>JAPEIP010000010.1:85771432-85796741 GCA_026120095.1 Capsicum chinense
TCCCAGACATGGAGTTCAATGTGAGGTCCATCAAGTGATCCCTTTAGATTTGAGGTGCAATGTGGGGCTAGGTCTAGACCTCTCCCAGTGTGATACACGGCCTTTTTACAATATTAAAACTTTCTTTGACATACCAACACTAGTCCCAAATGACTTTTACTCAATATAAGGGCCATATAGATTTACTTTTAGGCTAAAAAATGTATGGAACCATATAGGGGATTACATATATGCATATGATGACCCATAAGGGTAAAAAAAAGTTTATCTATACTTGTTGTATGATGATCTTAAAACTATTAATATTTTTCTCTTTGCACCCTCATGACTTTGACTAGTTTCTTGAAACTAAATTTTGTGTTTTCTATCTTGAGGTATTGCCAAGAATAATGAATGATTAGGTCTGGCGAGATATCTCTAGAAAATCATATTAGATCAAGACTAAGAGATTCATAAGATAAGGAAGATCATTGAGTATTATCACTTTAATTATTTTTATTGGTCGACCCTTTATGTTTGTCTTCGAGATAAAAACATAATGATAAACTCAAGTTATGATAGAAAAGATATTGAGATGTGAGTGAGAAAAATGATCTTGGATACTGCATACTATATTCTACTCCAAGCTCCATTGATTGAGATGATATATACTCCTAACAGATGTATAGAAACCAAGCTCTCATAGTATGCACTAGTCACACAGTCTAGTCATTATGTATGAAAATTACAGAAAAAAAATATGAGAGATGACGCACCATGTATGAGTGGGAGATCTTCGCATTGAAAATGAATCACCCATGTGGGTCAAATTAGGATCCATGTCCAACTATATCAACATATATATATATATAGTATATATAATATAGTATTAATAATTAAGAAAGACATGGATGTTATGAAGGGTTGTGTCACTTCAGAAATCTAAAGATTCAAATTTGTTAGGAATTCTTAACAAAGAAAGACGTAATTTTTTATTCTCGGGGTGCAAGATGTATCGATTCAAATCATAGAAAACAAAATTCTCTTCTTCTCCATGAAGAACTAAGATGGTAGATTCATATGAAAATAAAAGCGATCTTCACCAAAAACTAGAATAATCTTCTATAACAGGTGCGACTTAAATTGTGAATCTTTACAGTGTAGTTCCATTACTAAAGAATTGCAACCTTATGTGGATTTTAGAATGACCACTTATTGGATGTCTAATTTCATCTAATGTTGATACCCATCTATCGACTTCATATCGATTCAAGACTTGTTCATTACGGAGATAATCCATTTTGATTAGTGTAGCACGAAAAGAACTCCTATATTTTACTATAAAAATGGTGTTAGAATCTCATGTGCACAATATAATCAAATTAGTTTTGTAAGGCTCCTTTTCTACAATTCTGGCCCGTCTAATAAAGCTTTATCTAAATCTATGGTTGCATAGTGTTTCTTAGAAGAAATCTGTACTATTTAAGTTAATGCAAAATTGGTTCATCCAACCCAATTTATGTGGCATATTTAACTTGGAGAAAGTAAGAAACAAAGGATGTCTTATGGAATTTGTGGTTTAAAATATTCTTGACCATTAATCATTTCAGTAAGATTAAAATGGCAATTTTAAAGTTAAATTACTTCCAGTTATAGAAAGATGATATTCTTTTTTGGATGAATTAAAAAGAAAATTTTGACACATAAATTAAAATAGAGGGAATAATACATCAAATGTACCAATATTCTTATGAATTTCAAGTTAATAAAAAAAAAGTAACGTCGAACACTACCTTATATTTTTCAAAAGGAGATTCTTCTAATGAATAAAATTTTTGCAATTTTCAACCCAACAAAATATGTACTCTTTGATAGTTTAGATAAAACCCTAAAGAGATAAAGTGAATAAATAAAAGTAGGTAAAAAAATATTATCAGAAAAGAACCTGAAAATGATTATATAATCTTATGAATCAAGCACAACACACTTTTTATAGACCGCCCATCTACAAGTTAATCAACTTATTCTAGAGCACAGCGAACTCACACAACACTAGTTGGCTGGTGCATTGTCCTTACTATAAGAAGTTTAGGAGCGATATATCTCATGACACACTTTGTGTGACCTTTTTTTAAGAAGTCCATATAACTTCAAGAGAATCATTCTTTATTATGTAAGTACCATTCAAACAAAGGATTAAGTAAAAATAAAAAAATCATGATAACCAACAAAAGTGTTTGGTTTTATATACACCTATAACCATGGTCAAGAGCAAGGTGTTTTGGATTTTTGAATATATAATAATAGATTTTGTACATCTTTCTATAGTGGCTGAAAAGAAAAAATGAAAAACAACACTCTTTTATTTTACATAACTCACTATAATATTACTCTCTTACTATGTTCACACAGGCTAAAAATTAGCTTGTGGGTTACTCTCTCTGCTCTTTATTACTCTCTCTGTTTCTTGGTGTGCTTCAAATGAGAGCCAAATCTCTCTTTATATAGGCAAATTAATTGTCTGTTCAGCAATAAGAACCTTTGTTAAAATCTAATTTGGTTCATCAACTTGAAAGTAAATTGCAAGACTTCAGTGACCACCTCTTCTTTTGTGCAATAACATCTTTTTCTACCTTTGTTATTTTTTTCTCTTTAGTTATTTTATAGTTTTATATTTTTTTTATAATAATGGCATCCGGATCAATATTTGCACATCTTGACTAAATCCACAAGTTATTTGTCACCACCAATATTTATCAGTTAACTCTATCCACCAAGGTTAGGACGGATGGAAAGAATCACCTAATATTTTTATCTCTGCTCGGATTCAAACCTAAGACATCAGACTTTCAACTCACTTTATTGACCACTAGGTGTAATACCCCGAACTTTTTGTAAGTTAAATATAGTCTCTAGAAGAGTTAG
Source organism: Capsicum chinense (assembly GCA_026120095.1). Taxonomy (NCBI): domain Eukaryota; kingdom Viridiplantae; phylum Streptophyta; class Magnoliopsida; order Solanales; family Solanaceae; genus Capsicum; species Capsicum chinense. Next base: position 85,774,337 of record JAPEIP010000010.1, read on the forward strand.
TGATGACTTCTTAATTTATTAATGTTTAAACCAGATAGAATTTCCCTAATTTTTACTTTCTATTATGTGGAAAATTGAATTATATTTCCAATGATACTAAATTCGTCCAAATTTGGTATCGGAGTAAAAAGTTATGGACGTTTTTCAGAGGATTGTTGGAACTGCTCAAAAGCGACGGTCAGGTCGACGGACAGTCGAGCTAGCAATGGACCATCGCCCAAATTATCGCAGGTGAGGTAGTAAGTCAATCTTTTGGCTAAGGTACGACAGACAGGTTGATAGACCGTCAAGCTTACAACGGACCATCACCCAAGCCGTCGATACTAAGGTAGTAAGTTCCTATTCTGGTCCAAGTGTGACGGTTTGGCCGATGGACTGTTGAGCCAGTGGTGGAGCATCGCACAAGCCATCGTATATCCCGTTTAGAGCCATTTTTCAAAGGGTATTTAAGTCTTTTTCCACCTATTTTAACACCTCATTATACTAGGCCATAGCTTGTAACTTTATTATTCATTCACAACACCAAATTAGGGTTTCTCTCAAGGATCAAACCCCAAGAACAAGAAACCGTAGATGCTTAGTTCCAATTCAAGAACTCAAGCTTTCCTTCACCAATATTCAAGAAATCATCCACCTAGGTATGTCAAGTGTTCATTCATAGATTCTTTTCATCCATGAAGCCTAAGAATAAAATTATAAATTATAAATTATGATATTTATTTTGTGGATTGATTATGATCATGTTGATGTTGTATATGATACCTAAGTTGGAATCATTTAATGTGTTTTCATTAATTTATGCTAGCATATGCATTGAAATCTACTAAATTTTGTTGATTTATGCAACCATGATGAATTAATTTAATGTCCATCCTAAGCTTATAGTTATGCATGCATGGTGTTTGATAAAGTTCCTAAGAGAATAGGAAATATGTCTTATGACACAATTGTGAGCAAAATGATGAATCTATGCTTTACCTATATGTTCAAAATGACTTTTATATTATTGTTATGCATTGAAATTGTTTGATGAATTGTTCATGAGATTATCCTATGAAATTATGAAATGTTTATATGCTTTCCTATTCATGTACCAAACCATGATAATCAAGTGCCTCATGAAATTCCCCAATGATTGTATTATGGATTGTTGATTATGGTCGTGAGTTCAGGAAGTGTCATGTCTTGTCAGTTTCATGCTATTGAGTCCTTGGGGTACTTGTACCCAATAATTTAGTTGTTTACCTAGAGCTAGTGTCAGTTTCATGATAATCTTAGTCAAGCCATTATCCGTAGAATTCAATCAGTTACATGACTCAGGAAAACTCAGTAAATTCAACATCTGTCCAGTAATCTTATTAATCTCAGTTAGTTATTAGATCTAAGTCATATTTTATTAGTCAACAAAACTTAGTGAAATCACTCCATTTTAGTTCAGTTAATCATGTTCAGTGTCTATTTAGATGGGAGTAACATTCTGTACTGAGTGAGCCCAAGGATGGGAAATCACTTGTTATTAGAGGGTGTGATTCTTAGAAGTAATCCTTGCGCTCCAGAACAATGTAGCCAACGTAGGTTATGACATTAAATCTGCTAGTTGAGGGTAGATGAGGTGGCTTAACCAGTTATATGAGGGTCCCACCATTCTCATTAGAGTACCTGTTAGGTGAGGGATCACTCACAGCTTATCCTTACCAGTGGCACAGTATTGACACCCTTTCAATTGGGGTTACAAATTGGACCCCAACTCAAATATAATAGCTTATTAGGAGAATGTCGGTTAAAGGACTAATTCCTATAGTTACAGTCTCAGACTCAGTCTCAGTAATAAAACTCATATAGTTCTACAAAATTCAGGACTATCAGATACAGTTACTTAGCTCAGTACAAACTCAGCTAGTTCCATTAGAACCTAGAATGTTAGACACAGTCGCTCAGTATCAATTATATCAGTTATCAGATATCCATGTTATGAGTATTCAGACTCAGTAATCAGTGTTGTCACAATCTCATTTACACTTATGTATTTATGTATTTATTCTTACGTTCGTGTTACTTAGTCAGTCAGTATTGTTCATGCATATGAACCCTTGCATTTAGCCTACCTCACTTGCATACCGGTATATTAAATTGTACTAAATCATACTTTTCTTTTGCGCGATGGTTTTTTATACCATAGGTTCAGAAGCACGAGCTCCAGAGCATCTATAGCATTACAGTTTCAGCAGTCAGACTAGTAATGAGTCCTCATCATTCAAGTATGTTATTATTTGATTATTTCATTATTTCAGTACTTAGTTTATTTTAGTTGTTGGAGTTAGTTGGGGATATGTCCCATCAACTCCATATTCATTCAGTTATAGAGGATTTCAGACTATAGAATGTTTAGATAGTTTATTTTAGTTCATATTTTGGTATTGATATACCGTACTCTCAGATAGTATGTTTTATCTGTTCTAAACCTTATGGCATGTTTCATTCTATTATTTCTATATTTTACATGATGTCATACAGTATAAAGGTATAGATATCAGTCATGGGTTATCTTGTGGTCCTTTGGGGTCATGAGCACCGTGTAGTATTCAGAGTACCAGATTCAATGAATTACACTAGGCCACACCTAATATTCAAACCTGATACCTAAAGCTTTCAACCCAATTCATTGACCACTAAGCCACACCCTAGGGCGTTTATATTTTTATATTTATTAAATAGCCCATAATTCTCTCTGTTAATTCTGATTTTCTTCTTTACTCCAAGAAATGATCTCAGTCTCTAAAAATCTTCAAACTTAAGAGGTTTTATAAATAATTCTGTAACTTGATCATGAGATTTCACGTACTTAAGCTCAACCTTTTTTTTGACAATGCATTCTCTAATAAAGTGGTACCTGGCGTGTATGTGCTTACTTTGACCATGACATACTGTATTCTTAGAAAAAGCCTATATAGATTTATTATCAACATAGATTTTTGTCTTCAAATATTCTAAATTAAGATCCTACGGTAATCTTTCTAGCCAAATGGTATGACATATATAGGACGATTCTGCCATATATCTAGCTTAACAAATCGAGAGGGTAATAATGGATTATTTCTTTAAGCTTCAACACAATCAACCAAGAAAAATAAAAAACCTTATGTGCTTTCTCTATCATCCATATCTCTGGCATAATCGCTATCACAAAATCCCATAAGGTTAAAATCATCATCAGACGAATAAAGTGATCTTAAGATTGATAGTACCTTTTAGGTAATGAAGAATTCTTATACAGGGCTTTAAGTGAGTAGAGGTAGGAGCTTTCATGAAATGACTTACTATTCCAATTGCAAAGAGTATATCTGGTCTCGTTTAGGTCAAGTACCTTAGACTTCCCACGAGACTTTTGAAAAGAGTGGTGTCCATCTTTTTACCGTCATCAAACTTTGATAATTTTGTTCTACTTTTCATTAGGGTGTTCAACCAAACATGTTGAAATTCTTCATAATCTTTATTATATATCTTTCTTGAGATATACAGATGTGTTTCTCTATTTGCTTCACTTGTAGGACCAAGTAATATGTCTATGACATGAGCATTATGTCCGTCATCTTAAAATCAAGGGATATAATTTTGCTGAAACCTTCAACAAACTTGGGTTATTAACCATCAGAATAAGATCATCAACATAAAGAAACACAAGTAAATCATCTCCATTTGTATGAAGTTCAATGTAAAGAGCATATTCATGGACAACGAGTAAACCCATTATTTTGAAAGTGCTTGTCGATGCGACTATTCCACAGTTGTGGAGCTTGCTTCAATCCATAAAAATATTTATTCTATATCAACACCTTATTTTTGTGATTCTTAATCAAAAATACCAATTATTATTCAACATAGACTTCCTCTTCAAGATATCCATTCAAGAATACCGACTTGATATCTAGTTGATGGATTTTCCACTTTATTTACTTCACTATAGAGTTCAACAGATGGATTGTCTCCATATGGGCAACAGGTACATATATTTATTCATATTCAATGTCATTCCTACCTTTTTCCTATAACAACTTCATCAAAATTTATTGGTTCACTATCAGAGATGAGACAACATAAAAAATCAAAATTAGTAACTTCTTCTGTGTCATTATAAAGTCCTTGGATGCTCGTAATCCTATATGAACTTTAACTTGAACTCTCTTAAGAAGATGGAGATGCAACATTTACTAGTGAAGGAGGAGGTTTTTAATCCCATGTAGGTACAATGATCTTATTCTCTTCTTCATCTTTAAAGTATGGAAGAAAATTATATGTTCTATCTTACTTAGTTTCCCAGTTCTGTGTCGCTTCTTCATCAAATTTAATATCACGACTCACCACCAACTCATTGTTGCTTAGGTTGTATAACTCATAGCCTTTTAAACTCGCATCATAGCTAACAAACACATACTTGGCACATCGATCATTAATTTTAGCTCTCTCTTAATCTGGAACATGAGCATAGGTAATGCTCTCAACGATTCTTAAGTGCTTAACATTATGCTTTCTCTTGTTTTTCTTGAGGGATTGGATCTTTCACATTTCTTGTTGGAGACCTATTTCTCCCATAAACTACACAAGAAACAGCCTCGGACTAAAAAAATTTTGGCAGATTTTTAGCTTTCAACATACATCTACCCATATATAGAATATTCTATTCTTTCTTTCTGCAAGATCATTTTATTGGGGCCAGTAAGCTACCGTTAGAGGGCGATGAATTCCATGAGATTGACAAAAGTCATTAAATTCTTTTGAAGTGAACTCGCCTCCTCTATCGGACCTTAAGGTATTTTTTTCATAGTCCTTCTCTTTTTCTTCAAGTGCTTTATTATTTTTATGAGCTACAAAATCTTTTGATTTTTTCTTCAAAAATATACCCATGTTTTTCTACTGAAATCATCAATAAAGAGCAAGAAGTATTTTTTTTACCAAAAGAAGGTGGATTGGTTGTACACACACATCGGTGTGGATAAGTTGAAGTGGGTTAGTTTCTCTTGTCGTGGTTTCCTTCTAAAACTCCTCCTTGCATGCTTTCAAAGAAGACTATCTTCACACAAATCATTGGGATGGTTGATTAATGAAATCCCATCAATCATGTTCTTGTCTCCCATTGATTTAAGTGCTTCAAAATTCAAGTGTCCAAATCGCATGTTCCAACACCGTAATTCTTCTTGCATATTAGCCTTCAAACACTTTGCATTGATAGTTTGAAGATTTAAAGAGAACAATCTTTTCTTTATCATATCAACTTTAGCAAGTAAATTTTTTCTTAAATCTCTAAGCAAAAGATGCATATTTTTCATTTAAACATCATATCCTTTTTCAAGAAATTGGCCCAACCTAAAAATAGTACTTTTTAGTTTTGCACATAGTAAACCCTCGTTAATCAATTCTTGACCACCATATTTAAAGGACATTAAAATCTTACATATCCCTTCAATTAATTCTTTGAGGTATCTTCAAAAGATACATTACCTTTCACCATTTTTTTAATCTCCACAAACTTGTCTTTGTATTAACACATATGGTTGCTTGGGCCATTTTCAAGATACCATGGACTATATTCATTTGTATCATTTTTAGTAAGTGTCACTAACAACTTTGTGTCATCTTCTTATTGGTTTTTATCAACGAGGTTAGCTTTCACTTCAACATTACTATGACATCTAATCCCAATTTATGACAGTTATAGTACTCAATTTTAGATTTGTCATACCTAATTTAATTAGTACCTTAATGAGCTCCACGTCTTGTTCCTCCTTAGTATCCACAACTACAACTATTGTATATTTGATGGCTTTTATCTTTATTATTGAATTGTTAATATAACTCTTTCCTCTTCCACAACCTCCATAATTGCTAAGGCCTCGCCATTGCCCATTTTCTCTGTAATTTTTTTCCTACAAAATCTTTGAAAGGTGCCTGAGTTAAAGTTTCTCTAATAGCTCTTCGTTTCTCCTTTTCATCTTTCCTTTGTGAGCTTGTAAAGATCCTTTCAATTGCTCTACAATTATAGAGTCTAAATCTTTAAGCTTCTCAATAACACACACCATATAATTAAATTTAGGTGTTAAAAAATAAAGAATCTTTTTTACACATGAAAATCATCTAGTTTCTCCCGAACCTCCTTAATTGATTCATAGCCACCATTATTCTTTAATGAAAATCCAAAATGAATTTGGGTCCTTTTATTTTTAAAACTTTAAAATCAGTCCTTAGAATTTGAAGTTTTAAATTTTTCACCTTATCAACTTCCTATAGATAATTTTTTTAAATCTCTCCATCTTTCTTTGAGGTGGTTGCATCAACCACCTTCTTAAACATACCATCATCTAGACATTGATGATGAGATTGAAAGCCTGATGATCTTTCTTCTCTATTTTTAACAAGATCATTTTCATTTTGAGACAAAGTCTCCTCATTGGAGGATTTTGTATACCCTTTGTCTATAATATCCCAAACATCTTGAGAGTCAAGAATGACTCCATTCATGGACACTATTTTTCATAATTTTTTTTGTAAAATGAGGGTACTGAAAAGACAGTAGCTTATTATTTGTCATGATTTTGATACGACATTGTTCGAAAAATTAATAATCCTACTCAAGTTAACATGCATACTAAATAGCAATAACAAGAGAATAATAATGATATCAATATTATCACAGGGTAATATTATAACACACTTTTATTTCATAAGCTCACTATAATAATATTCTCTTACTATTTTCTCACGAACTAAAAAATAACTAGTAGATTACTCTCATCATTCTTTATTGCGCTCTCTGTTTTTTTTAATGTGCTTCAAATGAGAGTCGAATCTCTCTTTATATAGGAAAAGTTACCACCTCTTCAGCCAATAGAAACCTGTTACAATCAAATTTAATTCAGCAAATTACAAGACTTCACGTGAGCACCTCCTCTTTTATGCAATAACATCTTTTTCCCACCTATTTTTTTTTTCTTTTCCCTTTATTAATTTTTTATTTTTATATATTTATTTAATGGCCCACGAATGTTGCTATGGTGGTTGAAAAAAGAAAAGGGAAACTCCATAGCTATGAAGGTGTTTTGATAATTAAAACACCAAGAATAATTGTGAAGTGCAAAGCATATGATCGAAGGATAAGGCATATACTTTCTGTAGAACCACTATATCAAATCACTTTGAGAATGCAGAGTATAAACTGGAGATTATTTTTATTAGAATAGGACTCTTCAAAGAAGGTCACATTGACATTATAGATATGATGAAGTATAATGCGTAAAAGTCCGAAGTGTTACCAGGTTTGGTTGATCATGACTATTGGTGCATTATAGTCATTTGAAGCGTCCCTATAGTAGGCACTACAGATTTATTAAGTTTGTTAAATAGGGAATGTTTTCATTTCTTAAATTCCTTCAAACAACTTCCTAAACCTCTTTTCCATGCTCTAGCATAATGGCATCCTCCGACTGTGCTTTCTCATAGCCAAATCCACGAGTAAAAATTTTACTATCAAAATCAAAATTGACTTGAATTTTTTTATGTGATATACCCAACGAGTTGTTTGTGAAAAAGATGTTAAGGTAAATGAAGGGAAAGTGATAACCCATTTATGCAAATTAAGTATGAAGTTTTTGATGATAAGGTGGAAGCACATTTTTCTTATGTTTATATATGTTGATATCATGTGGCTACATCTTTTTAAAAGATTCAGTTCTATTTCTTTTTTCTTTGGAAAATGTTATTCTAATTTCTCAAAACAAATAAATGGTGCAATTGAACATACATGAGCTCTTAATAAACATTAAATAGAAAGTGTATAACCAAAAACAAATAAGAATGAATGGGAAAAATAATGAGGTTCAAATATGATCATACCTGTTTAGGTATAAAGAATGGAACACCTCGACTTTGTAGCCCACCAAATCAAATGGTTTTACATTTCAAAAGTTTTCGTTCTGTTTATCTCCTTTTGGTTATGCATCAAAAATGAAAAGATAGAAAGATAATACGGGTTTCAGGGCAATCATTTCCAAAATGAAATCCAAGTAAAATGGCAGGAAGTAGTAATTAAAGCTTATGTTTGTTTTAAAAATTGAAGCACCAACTTTCTTCTTCATATTTAAAAGGCAGCAAATGTTAAAAAAGAAAAAAAAGAAACTTTTAGTGAAAGAGTGTGAAGTGGATTTGGTGACTATTCGCTGCTGAAGTGACAAAAAATCCAGAAGGTTAAATCTGGAGAAGAAGACCTAGGGAATTTGATTTTTGGAGAAGTTAAAAACTTTAAAGGTGCCAACTCTTTGATAATAAAAATAAAACCACCGTTTTATTCGTAACAAGATGCAATGTTAGGGTTTCTTTGTATGGATTAGTTTTTATTTTATTTTACAAATAAAATAATTAAATTAATAAGAAGGGTATTTTGGTAATTTTAATGTAATTTTTTGGGTAGATATAGATAGATATAGATATGATATGACATGCCAATTCAGATTTCTTAGGGTTTCATACATTGAGAGGGTGCAAAGCTCATTTTCGTTTTCTATACCTGCATGTCGTAACAAAGCACAACAGTAACAAGGAAATTCAGGATTAGAAATTCCACATCAATTAACAGTCTAAACATAAGTCTTGATCTGAGAACATTAAGCACATATTTTAAAGTTATTCGTAAGCACTTTTGTAGTAGAATGAATATTATTTGTATAATAGGAAAACATTACAAACATATGAAATAGGGAGTTGGTACTTCCCAGTGAAGTTCCATATGTCTGGCGTAGTTTTTATAAAAGGATAAGGTACACTCGCCATCAACATCTGAAAAAGGGTGTTGGTGTATTTATAGGTGTAATATACCATAATAACAGTAAATTGTATTTTAAAATAAGGGTGTAGGGCATTTTAATATTAAAATTTACCCTTTTTACTATGCAGCATACTCCAATAAAGTGGGTGGTCGTATACCTATTACTCCTATTAAATTGGTGGTTTTATATATATGTCCGTTAATCTCAGTTATTATTGGTAAGAATATAATCTTTCTTCTAACTTCTCCATTATTCTACTACTTTGTGACTTATAACTCAGTAACTTTTAAGTCATTGATCTTCCCTCTTTCTATCCCTCATTCATTCTTATTCATTTTGAGAAAAACTTCCAACCTAAAAATAGAGTTAGTCTTGCATTTTTTCTAATAACTTGAAAATATAGAGTTCACAAAAGTTGATAAAACAAGAGAATTTATTAGTTGAAGGTAGGCGTTCTTTTTTAACTCAATTCTTGTCCAGAGTTTGTTGAGTTGTACTTTGAGAGAAGGTAGTTGTATCATAGAGGGGAAAAGTCAAGAAGCTTACAGCTAGACTGGTGAAATCATTTGTTGTAGTGGGCTTGAATCGCCTTAAAGAGAGAGAGATATACGAGCCTCAGCCAAGAAGAAGCTAAGATATTTTTTATTTTCTTCATTATATTTTTCAGTTGTAATTATATTGTAATTTCACCAACAGTTGCAAGGATATATCACTGGCAACAGTGGCAAAATTTCTGAATGTCAAGATGGGAGATCTAATAACCCATTCTGATTCAACGATACTCATTTTAAATGGTAGAAGGGTAAAGTACTTTTTACTTAAGTCTTCTAAATGTTTATTATGTGTTAACTGAGAAGAATCAAATAAAGTTAGATAACTCTTCCATGAATGATGATGAACTTATTTCTCTTTAAGAGAAACTTGAAAAGTACATGGAGACTCATACAAGTGTCGGTATTTTCTTATTAATAGCCCATCTAATAATTTTTATGACTATTATGATAGAATTTACTCTAGTGCAAAGAAAATTTGAAAGCATTGCAGAACAGGTATGATACTGAGGAGGTTGGAGTGAAAAAATATGCAGCTAGTAAATTTTTTCATTTTCAAATGGTGAACAATAAATCAGTGATATGATGTTCCAAACTTTATAATGGCTATTGGAGAAATCAAGTCTGAGGAAGTCAAAATTGGTGATAACCTTACTGTTTGAGGCATTATAGACAAGCTTCCACCATTTTGGAAGGAATTTCAAAAAACTATGCATCAAAAGTAAAAGAAAACTTCCCTTGAGACTTTGATAGTGAGAATCTGCATGGAAGAAAAGGCATGTCGCAATTTAAAAATTAAGGGTCATCATGGCACTTATCGCAGCTAAGTCTTGACAAGTAAGTCAATCACCAACACTAATATGAAATAAGAAAACAATACCAAAGTCCCAAGGCAAGACTTCTAGAATAAAATCAAACCATAAATATACAATAATAATGGAAGTTGAATATCAACACTAAGCCATAAGCCATCTCAAAACATGGTGTCACAATGTAAGAACAATCTACATGCAACTCAAAGTTTGAAATTCAACTGATACTCCAAAAAGAAACACAAGTTTGTCTCTGAATACAAAATAAAACATAAACTAGATCGGATGGGGTAGGAGGTCAACTCTTGAAGCATAGAGCGGCCACTATATTGAATGTATCAAACCACCACCCAAATTCGTGCAGTGTACTGGTATCTGGATCTACACAAAAAGGATGATAGGCCACTTGTACTCAGTAGGTATCATCGGCCGAATGAGCAATAAAAAAGAAATACACCAAAAAATAGCTCACACCATCTCCATTAACAGTTCTAAATATATCACATAAACCAGATATAGATACAAAAAGAAATATAAAATAGATATACATCAAATCAAAGACGAAAACATAATACTAAAGACACACAATGTACGAAATGCAATGAGGATGATGATGATGATGTGATATGTCTGACCTTATCATATAACCTCCCTATACACCTAACAAGCACTGTTTCTGAGGTAGGATCAATGGGAGGTTCGAAATCCATATACGATCTCAACATCCATATCTCCTCTCTGACTTATGAACTAAGGCAATGGGTTTCTTAAGGTGTCATATTTTTGTCAAAAAAAATTAGTATTTCCACAGTGTTACCAATGTCTCATGAATGTATTTATGATATGAGGATGTAATTCTCACAACTAAACTAGAAAAAGAATCTAAAATCCAACCAATATATACATACGTAAGCCAAAAGTCCAGTCAATAGGGAAATCATTCATGATTCAATATAAGTCATGTACCATTAGAGTGAAATATGAAAGTAATATATCAGTTATACCACATAAATCCCAACTTAAGCATTTCTACCAGGAAGAAAACAACCAAATGTATACATGAAACCAACAATATCAAATAAGACCCCCACACGGGTCACACATAGTAATTATTATCTCAATCCATAAATAAAAATAACCTAAGCCCACATAGGGTACACAATAGTAATAATACTATTTCCCTGATTTATTTCCATTCCTATACCATGCTTTTATATAAGATAATTAACTACCCAGTCCAGTCTGAAGAAAGTTAAACCATTAATCTACCTCGAATGATGAAATCCCAGTTTCAAGACTTCACTCACAAAGCCTTCCCACCTCAAAAGGACTCGAAACCAACTAAAGCATACAAATATAGAATCTATGGATGAAAAGAAAGTCAAGGATATCCATATTTCCTATTTTCGAGTAAAGAGAGGATAAAATTAGAATTTTTGTTTATAAAAACTTTACCAAATGAATAAGGAAAGCCATAGAAGAAAATCCAAGTGAAAAAGGATTGAAATTGAGGTTTAAATCGAAGAAACACTAATTTAGATCTTCCTGGCCAAAAACCCCAAATTTTACTTATGAAATCACAAAATTAACGGGTTTTAGATGACAAGAATCAGAGTAAAATTGTTGAAATAGAGATTTGGAGCTTACTCGAGTTTGAAAATGGAAGAACACACCCAAAAATCCTTTAGCCAAAACCTCGAAACCTTGGTAGAAAAATGAGAAAAAAACTTTTATACTCACAGATTTGACCGCTTAAGTGGTCAAGTACTGCTAAAGCGCTCAAGTATTGCTTTGGCGAACAAAGGGACGCTTTAGTAGCTTCTGCAAAAAAGGATAAAGGTCCGCTTTAATAGCACCCAGCTGATGTACCGGGTCGCTAAAATGATAGGATGACTTCTTTAACGGCTACCACAAAAGCAAACTAAGTGTTGCTTTAGCGGTTGCAAAAGTTGGGTGGTGCACCAGCTGAGACTTAAACAATTTTTAAGTCTCCACCAACCACTCGAGATTCATCCATAATCTCAAGAATGCAAACAAACTATGCTACCCAATCAAATTTGATGCTTCAGACTGAATGACGATATTAGATTTTTGAAAAGAGGTTCCATTCACAAAATTAACATTAAGACCAAATTTTATAATTTTTCAAACTGAGGATTAAAATAAGATATACAAGCTATAAAATTACACCAACCACGTTACTAATCCAAATCGACGTTATGTATTTATTGGCCAAGTGTACTTTGCCATCCAACATACAACATTATAGATATTGATTAAAGTCAATTATAACGCCTTTATAACCCTCAAAAACCATAAACTCACACAAATTACAGCATAATATGTTACAAATTGTGCCAACCATCTCCATACCCCAAAAATATGACATAACAACCATGGGAGGGGTATAATGGTTAAAGCATACAAAAATAAAAAATTCACAAAATTAGACCCTTACAATATCCACCACTAAAAATCAAACACGACCTCAGACCAAAGGCAAGGGGAGTACATAAATTAGTAAAAACCTGGGGATGACTACTAGGCATATTGGACTAGACCTTCTAAGTATCCTCATCTGCATGTCGATGTCTCTGCTGGACCTTAACCACTGGAATATCTCTAAAACATAGCCTTCAAATATCCCTAGCTAGGATGGAGAGTGGCTCCTCAATAAAGGACAATCTCTTATCTAACTGCACTGAATCCCAATGAATAAAATAAGACTTATTCAAAATATAGCACCATAGCATAAATGCATGAAAATTTTTATTAAAGTATAATATATCTGGAGGGAAATACTAAATCCTAAGTTGCATCCCTAATAGTTTGAAGGTTCCCAAATGGTCAAATATACGTGGGACTAAGTTTTCTCCTCTTCCCAAACCTCATAATGCCCTTCATGGGTGACACACGAGACTAAATCAACAATACTAAATTTAAGGCTTAAAATCTACGATCTGTATAGCACTTCTGCTTACTCTGAACCACTCAAAGTCTATCTTTAATGATCTAAACATTTTTTAAAGACTAACAAAGCAAGTCCATACCTCAATGTCTAATCTTAAAAACGTTAAATCAACCAATTGGAGATCGACAACACCCACCATACATAGCCTCAGAGGGAGCCATCTCAATACTTGAATAGTAGCTATTACTATACACAAACTCTGCCAAATCCAGATGATGCTCCTATTGACCTCCAAAATCCATAATACAAGTGCGAAGCATACCCTTCAAAACCTGAATAGTCTGCTCTAGTTGACCATTTGTCAAGGGGTTAAAAGTTATACTCAGATTAACCCAGGTACCCAACTCTTTCTAGAATGTCTTACAGAAGTGAGATGTGAAAATAGAACCTCTATCTGAGATAATGGACACTAGTACACCATAAAAATGAACTATCTCACGGATATTGATACGGATCATCCTCTCAACACTGAAAGAATCTTGAATATGAATAAATAAGAACATTTGGTCAATCAATCCACAATGACCCAAACATTATTAGAACCACGAGAAGTATGAGGCAATCCAGTCAAAAAGTCCATAGAGAACCATTTCTATTTCAACTAAAGATAGGTAGCATTTGAAGCAAACCACCAGGCATCAAGTGCTCAACCTTCACCTACTAGAAATATAGGCAACGAGCTAAAAATTCACTACATCCTTTCTTATACCATCCTACCAGTATTGCTTCCCCAATTCATAATACATCTTGTCACTCCTGGATAAATGAAATACCTAGAATAATGAGCCTTCATGAATATTAGTGTCACCCAATCATCTATTCTGAGCATACAGACTTGGCCTCCAATCTTCCTAATACCATTTAGATTAAGTAAGGCTTCCTTATCCTCACCACTCAACACCTTATCCCAAATCACTCTCAACCTAACATTGCCAAACTGATAAGCTTAAATCTGCTCCCTTAATAAAGATCTAGCTTTCACAAATGCCAAAATACACCCAGGTGTCAAAATATTAAGCCTGATCATCTGGTTATCCAAAGAATAAATCTCTATGGCTAAACGTCTTTCCTGTGTTAAAATATGCACCAAGATACCATACTAGTCAACTTTTAGCTCAAGGCATCCACAACCATGTTAGTCTTGCCTGAATGATAGGAAATAGTAAGGTTATATAATTCTTAAGCAACTCAAGCCAATGATGCTGCCATATATTAAGATCTTGTTTGGTTAAGAAATACTGAAGGCTACAATGATCCAGGAAGATCTCATAATAGACGTCCTATAAGTAGTGCCTCCTTAACTTCAAAGAAAATATAATCGTACACAACTCCAAATCGTGGGTAGGGTAATTCTTCTAATGGAGCTTTAACTAATGTGAATCATATGCAATTACCTTACCCTTCTACATTAATATAGCACCTAACCCTACACAAGAAGCATAAAAAAAATAATAAAACCCACACCCTTTTTGGGGAAAGTCAAGAGAGAGACTAAGGTTAAAAAATCTTGGAGCTTTTAAGAGCTTCCCTTATAAGCTTCAGACCATTAAAAATAAATCTTCTTCTAAGTCTACTATGCCAAAGGAGTTGTAATAGATGGAAAACGCTCAACAAAGCACTGATAGTAGTATGCTTAACCAATAAAACTTCAAATCTCTATAGGAGAAGTAGGCCTAGCCTAATAACAAACCGATATAATCTTGGCTAGAGCAGCTATGATACCATTTTTGGTCACTAAATGAATTAAGAAAGAAAAAAATTCCAACCAAAACTCATACTTAGAGAACTTAGCATACAACTTCTCATCTCTCAACCTGTCAAGTACAATCTGCAAATGCTCATCATGATCATCCTCAATCTTAGAGTAAACCAAGATATCATCTATAAATAAAATAACAAAAGAGTTGAGGTATGGTCGAAACACCCGGTTCATCAACTCCATGAATGCGGTTGGGGAATTGGTTAATCTAAAGAACTTGACCAAGAACTAGTAATAATCGTTTTAAGTCTAAAAACTTATCTTAAGAATATCCAAAGCCCTAATCCTCAACTGGTGATACCTGAACCTTAAATCAATCTTTGAAAACACTAAACCACCATGAAGCTAATCAAATAAATTATAAGTATAAGTAAAAGGATGTTTATTCTTAATTATCACCTTATTCAACTGTCAATAATCAATACACATACGTATAGATATATCTTTTTTCTTTACCAGTAAGATAGGCTCACCCCACGGCGATATACTGGGTCAGATAAATTCTTTGTCCAACAAATCTTGCAACATATACTTTAATTTCTTCAACTCTATTAGGGTAATCCTTTGGAGAGGAATAAAAATGGTCTTTGATCCTGGCTCAATAGCAATAGTGAAGTCACTATCATAATCTAGAGGCATACCAAGCATATTCGTGATAAAAACATCCATGAAATCATGGACAATACAAAAAAAATCTAAAGAAGGTAGTAAAGCAACACTAGTATCATGAATATGGGCTAAATATGATAAATATCCTCACTCAACCAAGCGACAAGTATGCAAAAAGGATATAACTCTCTTGGGAATCAAATGAAGTATACCCTTCTAAGCTATCCTTGGCACACCTAGTAAAGCTAAAGTCATGGTCTTAGGATAATAGACTAGAATAGCATGATAAAGAGCTAACTAATCCATATCCAAAATGACATCAAAATCTACTATAACTAGGATAATAAGATCTACCCTTGTGTCATCCCCAACGAAGGTTATAACATAAGATCGGTACACCTGATCCATCACTAAAAAGTCTCCTGCAGGGGTAGATACATTGATAGGAACAATAAAGGATCACTAGTAGAATTAAAAACCAAAGAAAAATATGCAGACACATAAGAGAAAGTAGATCCAAAATTAAATAACATAGATAAAAATCTAAAACAAAGAGGGATAATATCTATGATAACAACATTGAAAACCTCTGTGATTAGTTTGGCGGGTATAGCATTGCACTGTCCATGTCCACTACCTAATTAAGTATCTTGCTGACCATCACCACTTATACCACTACCTTTGCCTCGTGCACCTCTACTAGTACCTCTACCTCTTTGAGGGTCACCTTTTACTACTAATATAAGAGTAGGTTTGAAAACATGGCAGAGATGATCTTTGGAAAAATAGCCAAACTCATCACATATATTGTAAAATTTATGCCTGCCTCAGTATGTGAAAGTATGACAATTCTAGAATGACACCCTAGAATGATGTTAGCCACCCGATGTTGCTATACTAGAAGGCCTACTACCTAAACCCCATAAGATTTCCTATAATTATCTGCCATGATATCCAAAATAATCTCTAAAATCTCTACCTCGAGGAGTGTGACAAGCAAACTTGCCTAATAGCACACCATCATGGCATCTCTCTAAGATGCTCATAGAATAGACTTAATTATCTTTACATGATCCACTATACTTTGAAAAATCCCCTTGACACTGCCATCTAGGCAGTAGCTAATTAAACTAAAACATCTAATCCCTTTGCAAACTTCTGAATATTCTTTGACTCGATGGTAATACTAGCGATAAAATATCTAGACAAGTCATAAATATATGCCTCATACTCTACAAAAGTCATGAAACCCTACTCTAAGTGATCAAACTTATTTATCATCTGATACACCAAACTGCATAGCATAAACATTTCAAAAAAGGCCTCAATAAACTAATCCTGTCATATATGGTGAGCCTAGAGGTCTGCAACTAACACATAACCTCTACTAATCCCTGGCTGTACTTCTCAATGGGTAGGTGGTGCAAGCAACCCTATAAGACTCAAGCAATCCATGGTTATGCAAATTTTCATTGAAATAAATAAAGAACTCAATAGCATCCTTTCCTACAGCACCACTAAATTTAGTTGGACTAGTGAGTGAATTCCTCAAACCTTTTTTGATCCTTAAAAGACATAATTATACCAATAATAATAAGAGGCATAGTAAATATGGTTGGCTGAGACCCCACTAGAGGTGGTACAATACATGAAGGCTAAACTCCTAATA
This sequence comes from Capsicum chinense, assembly GCA_026120095.1. Lineage (NCBI taxonomy): Eukaryota > Viridiplantae > Streptophyta > Magnoliopsida > Solanales > Solanaceae > Capsicum > Capsicum chinense. The sequence goes on from JAPEIP010000010.1 coordinate 85,791,521, forward strand.
TAAGATTACCATACTAGAAAATGGCACAAAATAAAAAATAACACTCAGAGTTTGTAGAGTACCATAAGCAAATATCGATACTACTTGGAGGATTGTAATGACTTAATTTTTATGAATTATTAATATTTAGATGATTTGACCATTTTTCCTCCTTGTCGTTACTATGTGATGTTTCTGGGGCATGGGGATGATTGGCCTGGTTCTAAATTTATTTTAATATAGTCTACATGAGTTTGTAGTTTTTGGAGGTTAAAAAGCCTTTACAGTTAACTTTGGTCAATATTTATTATTTTATGTGTCGAATGACAAAATAGATTATTGCAGTAGATTTAAAATATCAATATTGAGTTGGTAGAATGGTTAGTATGATAATATGTATCTTATTTCTCATTTTGACACTCAAATCAAAAGATTATAAAACTCAATCTCGAGGGTCAATTCGGTAAAAATAACCTTTTTTTCAAAAATTTGATGTCACCATTGATTTCAAAGCTTTAAATTTGATAGGTTATAATAGTTTATTTGTGTTCTTGAGATTTTAGATGAATCTCACGAAGTTGATAGAGACTTGGAAAACTTCCAAGTCCAGCTGGTGTAGCCGTTAAGTGCCATTTTAGCCGATTTAGTAGTGGAATTTAAATCATTATTATTTTACTTTAGAGACTCAGCTCTCATCTGGGAAAGGGTGCTTTAGCAAATGCCACAAAAGCGGACCCTTGTCCGCTTTTGTAGAGTGGCATGCATGTCGGTACTGCTATTGCAATCAATGTTGGTACAATATACAAATTTGTTTTTCTTGATTTTCCATTATTTTGGATACTTTTAGCTTCAGGTGTTAGGGGTTTGGGGTAATTTATTCCATTTTTAAGCTTGGGTAAGCTCCAAATCCCTATTTCAATTATTTTACTTTGATTCTTCTTATCTAAAACTTGTTAAAATGTGACTTCAAAAGAGAAATTATTGAATTTTGGACCAAAAGGCCATAAATAGTTTTATTCAAATGTAAACCTCATTTTTAACTTATTTTCACATGGGTTTTTTTATATGGCTTTCTTTAAGCATGGGTAATGTGTTTGTGAATAAAAAGTTTTGGTTTTATCCCCTTCTTATGAAAAAATTATTTTAGGGGTCCATTTTAATCATGACTCCAAAATGTGTAATATGAGTATCATTGGTTTTCTTTTGATGTGTAGATTCTATATTTGTATGTTATAGTTGGTTTCAAAGCTATTTGTGAGGGAAGGCTTCTTGATTGAAGGATTTTAGATTGTCACTTCTTTTGTAGAGGTAGATTATGGCTTAAATTTCTTTAGACTAGGTTGGGTAGTTAATACTAATATAGAATAATGCTATGATTATGGGTACTAATCATGAATATAATGCTATTACTATTATGTTCCTATGTGGAGGCCTATGTTATTATTTTTGTGGTTTGAGATATTATTTTCTATGTGTGGTCTGTGTGGGGGTCTTAGATGATGTTGTTGTCCTTGTGTATATATTTGTCTAGTTTATTTCTCATGGAAATGTTGAAGTTTTTTTTATGTGTTATCAATGACATATTACTTGCATAGCTCACTCTAATAGTACATGGATTATACTGAATCATGGATGTTTGTTTATTGAGTGGATTCTAGCTCACGCACGTTTGTATTAGTTGGATTTGAAATTCTAATTCTAATTTGGTGTGATTATTACATACTCATAGAATATATACACTTATGACACATTGGTACCACTATAGAATTACTAGCTTTCTGAGGAAAATATGATACCTTTAAGAACCCTCTATTAAAGCTCACATATTGGAAAGGTGTTATTGATATTGGATTGATATTAGTATTAATTATTGAGATTGTATATGGGTTACAAACCCCCCATGGGTCCTACCTCAAGAATAGTGCTCGGAAGGTGTATATGGAGGTTATGCGACAACCTCAGACTTATTACACCATCATCATCATCATTATCAATCTCATTTATTTCATAAATTCTGCACCTTCTACATGGTATTTTCGTATTTGATTTGGTTTCTATCTATTATGTTATTTTTTTTCATACTTGCACTTGGAATACGTATATAATTAGAACTATTAAGGAAGACAGTATAGGATACCATTTGGGATATTTTCTAATTACAGGTGATGTTCCCATAGTGTGTGTTTTATATACCTTATTTTCTACATTGCTAAATTGGTCTATGATACATACTAAGTACAAGTAGACCACACTCATCCATATTTTTCCCTTTCAATGTAGATCCAGGTACAAGTTCACTGCAGGATAGTTGAGTTAGTGCGATAATTTGATTTTTTTGAGCTATTAGAAGAATAAAGCATAGGCATTTCTACTATTATTAGAATTTTTTGAAAGGTAACTATTATTTTGTTGCTTATCATATGGATCTTCCATACCTTGAATTCTAAATTATGTTTCTCTCTTTTTACATAGATGATGAGGACTAGATCCTATAAGGCTAGAGATGTTGATCAATCATCTAAGGAAAGAGCCCAGTCTAAAAGGCGAGTGGCAAGTCATGTAAGAGCCCAAGGTAGAGGAAGGACATAAGAATTGGCCTATATGAAACCCCAACAAGTCTAATTTATACACACTAATAAAAAGTCATGACTTTCAAAACAAACAAACAAGTTCAACTCACGACATTACTTTCATTAATTCAAGTTCAATTCCCTGTTAGGACCTAAATATAAAATTTTAACTCTAAACAAGGCCTTACATTACGATTTTAGGCTATTTCAAGGCTCCCTCATACAAACATGATAGTTTCAATACATTTAGCAATGCATTACACATATCAACTTTATTGAACAATAGATAAACATTAAATCACTATTAGGAGCCAAGAAAGTTACCTCTTAGATGAAAATTCGAAAGAGAATAATGAAGAACTCAAGCAAAACCATGATTGAAACTTATTTTTAGTGTGTGTGGATATGTTGATATCTCAAATAAGTGTGAATTTTTCCTTTTCTTAAGTGTGGGGTTGGTTTATGTTTGAGGTGAAAATTTTAAATTTAAAGAGAAAATTAAAGTTTTAAGGATTATAATGAGTTAGAATAAAGGTTAGAATATTTTTATGTAAGTGGAGGGGCGTAATAGGTCATATTTAAATGTTGGTGTGCCCAAAATTTTTAATAAAATATGGTCCTGAAAAATGACCTAGCCACGGCACAACCCGCGGTCCGGTCCTGGGCGCAGGTGTCGGGCCAAAAATTTTGGCTCGCCTTTTCGCCACCCGAACTTGGTGTATTGACCTTTTTCCAGCTACTTATGGTCTCACAACCTATGTTTTAGCTCACAAAAGTAAAATTAAATGCCAAAGTCCATAACATACCATTTTTCATTCTCAAAATTTTAACTTTTCATTATTCTACTCAACTTACCGTATGGAACTTGTGACCATGATGGGATGCTCATATAGTCCCCTTACCTAGATATTAATGAATGTAGCACTATTTACCATATTCCATGCAAGGTCTAAAGCTAAAAACCTACAAAAACCAAAAAAATAAAAACATAAACACTAAAATATAGTGGGTTGCCTTCTACTCAACACTTGATTTAACATCACAGCATGACGTTACTATGTTGGTTACTCCAACTTCACCAACAAGCCCATGGGTTACCTCCCATTCATTTCTTGATTTAATGACACAAAACAATGTGGGTTTCTTGACAACCTAGAATTCATTAAGATACCTATAAGAACATCCCCAATGTTCATCAATACAATCAATCACTGACACTACCCTCATGTCAGTTGGCTTCTTTATAGACTTTTAGATGTTGAATGTTATCTCCTCACCATTGACTCAAAATTTCACCTCACCCATCTCTATATAAACTATAGCTTTACTAGTGGCCATGAATAGTCTTCCAAAAACAATTGGAATCTAAGTTTCAACCTCACAGTCTAAGATGACGAAGTCAATTGGGAAAATAAATTTTTCCACTCTAACAATTAAATCACACAAGATTCCCACAGGATTCTTCATTGTATGGTTATCAATCAATAGTCGCATCAAAGTTGGTTCAAGAGGGTTTAAGCCTAGTTGTTTGAAGAAGGTCAGCAACATCAAATTAATGTTAGCCCCTAAATCACACAAAGATCAGGTGAATCTGGATAACCCAATAGTGCATTGTATAGTGAACACCCTGGGATCACCCTTTTTCTGTGCCAAGGACCTAGTTGTTACTACACTTCGATGATGCATTCCCTTAACATCCTTAAGAATTACACCTTTCTTCCTTTTGACTAATTATTTCATGAACCTAACGTATCCATACATCTACTCTAATGCCTTGAGAAGAGGTATGTTAAGGATCAACTATTTTAGCATCTCAATAAATTACTTAAACTTACCTTCCTCTTCCTTTTGCATTAGTTCCTAAGGATAAGGTGGGGGTGGTTTTGGAATCTTTCTTACAGTTGGCTCAATAACCAGAACCTTACCTTTTCCTTTAGCAACTGCATCTCTATCTATTGTTACCTTCTCAGGCCTATCAGGATGTGTCTCATCATCAACAACTTCTTTAGAGGTAGTGGTGGATCCATATTAGTGATACCACTCCTCGTGGTAATAGCAAGCACATGATCACCATTTTTTGGATTTTACAACTGTTGCTCGGAAGGGTTCCTAGGTACCTCTAGTTTAGAGCTACTGGCATTTGTCCAAACTGGTACTCTAGCTGCTTGATAGAAGTCGCTTAAGACTTAACCATTTGGGTCAATCCTGAAATATCAGCATTACTTTCCTTAAGGTCGGTCTCCTGATTTTATAGTCCTTTCACCAATTTAGCTAGTATTTTCTCCATTTTAGATTTTTCATTGCGTCTACCAGGTTAAATGTATTTGTCTCCCTTCGATCTATAGTCATCCTTATTTCTCTAGTTACCATCTCTCTCTCTGCTATGGTCTCTATACCTTTCATAATAGTTGGACATTAGTTCCCTTGCCCTTAGGCTTTAAAACCGGCCATCCGATGATCCAAATAATTAGCTACCTTTTCTAATTTAGACTCATATGCTTTGGAAGTTTACCCCCATTCTGCTACTATATTCACTTTCTCAAAATTTGTTACTGCAAACTCTTTTATTAGCACCCCTAAATTAGTCCTCAGAAAAGTAATTTCTTGCGCTATTGTATCATCAACTGCTCTCTGGTCATAGGGAGCACCAATAGCATAAGTACCATATCCCC
>JAPEIP010000010.1:85796841-85841175 GCA_026120095.1 Capsicum chinense
AAAAAGGCCTCAATAAACTAATCCTGTCATATATGGTGAGCCTAGAGGTCTGCAACTAACACATAACCTCTACTAATCCCTGGCTGTACTTCTCAATGGGTAGGTGGTGCAAGCAACCCTATAAGACTCAAGCAATCCATGGTTATGCAAATTTTCATTGAAATAAATAAAGAACTCAATAGCATCCTTTCCTACAGCACCACTAAATTTAGTTGGACTAGTGAGTGAATTCCTCAAACCTTTTTTGATCCTTAAAAGACATAATTATACCAATAATAATAAGAGGCATAGTAAATATGGTTGGCTGAGACCCCACTAGAGGTGGTACAATACATGAAGGCTAAACTCCTAATATAAGATTACCATACTAGAAAATGGCACAAAATAAAAAATAACACTCAGAGTTTGTAGAGTACCATAAGCAAATATCGATACTACTTGGAGGATTGTAATGACTTAATTTTTATGAATTATTAATATTTAGATGATTTGACCATTTTTCCTCCTTGTCGTTACTATGTGATGTTTCTGGGGCATGGGGATGATTGGCCTGGTTCTAAATTTATTTTAATATAGTCTACATGAGTTTGTAGTTTTTGGAGGTTAAAAAGCCTTTACAGTTAACTTTGGTCAATATTTATTATTTTATGTGTCGAATGACAAAATAGATTATTGCAGTAGATTTAAAATATCAATATTGAGTTGGTAGAATGGTTAGTATGATAATATGTATCTTATTTCTCATTTTGACACTCAAATCAAAAGATTATAAAACTCAATCTCGAGGGTCAATTCGGTAAAAATAACCTTTTTTTCAAAAATTTGATGTCACCATTGATTTCAAAGCTTTAAATTTGATAGGTTATAATAGTTTATTTGTGTTCTTGAGATTTTAGATGAATCTCACGAAGTTGATAGAGACTTGGAAAACTTCCAAGTCCAGCTGGTGTAGCCGTTAAGTGCCATTTTAGCCGATTTAGTAGTGGAATTTAAATCATTATTATTTTACTTTAGAGACTCAGCTCTCATCTGGGAAAGGGTGCTTTAGCAAATGCCACAAAAGCGGACCCTTGTCCGCTTTTGTAGAGTGGCATGCATGTCGGTACTGCTATTGCAATCAATGTTGGTACAATATACAAATTTGTTTTTCTTGATTTTCCATTATTTTGGATACTTTTAGCTTCAGGTGTTAGGGGTTTGGGGTAATTTATTCCATTTTTAAGCTTGGGTAAGCTCCAAATCCCTATTTCAATTATTTTACTTTGATTCTTCTTATCTAAAACTTGTTAAAATGTGACTTCAAAAGAGAAATTATTGAATTTTGGACCAAAAGGCCATAAATAGTTTTATTCAAATGTAAACCTCATTTTTAACTTATTTTCACATGGGTTTTTTTATATGGCTTTCTTTAAGCATGGGTAATGTGTTTGTGAATAAAAAGTTTTGGTTTTATCCCCTTCTTATGAAAAAATTATTTTAGGGGTCCATTTTAATCATGACTCCAAAATGTGTAATATGAGTATCATTGGTTTTCTTTTGATGTGTAGATTCTATATTTGTATGTTATAGTTGGTTTCAAAGCTATTTGTGAGGGAAGGCTTCTTGATTGAAGGATTTTAGATTGTCACTTCTTTTGTAGAGGTAGATTATGGCTTAAATTTCTTTAGACTAGGTTGGGTAGTTAATACTAATATAGAATAATGCTATGATTATGGGTACTAATCATGAATATAATGCTATTACTATTATGTTCCTATGTGGAGGCCTATGTTATTATTTTTGTGGTTTGAGATATTATTTTCTATGTGTGGTCTGTGTGGGGGTCTTAGATGATGTTGTTGTCCTTGTGTATATATTTGTCTAGTTTATTTCTCATGGAAATGTTGAAGTTTTTTTTATGTGTTATCAATGACATATTACTTGCATAGCTCACTCTAATAGTACATGGATTATACTGAATCATGGATGTTTGTTTATTGAGTGGATTCTAGCTCACGCACGTTTGTATTAGTTGGATTTGAAATTCTAATTCTAATTTGGTGTGATTATTACATACTCATAGAATATATACACTTATGACACATTGGTACCACTATAGAATTACTAGCTTTCTGAGGAAAATATGATACCTTTAAGAACCCTCTATTAAAGCTCACATATTGGAAAGGTGTTATTGATATTGGATTGATATTAGTATTAATTATTGAGATTGTATATGGGTTACAAACCCCCCATGGGTCCTACCTCAAGAATAGTGCTCGGAAGGTGTATATGGAGGTTATGCGACAACCTCAGACTTATTACACCATCATCATCATCATTATCAATCTCATTTATTTCATAAATTCTGCACCTTCTACATGGTATTTTCGTATTTGATTTGGTTTCTATCTATTATGTTATTTTTTTTCATACTTGCACTTGGAATACGTATATAATTAGAACTATTAAGGAAGACAGTATAGGATACCATTTGGGATATTTTCTAATTACAGGTGATGTTCCCATAGTGTGTGTTTTATATACCTTATTTTCTACATTGCTAAATTGGTCTATGATACATACTAAGTACAAGTAGACCACACTCATCCATATTTTTCCCTTTCAATGTAGATCCAGGTACAAGTTCACTGCAGGATAGTTGAGTTAGTGCGATAATTTGATTTTTTTGAGCTATTAGAAGAATAAAGCATAGGCATTTCTACTATTATTAGAATTTTTTGAAAGGTAACTATTATTTTGTTGCTTATCATATGGATCTTCCATACCTTGAATTCTAAATTATGTTTCTCTCTTTTTACATAGATGATGAGGACTAGATCCTATAAGGCTAGAGATGTTGATCAATCATCTAAGGAAAGAGCCCAGTCTAAAAGGCGAGTGGCAAGTCATGTAAGAGCCCAAGGTAGAGGAAGGACATAAGAATTGGCCCCTTCTAGAGGTAGTACTAGGGGGATCTCCTCTGAGCCTCAAGTTAAGCATACTAGAGATATTGGACCTTCTCAGGTTCTGTAAAGTTTTCCTTCTATTTCACTTGGTATTCCTCCAACTCCGGGTATTGTACCTTCATGTATGCTAGAGTCTGCCTGTGGTTTTCCTTTTTCTCTGAGTATGGATCCTCTAGTGGTACCAATATCTTCTTATGGTACTTTATATTCTTTGAGTGTTGTTCCTTCTATTATGTCGGTATTTGAGTATAGTATTTCGAGATCACGAGTTCAGCCTTTGTCTATGATATACCCCTCTTGTGGGATCTAAATTAACCAGATTCACTTTAACATCTATTATTAAGGGTACCATTATATCTTCTGAGGATTAAAAAAAGTTTGAGAGATTTACTGTTTTAGGTCTACCCAAGTTCAGTTGTGTTGGGAGAGAATTCCTATGGATCCTTGATTGATTATCGGGATAATTTGCATAACCTTATATCTCTTAAGTAACACAAAGTTTCTTACACTACCTATAAGTTGAAAAATTGCAACCAGGGATTGGTGGAGGTCACATGTTAGTTGCAGACCTCTGGCTCTCTAGGGAATTAGGATGTGTTTGTTAAAGACTTTTTGGATAGGTTTGTGCTATTTAGTTTGAGGGATCAGATGAGAGATGAATTTGCTCACTTTTAGTAAGGATCCATAACTATTATACAGTATGAGACACATTTTGGTGCCTTGTTGATATATTCTTTTTCTAGTACTACTATTGAGTGTAAGAAGATTTAAAAGTCATAAGAGGACTTGATGTTTTACATAAGTTGTCTACTACCTAAATGGAAGTGTTAGAAGCATCATTTCAAAGTATAGTAGATCATCCAAAATATGACAGAGTCTACTCTTTGGAGGCACCAATAAGGTGCACCGTTAGGGAAAGTTTTGTAGTCACACTCTTTGAGAAAAATATTTTAGAGTCTTCTGTGGATATCATGGTAGACCAATGTAGGCATCCCCGCGGGTTTCGAATAGTAGGTCTTCTGGTTCATCCATTTTGGTTGGTCTGTCATCGTTCTAGGGTGGACATTCTAGTTTATCTATACTTTCTCCTATTAAGTTAGGCTATAATTTTTTCTATATCTGTGATTAGTTTAGCCATATCTCCAAGGACTTGCCTTTCCATGTTTTCAAGTCTACTCCTATATCGATAGTGATAAGTGACCCTTAGAGAGGTAAAGGTACAACTAAAGAGACGTGAAACATAGGTAGTGTTGCCTATAAGGGTGGCCATAAGTCTATTCAGTTAGGTAGAGGGTATGGATAGTTCTATTTTGTACCCTCCAGACAAGAGGTAAAGGATTCCATACACTATTATCATAGGCATCGTCCCATTTACATTAGATTACATCTAAATTATTTTACCCAAGGTCAACTCTCTCCTATCTGTATATATATATTTTTCTTTTGGTTTTGATTCTATTGGAGAGCCTCTTTTTGTTCTTATCCATGTATCTACCCTTATAGAAGACTCATTAGTGGTGGATCAGGTGTACCAATCCTGTTTTGTCACCTTTATTGGGTGTAATACTTAGGTAGATCTGATCAGCCTACATATGGTAGATTTGATGTCATACTGTGTATGGATTTGTTAGCTCCCTATAATATTATGCTAGACTATTATGCTAAGACTTTAACTTTATCTCCATCGGGTGAGCCAAGTATAGCTTGGAAGGGTGCGCTTTATTTGAGTCCCAAGAGAGTTATATCCCTTATATGTGCTTATCGCTTGGGTGAGAGGGAATGTTTATTGTATTTGGCTCATACATACTGTACCAGCATTGATGGCTAAATCAGTCAAATGGTTGCTTTAGCGGTCGCTGATAAAGTTGTCAAGTACCACATTAGCAATACCCATGTGCATACGTTGTTGCAAAAGCACATAAAAGGGTTTGTTTAGTGGCCATTGCTAAAGCGGATCAGACTCAGATAAAGCATCCTTTCCCATCTGGGAGTTGGGTTACTGAAGCATCCAAAATGGTGTTATAACATCCATCGCTTAAGAAACCAAAAGGGTACTTTAGCAGCTGCACCAGTTGGGTGATGCACCAGCTAGACTTGGAAATATTCCAAGTCTCTGCTAATCCATCAGGATTCATCCAGAATTCCGAGAACAAAAATTCACTATGATGACCTATTAAATTCAAATCTCTAGACTCAATAGCAACATTACATTTTTTAAAAGAGGTTGTTTTCACAAAATTGACCCATGAGATCCAATTTCACAATCTTCCAAATTGAGGTTTGAAAGAAGATATAACAGACATAAAATCGTACCAACCATGTTACCAACCCAAATTAACATTTTAAATCTATTGGAATAGTCTATTTTTTAAACTGGTGCATAAAATAATAAATATTGAGCAACATCAACTATAAATCTATTTTAATATATAAAACAACAAACTCGCACAAAGCACATCGAGAAGCATTAGGAAAAGTGCAAATCATCTCCACACACCTGAACATAATAAAACAACCATGAGGAGGTGAAAATGGTCAAATATCATAAAAATTAATAATTCACAAAAATTAAGTCATTATAATCATCTAGTGGTACCAACATCTGCTTATGGTGCCCTACATATTTTTAGTGTTGTTCCTTCTTCTATACTAGTATTTAAGTATGGTATTCCGAGATCAAGAGTTTATACATAATCTATGTTACCCCTCAGGTAGGATCTCTGCTAACTATATTGGCTATGTATCCTATTATTATAGGTATAGTTATGTCTTTTGAGAACTAAAAATTATTTGAGAGATTCACTCAGTTGGGTCTACCAAAGTTTAGTGGTGTTCTGGGCAAGGATGCCTATGAGTTCTTGATTGATTATTGAGAAAATTTGCTAACCTTGGATCACTTTAGTCTTATGGGGTTGTTACTACCTACTATTTGAGAGATACAACTAGGTATTATTGTAGGTCACTTATTAGTTCCATCCCCTTGGGTCACAGAATATAACTTGAGATCAGTTCGCTAGACAAGTTTATGCCATATAGTTTAAGAGATTAGTTGAGAAATGAGTTTCATCACTTGCAATAGGACTTCATGATTGTTATAGAGAATGGGGAAAATTTTTACTTTTCTAGATCCTTTATTTCTAGAATTTCCACCGAGTTTGAGAATATTCAGAAGTTCATAAAAGGATTAGAAGTCTCACTTCAGTTGGTTACTTCCCAAATGGTAGTATCAGAGAAACATTTTAGAGTATAGTAGATCATGCCAAGATAATTCTGTTTATTCTTTGAGATTCTCAGGGAGGTGCTAAGAGGGTGCACCATCAGGGTGAATTCAGTAGTCAGACTTCTAGAGGCAATGATTGTAGAGGCTCCTATGGGTAATATGAAATATAAGTAGAGGTAGACTTGTAAGGTTTAGGTGGTAGGTCTTTTAGTTCAATAAGTTTGGATGGTCATGCATCATTCCAGGGTAGTTATTCTACCTCGGCCGAACCTCCTTATATTGAGGTAGGCCATAGAGTTTGCAAACTGTGTGATGAGTTTGGCCATTTGGTCAAGAATTTTCCCTATCATTTTTTCAAACCTACTCATATATCGATAGTGAAAGGTGACTCTTAGAGAGGTAGATATACTAGTAGAGGTTCATAAGGTAGAGATATTGGTTCCCATAGTGGTGTTCACCGGGTTACTAAATCATGTAGTTTACATGGACAATGCTATTCTATACCTGTCAGACTAGAGGTAGGGGTTTTCAATGTTGTTATCACAGGTGTCGTCCCTGTTTTCTTCAAATCCATATTTGTGTTATTTGATCCTGGATCTAATTTCTCCTATCTATTTTCATACTTTTCTTTGGGTTTTGATTCTACTAGTGAGCCTCTTGTTGTTCCTATCTATGTATCTGCCTCTGTAGAAGACTCTTTAGTGATGTATCGAGTGTACTAATCCTATGTTGTAACTTTTATTAGGCATGAGACTTGGGTTGATCTGATCATCCTAGATATGAAAGATTTTGATGTCATCTTGGTATAGATTGGTAATCTCCTTATATTGCTATTCTATAGTATTATGCTAAGCCCAAAACTTTAGCTCGACTAGGTGTTCCAGGAAAACTTAGAAGTGAGCACATCATTTGGGTCCCAATAGAGTTATACCTTTTTGTATGCTCGTCGGTTGATTGAGAGGGTATGTTTGTCATATTTGGCCCATATTTATAATACTAGTGTTGCTTCACCACCTTCTTTGGATTCTGGCCATACTATCCATGATTTAAAGGATATTTTTCCCACGGATTTGTCTAATATGCCTTTAAATCTTGATATTGACTTTGTTATTGATGTTGCATCGGGAACCAAGCCCATCTCTATTCCTTCTGATAGAATGGTCCCGCAGAGTTGAAGGAATTGAAAGACTGATTGCAGGAGTTATTTGATAAGGGATTTATCCGACCTAGTATATCACCTTGGGGTGCGCCTATCTTGTTTATGAAGAAAAAAAAGGTCTATGTGTATTCATTATCGATAATTGAACATGGTGACGATTAAAAATAAGTATCCTCTTTCATATATTGATGATTTGTTCAATCAGCTTTATGGTTCTTCGGTATTTCAAAAGATTGATGAGGTTCGAGTATCACCATTTGAGGATTAGAGATTCATTTATTTTGAGTATAATTGTTTGGACTTGATACGGTAATTATGAGTTCGTGGTCTTGTCTTTGGGTTGACTAATACCCAAGAAAAGTTCATGGAGTTGATGAAATGGGTTTTTGAACTATATCTCGACTTTTTGTTATTGTGTTTATAGTTAGGATGTCGCCCAAATTACACCTCCTAAAAGTATAACGCAATCTTGTCAAATCTAGAAACCATCAAAGGTAGGGGTCGATCCCACAGGGAATAGGATAAAAATCTTTCATAAGCTTGCTGATGTAGCTGGAAATTGTTAAAAGTATATGGGGGGTTTGTAAGAATAATATTAGTAGTAACAATGCTTAGAAAAGTTGGGTTTTTATTAATATGAGACGATTACTAGGATTGTGTTCCCACTGACTTGTTAACTCCGCAGACTTATCATGCTCGTCAAACCATCTCGGTGTCTTACATGCAGAATCTAACAAGTTATGTATCACCTAACTGTCTCTCAACTTGGTTTTTGTGAATTTCACTCATCTACTCTTGGTCTGAGAGTGTCACATTACTAACCCTTATTCTTAATCCAGATAAACTATCTCCTCTTGGTCTGAAGTTAATTAGATGAAGGTTGGTAGCTTCAAATTACTGCTATGACCTTCTTTTACTAATATCAACCTGTATCTCGAGTTAGTATCAAATACAAGTGGATTCCAAATGTATGCAACCATTAAAAAAGCAACCAAACAGAATAAAACCACAAGACATGAAAGAAAATCATGAGGAATGACTTTGCACTTCCCCTACTTTGTTAATCCATCAGGGTTCCCACAACCCTAGTTATAAGGTTTATCTACTCATGATTGTAAAAACACACAATTCAAAATTTAAAGCATCCGGATATCTCAAAAATAATTAAGAATGAAAACCAAAATATTGAATTATTATCAGAACCTAAAAACCAAGAGCAATAATTCCAAGATCAAAAGTGTATCTCAGAACTAAAAATAACATAATAAGTGTATATAGTGAATAAACTAATAATGAAACAAGATATGCGTATTTATAGATACATAAAAAAGCTTAGAAAATCTATCCAAAACAAAGTAAGAAAATAGAGTCTGGACTAACCTATGACCCGACTTAGGGGCCGTAGGTAGTACCTACAGTACGTAGGTAGGTTCGTAGAAATCAGAGAGAACTACATGTATGTAAAAACCTACATGTGAGGGGTAACTGGGGGGCCGTAGGTACCACCTATACCTCATAGGTTGGCCTTCCTATGAATCATAAAAAGTTTCAGCTTTCAAAATTTTGAGACTACAGCCTATGGACCCAACCTACGGGCCCGTAGGTACTACCTATGGCTCATAGGTAGCCTTTCTACTACTTTTCATCACTTTTTGATACTTCTTTTCTCCGAACCCTATTTTCTTGAAAAACCAATATAAAAACACATCACATCTAACAAAAAAATACCTAAGTACTTGCATAATTTCCTTGTTTTAAGCATCAAAAGTTCTATGAAACCATGACACATCAACACCCTCAACTTAGAATGTTTGCATGTCCTCAGGTAACTCACACATAACAAATAAAAGCATGATTCTTAACTAAAAGAAACCTAAGGCACCTATGGAAATCAACTCAATTTAGCTTAAATATCTTACGCCCCTCTTATTTACAAGTTTCAAAACCACTGTCTGGTTCATATAGCACAACAATATGTCACAGAGGAGTCAAGTGATGGCTTTACATTAATAACAGACAACCAATTGGATATGCAAATTTACGGGTACAACCAAGTGTATATAGTCGTATCCTAGCACACAAGAAAGTGTACATTATCTCTCAAGTAGCAAAATGGCCTTTAAAAGCAAAGTACCAATCCCATAAGGAGTTGTGCTCAGCAACAATCCAATTATAGTGTTACTACCAATATTATACAAGTGAAAGAGTACCTAATGAGGTTTGAAAACTAAAGTGACCATTAAAAAATCAATAATGTAAAGTGTTGGAGACAATAATGGGAAAGAAGCAAGCATTAAGGAACTATGAACTATCTTTCGTAGCCATACAATTTTATCGGTTTGTTTAATTATTTTTGTTAGTGATTCACAAGGTTGATAAAATAATTAGGTAATGGTCATCCTCTACCCTTCTATCTAACATAGACCCACAATTACATCGTTGAGATGAGATATGAGTACTAAATTAAATGTATTTATATCTCATCCCTTACATGAGTCAAATGGTATAAATTGGGTATATTCCTATCCTAATACAAATCATAACTTTAAGCCCTTGAACGTTTAATATCCCACTCCATACATCCTACATTCTAATCTATTGGTCCTTATTTTGGGCTCACAATGGAAATGTAGATTTATACTAAGGGTCATGAATATATATTATAGTAATAAAAAGGATATATGAACAACCAATAATGGTAATAAGCATAAACCAACTCAAACATAGGCTTAAGTAATCATGTTCTTGGCCTCAACCCTATAAGATGGTGTTTAGTTGCTCATGGTCTTACAACAAATTACAAGATTGAAATTTCTATAAAAAAAAAACTAAAAAGGAAAGATTTGGAACCCCAAAATAAGCCTCCTCAATTGTATTTCCATATCCAAAAGTCGTCCATAGTGTGTACAACAACATAGAAATATTCTATTTATACTTGGACAAAAGTTGTCTGTTCTGTGACCTTGGGCGTGTCATGCTAGTGTTGCTCCACGTTTGGTGGTGTGATATGCCCTTAAAGCCGATGAACACTATTTTGGACACATTTACTTTGTGTCTAAGGACATGGCACACCCTTATCTCAGAGGCCCAATGGCGTGACACACCTATGTTCTCAAATTCAGCTTGTTTAGCTTTCCAAAATTGATCTTAACATTATACATGGTCTTTTATAACATCAAACAAGACAAATTAGTGCACACAACACAATATAATATATCGAGACATACTAGAACAACACATAACTCAAGCTAGTAACACTAGTTTTCTCATCTAAAGTATAAGTGATCATTTTAGTTCCAAACTTTTTTTGTACACACCAAAAAAATTATAACCATGTAGATGCTTAATAATATAAATATCAACTCAATACTCACATTATAAGTCTTCACCAATCTAAAAAAACCTAGGCAATGACATTTAGGTGCATAAATCCATATAAGATCATCAACCCATACTTAAAGCCTTGTTCGTCCTTGAGCTACTCTTCATATAAATCACTATATAAGGAATACTCCGATATCATCTCTAAAACAAGAAAGACACTCAAGATAGGTATACGACAACTATATGAATAGCAAGTTCCACACCAAGCATACCTTATTTTAGTTCAAACTCATGAACATTACTTCAAAATAGCTGATTCTTTGGAATTGACCCATCCATGTTGGCAAAATCGTTCATAGTACTCATTGAAATAAATAAATCAATTTACCTAACTATCATTAAATATGTGCCCTCACCATAAGAGAGTTACCCATATTCACTCACAGAGATGAAATTTATCACAAGAATGGGTATAAGAATCAAATTTTGCTAACTACAACAAAGAATTATCATGTCACATATGATGAACCATAGGTTTGCCCTTAGTGTAGTACTCCACTAATAGCATAACATCAAGGATCAATATTAAATAGGACTTTATTGGTTGTAATGTAGGCTAAGGGAAGGGTAGGGACTATTTTGGCCAGTAATAGTGACTATCTTCCCTAAGCGCTTTGATACATCACATTATACATTGAATATCTATCTTAACAACCAATTTCCCACTATATTTATCCACCCAGGCCTCTTTGGTTTTGACTTATATCTTTAAGCTAGTTCACATATAGTAATGAGGGAGCATTTTCTACCAATACATAATTCAATTTTGATCAATTTTCTCTTTTCATTACATTACTCCCAACCACAATACATAAACTTTTTCAACACCAATATTTATAATTTTGGGGTTTCATATTCACCTTTTCCTTCTATAATTTAACACTTCTTAACCATATTTCCTTTTCAAATAAGAATTTAGAGGCTTTGGATCAAATAAGGATAATGGGTTGAATATAAGGTTGCCAAAGAATAGGCTTAAGGTTCAATGGGGCTAACTAACATCATGCACATGGTATGACATATGGTTGTCAAAGAAATACCAATTTCATCTCCTAAACCCAACACTCTTTATTTCACTTAGCACATACAAGGAAAGGTTCATACATCACTATGAAACATATACAAGAAAGCCTCACATCACAAATAGCACATGCTCAAGTCAAGTAGGTTCCCTTATAATCTAAACCAACTTATAGAACGAATTCAACATTAAGCCAACATCACATAAAAGTCATTTTAATGAGCTTAGGGGTCACAAAAGTTGTCATTTAACACAATCAACATGTTGTATATTCAAAACTACTTTGCACCATGTGATCATAGATAACAACTAGCAAGAACATCTCACTTATTCCTAATGCAAAAATTTAAAGCTTTACTCCTAAAAGATGTAAAGGGGATGCTTTGTTTAAAGGGTTCCCTCTTGAAAAGAACTAAAAATAAAAACCAAGGGGTTGGTGAACTATGTACCCATTAGACTGACACCAACAAAAACTAAACAAACAAAATGAAAATATTTTTGTAATTTTTTTGCAAATTTAATTTAAAACTAGAAAATAACTAAAAATAGAAGTTCTATATCAACACGTCACCCTAAACCAAAGGAATATTTCCTACCCCATACTTTGTCCCCAAAGTATAATTCAAAAGTAAGGATGTAAAAACTCCTTGAGGTCTTTAGGCCTAGCTAATAAAATATTTATCATCAATGAGGTATGGTTGACCCCACACCTAGTCTTTGCTATGCTCCTTAGATTAGGTTTATGGTACACAAAATTCTCTTTAATTTGAGACTCAAAACAAAAACAAAAACAAATGTGATATATTAAAAGCGAGATACGAGAATCAAATACCTACCTTAACTTGGGTTGCCTCCCAAGCAGCGCCTAATTTAGTATAGCAGAATGACGCATATCACTATATTTAGTTGTATTCCTTTAAACTTTTCCTCCCACTTGGAGGCCATATTCTCATTTTTTCTAAACTTTCGAATGCTTACTCTCAAAGTCTACATCTTTTTCAATACTAGCCTTTTTAAGCTTTTCTTTCAGCTTTACTACTTTATGCTTCAGTGTTGTCTTGGGTGACTCTATGAAAAGGTCTTAAAAGGTTATTGGTTATTTACGTTCTACCTCCCCCAAACTCATCCACTTCCATCTCTGCTATGGTGCATAAATCCTTATAAGTGAAGGTGGACTGAGTAGTTTGTAAACTTTGAAGACTACCTATTCATCATCCAGTCTCATATTAAGAGTTCCCTCTCTAACATTAATTAGTGCTACTTTCATCGCCAAGAATGAATGCCCCAGTATGACTAGTACCCTATAATACATAGGATAATGAAGAATAATAAAATTAGTAGGAATAATGAGCTTATGAACCTTAACGAGGACATATCTAATAATTCCTTTGGGATACACTTTGGTTCTACCCGCTATTTGGAGAACCATGAAATATGGTCTCAACTTTCCCAATCAAAGAGTATTAAAAATATATAAGGGTTTCAAATTTATACTCTCCCCCAAATTACTCAAAGCATGGAACAGATCATTTTCACCAATATTTATAGGGAGGGTGCAACTCCCTGTGTCCTTCAGCTTCTTTTGCATCTTCCTTATCAAAACTAAACTACACTCTTTAGTAAGTACCATCATCTCAATGTCTCCCAACATTTCCTTATTCGTCATCACATCCTTAAAGTACTTGGTGTAGTTAGGAATACCCTACAAAACATCTTACAATGGGAGGTTAAATTGAATTTCTCTAAATGTGTCGAAGAACTTCTTGAAGCATGCATCTTTCTTAGCCTTTTTAAGTCTTTGAGGGGATGGTGGTTGTGGTCTTTCTTAAAATTTCTTAGCTTTCCTAATTTTTGGGTACTCAGACTTCCCTAAATTTCACCATCTTTGGTTATAACTTGTGTTCCCTCTGCATGTTTTAGAACTAACTTTGTTTGAACCTCCTAACTTTTCCTTAAATATTTGTTAATGAGATCTCTACAACTTATCAAAGTGATTTCCTCTGTGTCACTTGGAAAGGCCCCTTGAGGTTTGGCATTCTGGGCTTGATCTAACTGTACCAACTATGTCTCTAAGGTTTTTGGACAAGTTGCTGATTTTTTATTTCTACTGCCATTTGTTTTTGGTAGGATCTTTTTCAATATTTCTTCAATATTACTATCCTACATATTTGGTTGTTGCTGAAATTGTTGAGTCTGAACCTTGTTGTTATCCCATAAATAGTTAGGATGACTCACCTCCCTTAGCAACTCTGACTTCACCAAGGCTAACATTGTCACATACTTATAATTCCTCCATGATTCCTATGTAACGCTTGACACGATGCCCGCTCACCTTGAATGGGCATCACCCTCTTATTTTAACTTAATTTAACCATGTGGAAATACTCTAACTATGGTAAATAGTATAGAGAACCTAGACTTCAAGTTTCTAGAAAACAAGAAAATTCTCCAATTATACAACACGACTATATCACCTGGTTGGAATACCTTCTTATTAATCTTCATATCATTGTACAACCTCATGTTTTGCACATCCAAGGCTAAAATTTTATAAGAACTAAGAAGGAACTCATGTAACTCATTTACATTGTCCATTCTGAAGTATGTCGCATCACTCTACTCAAAATTTAGCATCTTCAACGCTCATATTGCCTTATACTTAAGTTTGACTGATAAGTGGCATGGCTTATCATACACAAACTG
Organism: Capsicum chinense; assembly: GCA_026120095.1. Lineage (NCBI taxonomy): Eukaryota > Viridiplantae > Streptophyta > Magnoliopsida > Solanales > Solanaceae > Capsicum > Capsicum chinense. The sequence goes on from JAPEIP010000010.1 coordinate 85,811,277, forward strand.
ATAAGGAGAGGAGCCTATGGGATTTTTCTAAGAAGTTTGGTACTCCTAAAGTGTATCATCTAGCTTTCTCAACCAATCAGTCCAGTTGCCATTCACAATCTATGGTAGAATAGACTTGTTTTCAAGATTGCACCTCAACTTGCCCACTTGTCTACGAATGGTAAGGTTTTTCCACCTTATGTTTTACACGATATTTCTCAAGTAGGGCTTTGAATAGATGACTACAAAAATGGGAACCACCATCACTAATGATAGCACGTGGAGAACTGAGAGAAAATATTTTTAAAAATGTAGGGACACCTTAACCTTTAATATTGGGAAGCACAACTGCTTCTACCTACTTAGACACCTAGTCAACTACCACAAAAATGTATTTATGCCATGCAAACTCATAAATAGACCCACAAAATCAATACCCCACACATCAAATAACTCATGCTTTTGTGAGATATTTCCTTGTCATTAGCATTGGTCACGAGCCTGAGCATAGTCATTTGCATATTTATAAATTATCGGGAAGTAGTAACCACACTATAGAATCTTATGGGCCATATGAGTACCAACATGGTGATCCCCAATTGGAGATAAATGATAGGCCTCAAGAATGCTCATCATCTTAATTTCATAAATACATCTCTGAATCACACCATCCACACACCTGAAATAAGCAAGGCTCAAACTTCAAGAACTATTTACCTCATGTATAAATTATTTTCTTTGTTAAAATGCCATATCTTCTAGGAGGAGGTAACTTTCCAAATAATTTACAAAATCAACCAATCAGCGGATTAAGTCTTATGATGCTTCCAAGACCCTCTGATTCGGAAAAGTATCATCAATCTTGAGCTCATCCCCTAGTTTAAGAATCACCTCCTCTTCTAGGAGGGATAGATTGTCTGCTACCTAATTTTTTTGCCCTTTTGATGCTTAACCTCAAAGTCGAACTCTTGCAGCAATAGTACCAATTTAATCAATATAGTCTTAGCATCTTTCTTTACCATAAGGTACCTAAGAGTTGCATGGTCAGTATGTAAAATGGCTTTGATCCTTGTTAGATAGGACAAAAATTCTCTAAAGTAAACACCACCACAAACAACTCCTATTCATTAACTGTATAGTTTTTAATACGGGGTTAAGTGCTTTATTGGCATAATAGATGGGGTGAAGTATCTTCTCACATCCTTGGATTATGACAAATCTTATGGCTATAAACCACTAGCGTCATACATCACTCAAGTGGAAGGCTCCAATTTGAAGACACAATGAAATGAGCAGAAGTCAACCTCTTTTTTAGGCACTCAAAGGCCTTGAGACAAGCATCATCAAGCCTAAAATTCATGTCCTTCTTTAATAATTTGCACAATGGATTTTAAATCTTAAGAAGTCCTTGATGAAATGTCTATAAAAACTTGTATGTCCCAAGAAACTCCGAATATCATTAAAGGATATTGAAGGAGAAAATTTTTCAATCACCTCAATTTTTAGTACTGGCGACCTCTATTCCTTTCTTTAAAATCTTGTTATCATTTTTCATTTACCATCAGCTGCTTTTTCTTAGTTAGAATTGGCATGTTTAGATATAGTATTATATTGTTTTATGTTATGTGTTGTCTACGATTATGTAGAAGAAAAATAAGGAACCTAAGTGCAGTTGACTTATTTATATTGTCCTTTAAGAGCTTATATTTAAGTAGAAGAAATCAGTGGACGCAATTTATCAATTACCTTAATTTTATCCCTATCGACCTCTATTCCCTTCTTTGAAATCTTGTGCCCAAGAACTATACCGTCTTTAACTAGGAAGTGACACCTTTCCCAAGTCAAAACCAAATTGCACTCTATACATCTATGATATGCATTAGCCAAGTGAGCCAAACAGTCATCAAATGAGTTACCCACAATCGAGAAATTATCCATAAAGACCTCTACAGTATCTTCTACTATATCAGAAAAGATAGAAATCATACAATGCAGAAAGGTGAAAGAAGCATTACAAAGACCAAAAGACATCTACTTGAATGCTAACGTACCATATAGACAAGTGAAAATGGTTTTTTGTTGGACCGTAAGGGCCATAAAAATTTGATTATTCCCTAAATAACCATCAAGAAACCATACCATCCTCTACCTCCAAGATGGTCTAGCATCTGGTCCATAAATACCATAGAAAATTGATCATTCTTCATCTAAGTATTCAATTTTCAATAATCCATGAAAATTCTCTATCCCATAACTACTCTTATATGAACTAACTTACTCTTATCATTTAGGACCATAGTGATCCTACCCTTTTTCAACACACACTGAACTAGGCATATCAATTTGTTGCCAGCAATAGGAGAAACCACGCGTACATCTAACTACTTAATGATCTCCTTATTTACCACCTCTTGTATGGGTGGATTCAGATAATGTTGATGCTCAATGCTAGGAACATACTCTAGTTTAAGCTTAATCTTGTGAGTACAAATTCCAAGTGGAATCCCAATAATATTTGCAATAGTCCAACCAATGGACAATTTAAACCTTCATCATATTGAGATTAAGGCCTCAACCTACATATCCAAAAAATTGCAGCAATAATAACCGATAAGGTAGGGCCTTCAATTCTAAGACCGGTGGCTCCTTAATAAATGGGTGAGATAGGGGGATCACTCTATTCTTAAAGTCAAGATCCAAATTCTTTGATACATAAGAATAAGAACCTCTACCAATAAGTGGGCTCATCCCCTTATCGTACTTATTAATACTATCTTTATCAAAGTTTGGGATTACTATTGCCAATGCCTGGACACTAAGTCTTTCCTAAATAGGTCCAATTAATACATCTTCATCTTTGGTGTCTATCAAAAACACGGCCCGCATATCATTTTATTGTCGCATTGACCAACACGTATTGAGAGTAACACATTCATTATTAATCCTTAATTTTATTTGTCCTATCTCTATGTCAATAAATGCCCTACCCATGGCTAGGAAAGGCTTTCCCAAGATAATAAGGACATCAAAATCTACTTTACAGTCAAGAATCACAAAATTAGATGGGACTATGCATGAAGATACCTTCACAAATACACCACACAATATACCAATAGTTTATTCACCGTACATAAGCCATCAATAGTGTTATAGATGTTAGCTTAGGTGACCCTAACCACCATTGCTTGTACATAACTAGCAGTTTAGATTAATAAAAGCTCCTAATTCAGATAGTGCTTATGTAAAATTTTGGGACCCAATCTTACAAGAAATTGTGAATACTCTCAGATCCTTTTTATTTCTCAACAAAAGATCAGGAAGCTATAAAACTATAGTGGCGTATATTATTAGCTGGCTTAAAACTCACCGGCCGTTTCTTAGTCACTACATCCTTCATGAACTTTGCATAGCCAGGCATCTTCTCTAATGGTTTAACAAAAGAGATATACACATATGATTTCTTCAACATTGATATAAATTTTTGATATTTCCCTTTTTAATTTTTAGTCTTCAAACTTGGAGGAAAAGGTAGGGGAGGCTGTGAAATAGGCTTCATGACTGGTTTGACCTCATTACCCTATCCTTTATAAGTATCAACTTGTTTCTCTGCACCCGATAATTTTTATGATGACTCACTATTTATAATGAATTTCTTATATTTATCTTTGGGTGAATCATTAAAATTAATGGTATCATCACATACCTCAACAACTACAGGCATGGGTATATCGATAGTAGCCTTACTACTCTAAGTGGTGATGTCTAGGACGTGACTATCATTCTTTGAATTTTGAAAGGTACTACTTGGAAGAGTGCCTGGTTGATGCTAATTCAATATAGCTGACATCTAACCAAATTGCTGCTCAAAATGGTTAATCTTTATAGTATGTAATTCTATTTTTTTGGCTCAATGCTTATATGTCTACCTTAATCTCTTTTAGGAAACTCTCTTAGCACTCTAAACCCTTAACTAGATTAGCAAACAATACTTTTATCCTAGATTCAGAATAATAGTTTCTTGGTGGAACATACAGAACATTCTTCTCTTTATAATCATCATTTCTCCTCCAATCACCATCCTGCTCTCTGCTTTTATCCCTATTCCTGACCCATAGTAGTTCCAAACTTGATTTCCTTTCCTCAAGTTTCAACAGTGTGGATTGGACCCTTGTCCCTTGGCTTAATAGTTGCCATCTCTCGATTCAAGTACTTTACTTTATTTTTAGAATTAGACTCCCATAAATGCAAATTGCTTAGTAAGTAATCTAAACTTAGTCCTCATTTGTGATACCTCTTGAGCCATTATCTTATCTAGGGATCTTTCCTAACTGGATGAACTAATAAAATAAGTACTAGATCCTCTATCCACCTCCTAAGTATGCAACCCTCAGTTGAATTTACTAATCCAATCAAAAAGCTCTGCAACCTAATCCCATCATAAACTCATAAAATCTCTACTTGTAATGGTATTGCCATATCCTTGGTATTATCTTTTAAGGCTCTGTAGAATATCTCCAGTAAGTTCATGCCTGTGATTTTGTGATTCAAAATATTCATCAACTGCTTCTTAAACCTCAACTATATTTTGTAGAGTGCCTCTAAATATAACTACATAAAATTATAAATCTCATCCTTTAATAGTAACATCCTAGAATATGGGAAAAATTAATCAAAGAATTGTATCCTAAACTTATTCTAAGTGGAAAGAAATCCAAGAGGTAGTTCTTTGTAACACCTCAGATTTTTTACCTCTAAAATTTCCTGACTTTAGTGATCACTTCCCTGGTAATGATTCACCTAATGAGTCATGAATACTCATTATGAGTCATATGGATAAAGTGATAGATAAACAAATGACCAATGCCTAAGTTTCTATCCAGAGTACAATTGTACCCTTACGAGTCGTAAGGTGAGGTCATGAGTCATAGGGTATGACTCATGACCAAATTAGTAAAGGGGGTGAAAGATTCTAAAAAACTATGAGTCTAGGAAATGACTCATACACAGACATCATGAGTTGTGGCGTGACCCATAGAGACTGGGGACAGTTTTTCTACACTTTCCCATTAAGAGAAAATCAATTTTTTCTCCTATCCAACTTCTATTACATGACTTAAAATAATCTTGTATCCCTATTATAATCAAATTATCAAAACATAAACATTATTTTTTTTCCAAATTCCTCCAGACAAGGACAATTAGGGTTTTCAAGGGATTGGGCATTCAAGTTTCCAATTTATGGTTTCTTTAAAAATTTCTAGATATCTTAGGTATATATCTCTTCTCTGAAACTTGTTTTACAAAAATCATATGTTAAGATTATTATTCATGTGATTTATTTGTTGATTTGGAATTGGGTTGAGTGCTTTTGGGTACTATTGAATAAATTGCTTTTCCCATGGATTTTCTGACTCATTTAAGTTTTGAATTGATGGATTTTGAAATAATTAGGTGCATGGGTATAGTAAATGGGAATAGGGGATCATGGAATCATCCAACTTGATTTAATAAAGTACGAGGGTCATGAATTCCCCTAAATAAATAAATTATGGTAATGGAATGGGTAATAACCTTAATCCACTTTATGAAATTAGCTTTAAAACATGGACATATGCATATTGAAACCCAATTTGAAACTATTTCATTTCATAAAAGCCTAATGAAATACAAATGGTTTTGAAAGGCCTTTATGGCTGTGAATTCATTTTAAATTGATCCTTGGGTCGTGGATTCTGCCAAGTTAATGGATAATTAAACCATAGAGGCTGTGAATTCGTCCAATTTAAAGGATAATTGATAATTAGACTATGAGTTCATAGATTCTCCCAAGTTGATGGTCAATGGAAATGGCATAATGATATTATCTTCCAAGCATTATTGGTATGACGATACCAACGGTATGTGCCTTAATGGATGGTCTTTAGTTTAATGATATGGATGTGTAAATATTTTAATGGTCTTAAAAAAGGTTGTAGCTGGTCGTGAAGGTGGAGGTCCCAAAGGACCGATATTGGAAACCATATTTATTGGCATGGGGGTTGGTCTTGTTGACTTTGTGCTTCTGTCACACCTTATATATATTTATCATGGATTTTAGAAGGGTTGTAAATTCCCTAGTCTTCCTTAATACCTTCGGTTCATGCACCCAATACACACCAGGTCCCTTTTAGTGGGGGTAGCCGAACCCATATAGCCCATGGGTGACTTTTATAATGGTTGAAGCTACAAAGTCTAGGCTAATGTTTTAACTCTCATACTAAACCTTGTTCCCTATCCCAGCATATTATATATTTATATATAATTATATGCATATGGTTTTGGAATGATTTTTGATTGATTGATCATGGAATTATTTTATCTTTTTCTTGAGTTACATATTTGTGCTCACCCCACTAACAATCCCCAGCCATTTTATCCCTATTCGATGTAAGGTCCGAAGATACTTTTATCTCCTTGCACAGCGGTACATGATTTCTGAATTTTTCATAAGACAGTTTGAAGTGGTGAGCTTTTATTCTCCTGAAGACTCTAATTTTATGGTCTTGTCTTTACTTATGTCTTAGACTATTTTGGTGGGTTTTTGGATATGGTCGGGGGAATATCCCAACTTAGGCTATTGTTTGGTTTTTAAAAGGCTTTTGTGGACAAAATATGGGTTGTTGTGGATTCTTACATCTCTTTTTCTATTTATTTACCTATCTTGTTATATGCTTGGAACTCATCTCTATCTTGTTATATGTTCGGTACTCATCATTATCATGTTATATGTTATGATCTTATATCTTTCTTTTTATATGTTTGGAACTCATTGGATATAAGTTAAATTATGTTCTAGTTGGATAGGCTTATAGGTGTGGTCTCTGGTCCTTGGCAGATATGAGAACCCATCATGACTTAGACCTGGTTTGGGTCATAACAAGCTTGGTACCAGAGCCTAGGTTCATGGTAATTGGGTGTCCAAAAAACTATGTCAAATAAAGTCTCTTTTATGTGTGTGTAGAAAACAAAACTTAAAAGGGAGAGACTACGAGGCATTCAGGAATGTTTCCCTTTCTTGTGATCTATTTTTTAGGTAATAGAGTCTAAGGTCATAAAAACTTCTCTAATCTCTGTTTGCTCGTATTTTAGATCATGCCTCCACAAAAATCTAATGCTCATGGAAACTAATTTGTCCCACTTGAGGATAATATGGATAGAACTCACCCTATTTATAAAGTTCAGAACTAGTCTAGGGTTCCTGCTCCTAACTGTACTACCCCTTGTGGAGTTCCAGCAGTCTCTACCAGTCCTACTCAAGTTTCTAAGGTTAATGATATGTATTGCCTACTGCCCTTAAGGAGACATTTCTAATGCCAAGTTTTGTTGATTTATTAATTTGTTGACTAAATTTATGACTTCTCAGTATCATCAGCCTAATCATGTTGGTTTTATTTATCCATCTTTTGAGGCCACTAGATTTTGACAATTTATAAGGTTAAATCCCCCAACCATTATAGGCTCTAAGGTTGAGGAGGATCCTCAAGGGTTCATTGATGAGATGGAAAAGAATTTCCGAGTAATGCACACTTCTTATTCGGAGGGTGTGGAATTTTTAATATACTACCCAAAGGATTTAGCTTATCAATGGTATGAGGAGTGGGAGAAGTTAAGTGGTAAGAATGTAGAGCTAGTTTTATGGGATGAGTTTTTGGGTGCTTTTCATGATCATTTCTTTCCTTAGAAGTGGAGAAAGGCTAATGCTAAAGAGTTTATGTGCTTGAAGTAGGTAAGGATGACTATGAATGAGTATGCTTTGAAATTCCACCATCTATCTCGTTGTGCCCTAAAGATTGTGTTTAGTATTTGCTTTAGGTTTGTCTCGGGACTTTGTACTAGAGTGTAAGGCAACGATGTTAATCACAACGTGGATATCTTATGTCTTGTGTTGTATATACAGTAGGTTGAATATGAAAATAAAAAGTAAGCAGAAATAGGAGAAAGGTAGAATAGGAAATTTAGATATTCAAAGCAAGGTGAAGGCCAATAGAACAATGGCACAGATTTTAGGCAATGGAGGAAGATAAGGACTTGGGGAAACTTGGGTTCATATTCTATGGCTAGTGCTCCATATCCTAAGTTATTTGGTGATTGTCCTTTTCGAACTAACTGTGGGTTTATGAAATAAGGTGCCCAATCTCAGGATAGTGGATCCCAGTCAGCCCCATCTTATTTTCCTTCAAAATTTTATAAACAGATACACCGTAGTCAGTGCGATGAGGGAAGGAATAGGTGTTATAATTATTGTTAGTTGGGGAATTTGCAATGACACTAGCTAAGGTTACTATTGGCACTAATAAAACTTCAATTGCTACTTCATCAGCTTATCCACTTAAGGGTACTACTTTTGGTATCGACACATGTCGAAACCATCTTTGTGCCCTTGCTACCCATCAGGAATCAGAGGCATCTCCTGATGTCATAACTAGTATATTGAAACTTTTCTTTTGGAATGTATATTATCTTCTTAATCCTAGGTCTACCCTTTCTTACAGACCCTTTATATGGCTCTTCATTTTGTTTTTTATCTGAAGTTTTTTTCTAAGATTTTTTGTATATCTATCCCAGTGGGTGACTCTGTTGTGTCTAGAAAGTTCTATAGGGGATTTGTGGTATCTATCATTCATATGGAGACTTTAATAAATTTGATAGATTTTGATATGGTGGGTTTTGATATTATATTGGGGATGAATTGGCTTTATTCCCGCTATGCTTATTTAGATTGTCAGACTTTTATGATCAGTTTCCAATTCCCTGATAAACCGGTAATAGAATAGGAGGGAAGTTCCTTAGTTCCTAAAGAGGGGTTTATTTCGTATCTTAGATCACAAAAGTTGATTTCATAAAGGTTCTTATATCATCTAGTTTGGGTTAAGGATTCTCATTTTGAAACTCCTTTCTTACAATCTGTATCACTGGTTAACAAATTTCCTGAGTGTCTCCTAATGATCTTCTTTGTATTCCTCTTAATAGGAAAATAGTATTTGGTATTAATCTTCTACCTAATACCCATCCTATCTCTAACCCTCCTAATAGAATTGCTCTGGCTAAGTTGAAAGAACTTAAGAAGTAGTTAAAGGATCTTTTTAAGAAGGGCTTCATCTATCCTAATGTTTCTCCGTACGGTGCTTCTGTTTTTTTTTAATATGAAGGATGGGTGTCTTTAGATGTGCATAGACTATTCATAGTTAAATAAGGTGATGGCACAGAATAAGTATCCTCTTCCTAGAATTGATGATCTTTTTGACCAGCTTTGGGGTGTTACATGCTTCTCTTAGATTTACCTTCGATCGGGTTATTATCAGTTAAATATTAAGAGACAAATATCCCTAAGACTACTGTTCAAACTCGATAAAGACATTATGAGTTTCTTGTTATGCAATTTTTGATTACTAATGCTCTGGCTGCATTTATGGATCTTATGAATTGAGTATTTAAATAGTTCTTGGATTTTTTTGCTATCATGTTCATTGATGACATTTTGGTGTATTCTAAGAGTGAGTAGGATTATACCAATCACCTTTGAATAGTATTGCATACTCTTAAGGATAAGAAAATGTACGATAAGTTTTTGAAGTGTGAATTTTAGATGAATATTGTGACCTTTCTTGGTCATGTTGTCTTTAGTGAAAGAATCATGGTGGATCCACATAAAGTTGAGGTGGTTAAGAGTGGCCTAGACCCACAACTCCAATCGACATTTGGAGCTTTTTGGGTTTACTTGGGTATTATAGGAGGTTTGTGGAGAACTTCTCTTCTATTACTACTCTGGTGATAAAGTTGACTCTGAAAAAGGTAAAGTTTATGTGGTCTGATACTTCTAAGGGTAGTTTGAGAATTTGATAGATAAGTTGACTTCTACATCAGTTTTGACCCTGCCTGAGGGAACTAATAGTTTTGTGGTTTATTATGATGCATCCTATGTGGGACTATGTTATATGTTGATATAGGATGGTGAGGTTGTGGATTATGCTTCTAGAGAGCTTAAGGTGCATGAGATGAATTATCTAACTCATTATCCAGAGTTAGCATTTGTGGTGTTTGCATTGAAAATTTGGCACCATTATTTGTATGAGGTGTATGTTGACATATCACAACCAAAACCGAGACCCTGGCTACGTCGAACTTCCCGAACCATGAAGGCCCAAGTGCCCTTCACTTTCTAGACATTATATACATGTTCACATATTATAAGAGGCAATGTGTAAAAAATACATATCGATGCAGAATCATGGTCAAATAATATAATTCAAAGGATCAATCCAAAATAGAATCCATAACTTCTAACAACATCTAACAACAGTCTGCAAATTCTCTAATACATAGGAACAATATCTTGTCTAAAACTGGGACGAGCCCCCAGCAAACCATAAACAGCCAGAAACTACAAAATCTAAAAATCATGCCTTCTGGAACAGAGAAGGCTCACCAACTACAACTTCTGACACACTCAAGCATATTGTTGAATGGAACCCCGGGACTATGCCTTATATCTTAAGATAAAGAGGGTAAATACAATTGTACTGGTATGCAGAGCAATCTAAAATAATGTTCTTTCATAAATAACATAAGTGAGAGCATTTTTTAAAAAAAATATACATCATCATAAACCATTTGAAAATCCATGGGCATAGTAAATAGGCATTTAAAAATAGTTTTGCAAATCAACTCAACATCTTTCTCTTAGTTTTGAGTTAGGTGGTACACCCTATAAGTATGATATTCCATGGGCTATATGGAATCCACCATTGAATCGGCGGGTAAGACCCAAACCGAAGTTTGCCGCAAGAGTTGGAGTTTCTAAGTTTGATACGCTAAAGGGCAATAGACCTATGTATAATCCATCTTAGGGACAAAATAACCGTATCGGAAAAACACGATTTTGGAAAATGAGTTATCTGAACTCGTACCTTCTTCAGGTAACCACCTAACATCTCCTAAGCCCATTTTTTAACTTTTCTGAACATGCATATTTAAGGGCTCAAATTCTAAAAATCTGAATAAAATCTGACTTCTATTTCGTTCTGAGTCTATTATGGCGTTATCTATTTTGGTATTGTCATACAAAGACTTGAAAGTAGTATACCCTAAAACAAAATATCATGTATAATTCTTTCATTCAAAACAATGTTTAGACCACTACAAACATTCAATAGTATAACAGAATTCATATTTCAAGAAATATGTAAAATCATGCATATTCTTTCTCTTTTCAACATTTCAACAAACATGTGGTGGTCAAGTATTCTGTAACAAACTATGCAATCTCTTTGAATCAGACTTTTCATTTATATTAGAAAGAATCACCTTCTCTTCAGTTCATATCCAAAATCAAGGCTTAAAAATACTAAAGACATTTGAATCACGCTTCTTAATATGTAACTGAATAATCCGCAACAGATGAAAGCAAGGGGTTATATAACAAGAGAGGGATTATAATATTTCCTTAACTCAATTTAAGTTTCAAATATTAAACCATATGCATACATATATATACATGTGAAACACTAATTGAATATAAGGGGGAAGGCCTCAAGACAAAAACATTATTATCAAGAAAGATTCACAATGCATAATTGTAATTGAAATTTCAATATCCTTTTGTAAATTCATGATTTCTCAATATGTAAATGTTATTGAAAAAAACTGATCATGCCCATGTTTTTTAGTAAAAACCCCACGTACCTTAGGCTACAAGGTTTAATGTGTAGACCTTGAATCTTGATTTGTTCCTTTAAAATCTTGGATTTAAGGATTGATTTTCTTAATTTATTGTTCATGGAGGAAACCATAGTTTGATTTTATTTGTGAGGGTTAAAAAGAGGATTTTGATGTTGTATAACTTATAATGATTGACTAATAATATTTAGAATATAATTTAGTTTGTGTGAGAAGTGTCTGGGGAAGAAAAGTACCAAAATACCAAATTAAAAATGCACTTTTTACGTGAATCATCCATAAGTAACAGTTTAGTTTATGGACCGTTAGCCTGGTGATAGACCATCACTCCAACCATTAGTTATTTGACATAAAAAGATCTTACTACTTAAGGTTTGACAGGAAACTTGACGGGCCATGGCTGACTTGACGGTCCATCAGCCTAGCTATCGCACCTCGATTGACTGATACCTGTAATTAAAATGGGTATAACTTTTTACTACAATATTGGATTAAGTCGACGCTTATTTATTTGGAAAGATGACTCAAATTTATTTCATTTTATATATAGTGGATCTCTAATTAGTTATATAGAAAAATTTAAGGTCGATGGAAGTTGTCCTAAGTTTATACTCTCACTAAAAATCAACCGCTCAGAAAGCTTTCAACTCATCTTTGAGTTAAGGGACCTCTATGATCTCAATTCATGCTCAAATTTATTCCCAACTAAATAATTGATTAACAAACTAAATTGCATAGGATTTATTGGCTTTTGGAACTATTACACATAGGAATGATGGTTTACATTCTAGCCTAAAATGTGGATTGTTATAGTAAGTGATTTTCTTAATGGTTGTGTATATAGAATAATAGGTCTAAATTGGGATTAATAGCAAGATGTGAGAAAGGTTATGAAAGTGGATTCCGAATGACTAACACTAGAAAATACGATAACTGGTGCAGATGTCTTATGACTAGATGATTTGAGTCTCCCAAATGAATATATAAAGGGAGGTTCGAGTCCCCCTTAATACATTTATTGGTTGTAATTTACATTGATTATGCTGGGAGGTTCAACTCACACATATAGGCATATATAGATTTTGATATTCTCTAGTTTTTGCAGTTACATATATTGAGGCCCTTCTAGCTAGGGAAGAGTTAGGCCTATATAGCTTGTGGGTGACTTGTTCTATGTTGTCCATGCTACACAACCCAGATTAATGATTTAAAAGTTCATTTTAATCATGCTCCCTATCCCGATATGATATGTGTATACATATATGTATTAAATTGGTTATGTGCATTAATTGATTGGTTTTGAATATTGGGACTATTTTATCCTCATCCTTGAGTTACATGATATTTCTCAAACCACTAATAATCTTCAATGTTGTATTACTATGCGATGCAGGTATTGGTCATACTACTCCTTTTACTCAGTTTTTGGACTCGAGATCAGCTTGTGTTGACTTGATGTGGTGAGCTTCCATACTATGGAATGTTCCATTTCTTGATTTGTCCTCTTATGTTATTATTTTGTTTGGTCTTAAACATAGGTTTTGGCTATGGTCGGGGGAATGACCCAACCAGTTATAGTTTTATTTTTGACTAGAGGCTTTGTGGAACTACTATAAGTATATGCACGATTTCTGCATTGGTGTCATACTTAGCATTGGTATTGGTATTATGGCAGATACTATTTGACTATATTGATGATTATTCTATCCTATGACATTAAAGAAATGGACTTGGTTATTATTTTGGGTTTTTCATGGTTGTTGGTTTGGCATTGGATGGCTAGACTTGTTTGAGTTTGTAAAAGTCGTGAACCTATCCAAAAGTAATTGAGTTTGATATACTCTATCTTGTTATATGTTTGGAATTAATATGACTTAGATTATGTGCTTGGTTTGTTGGTTTGGGAATTGGGTGGTATCTAGTCCTTGTTGGTCTTGAGATGCCTATTACAATAATGCCCTGGTTTGGGTTATGTAGTGTTTGTATCTGAGCTTTAGGTTCATGGTCAATTGGGAGTGCACAAATTTGTACCAAGTAGAGTTTTATTTAGGGGCGTGTATCACTCTACACTTATAAAGGAGAAGTTACAAGAAATTTAGGAGTGTTCCACTTTCTTATTGTCTTATTTTAAGCTATAGAGTCTAAGGTCTTGGATTCTTTAGATTTTTATTTTCTTGTCTTTCAGATCATGACTCGATGATCTGAAGCTCATTGAAACTCCTATGTACCAACTAAGGATAACGTTAATAGGGCACTCTCTACTCATGGGATCCATACTCGGTCCAGGGGTCTAAATTATTATTATCTTAGAGTTCCACCACTTTCTTTTAGTCCTTCTCAGGCTACTTTGATGAATGCTGACTTTAGTCAGTTCATTCACATGATTGTTCAATTGGTGGCTTCTCAAAATAAGCATGGTGCATCTTCTACTCTACCTTTAGAAGCTATAAAATTTGGCTGGTTCATAAGGTTGAATTCTTTGACTTTTATGGGTGTTAACGTGGAGGATTCTAAAGGTTTCCTTGATTAAATGGATAATATTTTTAGGGTTGGGCATACTATGAATGTGGAAGGAGTGGAGTTTGCTGTCTACCAACTGAATATTATGGAATACTAATGGTACCACTATTAGGATCGAGCAAGGGGTGACATTGATGAGTTATCTCTATAGGATGATTTCACTAATGTATTTATGGACCGCTTCTTTCCTCAGGAGTTAAGGGACGTAAAAGAGGAGGAGTTTGTTAATCTGAAGCAAGGGAAGTGTTGATCACATAGTATGCCTTAAAGTTTCACCAGCTATCTCAGTATTCTCTTGAGATGGTGTCTGATATGAGAGCCTAAATGACAAAGATTTCTTTTGGACTATCTTATGAGTTGATCCTTAAAATGGGTGCCTTGCTGATAAAAGACATAGATATCGTTAGGCTGGTTGTCTATATGCAATAAAAAAAGAGAAAAAAAGTAGTCTGAGTCTAGTGAGAGGGTAGGAAAATATTTAGGCCTTCTAGCAAATTGGTAAAGATAAGGTTAAGAGGCCAAAGAGAAAGTGGATAGAAGAAGGGAGAGAGGGGTGTTCTGGTTCTTTCTCCATAGCTAGTGCTCTTTATGCAAAGCTTTTAGGTGATAATCGGTTTTAGCATAATGGTGGTTCTCGAGCATAAGGTTCCCAATCACAGACTCTTGGGTCATACTTGGCTCCTTCCCACCCTTTTTTCTAGATTTTATAGGCATTCACATAGTGACTTTTGTAAGGAAGGGAAGAACAATAGTTTTTATTGTTGGTAGATTAGTCATATGCAGTGTGACTATCATTTTAGGATGGCTTCTAGGGCTAGTAAGGCTCCTGTTGCTTCTTTATCTACTTTTGCACCGAAAGGTACTGCTTCTACATCTATTTCTTCCTTTATTACTAACACTGGCCTAAATCGGTTATTAGCAATTGCATTTTACTAGGATTCTGAGGTATCCCCCGATGTAGTGACTGGTATTTTAAAATTTTTCTCCTGTGATGTGTATTGTTTACTTGATCCAGGGTCCACTCTTTCTTATGTGTCCCCATTTATAGCTGTATATTTTAGTTTTGGTCTTGAATTGATTTCTGATCCTTTCTTTTAGCTACCCTAGTAGGTGACTCTATGATTACTAAAAGAGTCTATAGGGTATGTATGGTATCTTTTAGAGGTAGAAAAACTCTTGTGGATCTAATAGAGTTAGATATGGTTAATTTTGATTCATTTTTGGAATGGATTGGTTGAATTTGTGTTATACTTCCCTAGATCATTGGTCTCGTAAGGTCATGTTTAATTTTCCTAATGAGATGGTCATTATAAGGGAAGGAGGTTTTTTAGTGCCTAAGGGGAGCATCAACTTATACCTTAGAGGCCAAAAGATGATTTCTAAAAGGTGTTTGTATCATTTGGTTCAAGTTAAAAATTCTAACTCGAAAGGTCCTTCTCTAGAATCTATCACTGTGGTTAATGAGTATCCTGAGGTATTCCCTAATGATCTTCCCGATATCCCTCCCTATTGGGAAATTTATTTTGGGATTGATCTTATTTTGTACACTCATCCTATTTCTATCCCTTTGTATAGAATAGCTCCGGATGAGTTGTTTAAGCATAAGGATAATTAAAGGATCTCTTAGACAAAATTTTTATCCATCCAAGTGTGTCTCCTTAGGGTGCTCCGGTGTTGTTTGTGCACAATAAGGATGCTTCTCCTCTAATGTGCATTGACTATCATCAGATGAATAAGGTGATCATTAAGAATAAGTAAGGATCACAGATTTTTTTGATCAGTTTCATGGTGCAAAGTGTTTTTGTAAGATTGATCTTAGGTTAGGTTATCATAAACTTAAGATTCAGGAGGTGGTATAGGACATTCACCATTTGGGTTGTCTTGGAGTTTGTCGTACGAACTCTGAAGGTAGTGCTATATTTGTGCATCAGGTATCACAATCATCTTTTATTGTGGAGATAAAGGAAAAATAGATGTGGGATCTTGAATTTATGAAGATTAAGAGTAATATGGGACAACAAAAGGTTGTTGACTTTGCGATTAGTGGAGATGGTATCCTGAGGTACCAAGGAAGGTTAAGTATTCCTAACGTCGATAGATTGAGGGAAAAGATTTTGGCCGAAGTTCATGAATCTCATTATTCTATTCGTCCCATTTCTACAAAGATGTGCCATGATCTTAAAAAGTTTTATTGGTGGAACAATATTATGATGTGAGATGTGGCTAGCTTTGTGGCTAAGTGTATGGTGTGTCAACAAGTGAATTCTGAGGACATGAGACTTGGTGTTTTGTACCAATAGATAGAGTTGCCCGAATCTAAGTGGGAAATAATTAACATGGACTTCATTACATATCGTCCTTGGTCTCGAAATAAATGTGATTTAATTTGGGTCATTATGGATAGGATAACTAAGTCCGCTCACTTCTTTCCAATGAGAACTAGTTATTCGATGGAGGATTATTCTAAGTTGTATCTTGCGGAGATCATGAAGTTACATAGTGCTCTAGTTTCTATAGTTTTGGATCATGGTACTCAATTCTCATCATATTTTTGGAATTCCTTATAGAAAGGTTTAGAGACTAAATTATGCCTTAGTACTACTTTCCACCCATAGTAGGATGGACAAGTGGAGAGGACCATTTTTACATTAGAAGATATGCTTCGTGGTTGAGTGATTGACTATGGTGGTAATTTGTTTGACCATTTTCCTTTGATTCAGTATGCTTATGATAATAGTTATCACTCTGGCATTGGTATGGCTCCATTTGAGGCATTGCATGATAGGATATGTCGTTCTTCTATTGGGTGGTATTGATTTTGTGAAGGCAATTTATATGGCCATGATTTGGTTCACTAAGCCTTAGAGAAGGTAAAAATAATTTAGGATAGATTGAAAGCCGCTCAAAGTTGCCAAAAGTGCTATACAGATGTAAGGTGTAGAGATTTGGAGTTCAATATTGGTGATTGGGTGTTCTTAAAGTTATCTCCCATGAAGGGATTGATATGATTTTGTAAGAAGAGAAAGTTAAGTCCTCGATATGTTAGTCATTCCTTGGTTTTGAAAAGGGTTAGCAAGGTTTCCTATAAGTTCGAGTTTTCTCCTAGTTTGAGCTTTATTCATTCAGTTTTCCATATTTCTATATTGAGAAACTATGTGGGTGATCATTATTTAGATTTTCCTTTGGAACTGTTAGGTATTTTAAATTCCTTATCTTATGAGGTAGTGCCAAAGGAGATCTTTGATTGTCAAGTTCATCGATTATGGATAAAGGATGTAGCTTCGGTATTAGTTCTTTGGAAGAACTATAACATTGAAGCAACTACTTAGGAAGTGGAAGAGGAAATAAAGTCCAAGTATCCATTCCTATTTTCTATTCTCAGAATTCATGTATAAGGCATATGTTTATCATCATACATCTATTATAAACCTTTGTTAATGGAAAGGTTGATTTCCTTGCATCATTATTTTCTAACTTTGTTAAAGGTTAGAGTCGAGGTGTTGATGTGTTATCTCTTTCTTGTGATTCCGTTAGCAATTATTTGAGGATGAATAATCCAAGAGGAGGAGAATTGAAACACCTTAGCATTTGACTCATACAATGTTTTTTGAAAATTTCAGTTCTGGACAACATATGACTAAGGGTAGAAGTCATATGATAGGATATGGGTTGGGGGCTTCAAATAATATCTAAATCATTGTGTTCTAAGTCACTCTCCGTCTAAGGTAAGAATGGACTCCTTACTATAAGTATGTTAAGGTACGGTTGTATGTGGCTAAATCGTATGATGCCCCTAATTTAGTTTGGAGGATTCTACTTGGGTTATGGGTTATAGGGTACTTCTGGTATGCTAGGATACTAGTTAAACCTTGGTAGTCATATGTTGATTAGTATAGGGGTCCAAGATGAGGTCTAACGTATGAGACAAGGGTACCACAGGTACCCTAGTGTATGGTTTAGAGTGTATGGTCATAACTTTCGGCTAGTTAGCTTTCAGCTTTTAAGATAAGGGTATTCTAGACATTTCCCACCCCAAAAACCTTAAGTCCCCATGTCTGAAAACTTGTTGTGGCCCCTCATAACACACTATTGGAAGATTAAACACTACAAAAACACTCTTTTGAAGATTTGGGGCCAGGGTTATTCAAAGGTGGTTGTCTTAAGGCTTAAGAGTTAAATTTATTCTTTGAATCTTCTCTAATAAGGCATGTGACTCTTTCCTCATTGTTACTTTATAAATGCCATGTGTTTCAAAGTGTGATTATGATACTTAAATTATGTGTTTGAAAATAGAAATTGAGGTTTTTGTTGCTTATGATTGTGTATTATTTACTCTTGGTTTAACTTAAATTTATACTTGTTTCTGGTGATTGTTTGCACATGTGGGTGCTTTGTAATTATTGTTTACCGAAATGATAAAGGTTAACCCTAAAATAATGGTTTTTACTTTGGTTTTGATGTTTATAATAACATGCTCTCAAAGTGTTTTTGAAAACATCTAAGTGAATGAAATATTCCAATGACAATGGTGTTATGAACGAAGGCATTGGGCTTATAAATATGAATGGTTGATAAATGATTATATGAAGGCCTTGTTTTCTATGTAATGATCTTAATGGTAACTTTGGTAGTTTAAGTTGTTAAATGGGTTTGAGTCCCTAAACATTAACTTAATTTATGTCTTTGTTAGGCAATGGGTTTGAGTCCCTAACTTTGAATTGAAGAAGTGTCTTGTTTAGACAATTGTTTTGAGTCCCAAAGTTAAATGAATGATTGGTTGATTGATAATGGTAAAGTCATATGATATACTTGAAAGTAGTGTTGGTATGACAATACCAACGAAAAGCCTTTGGTAAGTTATTAGCTTAATAGTTGTGTATGTGGAATGATTGTTATAAATTGGGCTTAATAGAGGGATGTGTAATCGAGCCGTGAAAGTTGAGTTCA
Organism: Capsicum chinense; assembly: GCA_026120095.1. Lineage (NCBI taxonomy): Eukaryota > Viridiplantae > Streptophyta > Magnoliopsida > Solanales > Solanaceae > Capsicum > Capsicum chinense. The sequence goes on from JAPEIP010000010.1 coordinate 85,830,438, forward strand.
AAAGACTAAAATAGGAAACTATGCTAGTCGATGCAGGTTTTTTATGACTAGGTGGTTTGAGTCCCCCGAATGAATTTATGAGGGTGGTTTGAGTCCCCCTTACTACATGTATTGGTTCTAAGTCACCTTAATTATGCTGGGAGGTTTGATTCCCCTATATAGTAATATATGGATTTGGATATTCTCTGGTCCATGCGGCGACATCCACTAGGGCCCTTCCATCTAGGGGAGAGTTGGGCTCATATAGCCCATCGGTGCCTTATTTTATGTTGGCTATGCTACACAAACAAGGTTAATGATTTTAAAGTTCACGCTGATCTTGCTCCCTTCTTGGGATGGTATGTATATATAAATATATGTATTGCATTAGTTATGTGCATTAATTAATTATTTTTTAATTGTTGGCACTATTTTATCCTTATCCTTGAGTTATATGTTAGCTCTCTAACCGCTAACTATCTTTGATATTATATCCCTATGTGATACAGTTGTTGGTCATACTACACCTCCTACTCAGTGATTGGACTTATGATCAGCTTATGTTGACTTGAAGTAGTGAGCTTCCATTCTTCAGAAGGCTTTACTTCTTGCTTTGTGTTCTTATGTATCATTTAGTTTGGTTTTTGACACTAATTTTTGTTATGGTCAGAGGAATGTCTAGATCGGTTTTTGTTTTACTTTTGGATAGAGGCTTTGTAGAACTACTATGGTTGGTATGGGCAGTGTCGTCATTAGTGTCAATATTGGAATTAGTATTTTGTATTATGGCTTATACCATTTGATTGTATTTATGATTGTTCCATCCTATTATGTTATTGACTTTGACTTGGTTATTATATTGGGTTGGTTATGGTTATTGGTTTGGCATTGGATGGCTAGACTTGTCGGGATATTCACAGTGAGGAACCTATCCCAATGTCTATGTGTTTTAAATACTCTATCATGTTATATATTTTGAATTCATCCAACTCATGTTATGTACTTTGTTGGTTGATTTAACAAATGTGCTGGTCTCTGGTCCTTGTTAGCCTGGAGATGCGTATTACGACAAGACCCTGGTTTGGGTTATGTCATAGTTTCATCATAGTTAAACTAATGTGTAGAAATTGCCCAGTCATAGTGTCCCAGAATGTTACCTCAGTCTATCTTATTGAATTAGAGATTACAAACTATGATGTCATTCTTTTCATTGACTTGCTAAAATTTTACTATGCATAAGTTTACTATAGAAATAAAATAGTCCAGTTCCAGTTTCCTAATGATCTAGTCATTGAATAGAGGAGTAGTAACTCAGTGCCTATAGGTTAATTCGTCCCCTACCTTAAGGTGAGGAAGATGATCACCAAGGGTTGGATCTACCATCTTGTCTGATTCAAGGGCTCATGTTCTAGAACCCTGAGTCTTGAGTTGGTTCTGATAGTAAAAAATTTTCCAAATGTATTTCCTGAAGATCTTCTTGGATTTCCTCACGAGAGAGAAATCGACTTTGGAATTAATCTCATTTTAGATACCCTAACTATTTCAATTCCACCTTACAGAATGGCTCTAGCTGAGCTTAATAAATTGAAAGGGAAGTTGAAAGATCTTATAGATAAGGGTTTTATCTGGCCTAGTGTTTCACCATGGGGTGCCCTAGTTCTCTTCGTGCACAAGAAAGATGGTTCTCTTTGAATGTGCATCGACTACCTTCAGTTGAACAAATTCACATTCTAGAATACATATCCTCTCCCCAGAATTGATGATTTGTTCAACAAGATTTAAGATGCACATTGTTTATATAAGATAGACTTCAGATCTGGCTATCCTCAGCTTAGAGTCAAAGAATGTGAGATTTCGAAGACAACCTTTAGAACTCCGTATGGTCACTTTGAATTTGTAGTTATGACTTTTGGACTAACAAATTTAAATATCCTGGATTTTTTTAACCTTTAAAAATTTCCTGGAATTTCTTTCCTCTGGACCCAATACTACATATGGGTACGAGCTGTATGTTGGGGTACGAGTGGTATGGTCCTGTTGTATGCTGACTAATGTTAGTTAGTGGGATGGGTTTGGTCACTATAATGGGTACTACTTATGGGTATGATTCATAACTGGGACTCGTAAAGTGGGCAGTGTTTTATCCTCCTAGTACTTCATTCTTCCAAGGATATGGGTCATGGGTATAGATTGTATACTAGGTTTACAACTTGGTTGGATAATTCATATACTGGGAAGTGTCTTATCCAAAGGTGAGGCTTGGTTACGAGTGGTGGAAACCAATTATATTGGAGGGTTCGACTCGTATGGCTCAGTCGTATCCCTATGACAAAATTTTTATGCAACATAAGTGACGATATTCTGGACTTTTCCCAACTTACCCTAAAAGGATCGCACGACTTCTAATATACTAAGGAGGTTTTTTACCCTATTATTCTATTCATTAATACCTAGAAACTATACCAAAACACTCCATAACCAATCGTATTAGAGGGTTCAACTCGTATGGGTAAGTCGTGTCCCTATGATGGGATTTTTATACAACATAAGTGAAGATATTCTGGACTTTTCCCAATATACCCTAATAGGATTGCACGACTTCTAATATACTTAGAAGGTTTTTTACCCTATTATTCTATTGATTAACACCTAGAAACTATCCTAAAACACTCTATTATTGTCTCAAGCGCTTTGGGGCAATAAGGCTAGGGTTTCATCTTGAGGACTAATTTGGGGATCGCTTTGGTGATTTCTTTCCATACATTCTTTGGTGTAAGGCATGATTTTCAACTAAAGGCATGGTGCATATGATTGATTTCATGGTTTTAGTATTTAATGATTATGGTTTTCAATTATTATTTAGGTGTTTTGATATCAAATCATTGGTTATGATTTTCTATGATTTTAATTTTGCTTTTATATGCATTAATGGCGGTTTTGGAAAATTGGATTGCATGGTAATTGTTTAATGTTCTTTGTAATTGATTTTCGTTATATTATGCCCCCAATGTGTTTCATAAAATGCTTATAAAGGTATATTCACTGCATTGACTTCTTTAAATGAAACTGTTTCTTGTTTTTGACTTATGTAATAAGGCTTTAAATGGTTTAAAAAGGCTAAAATATAAATAGTTATGCTTGTGAGAAACATAAAGTCTCCCAAGTGGTTTAATATGGTACATGGAAAGGTCACTAGAAAGTCCTCTTAACCTAAATGATTTGGCTATGGATATGGCTTGCAAGTAAGGGGTGGTATGATGATAGCACTAATATTGACCTTCATTAATAAAAAGGTAATTGGATTTGTTGGTTATTCGGAGACGGTTTTAATTGGGTATTAATGGCCGAGAGTGTAGTAAAGCCATGGAAGGTGGTAATCCCAAGGGGACCAAAACTGGAAACTCGTGTTTGCCAATATGAGGATTGGTCTTAGTGGACTGTGTGCGTGATGTCACACTATTGTGGGATATACTAGTCATTCCATGGGATACTTTACTGGTCGAGTGGTTACACGCACTGGGGGGCCTTTGTAGCAGGGAAGCTTAACCCATATAGCCCATGGGTGGTTTAGGATGACCAAGAAACACCGACCAAGTGCAGGTTTTAAAGGCATGCTAAACCCGATCCCCTTTCTCAGCATGGTTATACATATATATATATATATAATATACATATATATATGTATGGTTTGGTGCATTGGATGGCTTTACTTGGTTTTATAACTGGCATTATTTTATCCTTATCCTGAGATTTATGCTAGCAGATACTCGCTAACTCATCTTCTAGTGATCTATACCCACGCAATGTAGAAACTGGCCATCCGACTCCTCCTATATAGTGATTATCTTGGGGATAATATTAGGAATGAAGTGGTGATCTTTTAACCTCCGAAAGGCATCATTTCATGTTATGAATATTGTTAGACGTTTTTATTTTATTTTGGATATTGGATTTGGCCATGGTTGAGGGCATGTCCCAATCAGATTTATTTACTCTTTTGGATAGAGGGTTTGTGGTACTTCTCGAGGTTGGTATGGGTGGGATCGGTGTTGATGTTTTCCCTAGTATTATTATTGGTACTGGGGCGTATACTCCAGGATGATATGGTTGTTTTTTCCATCATATTACATTTTTGGATTGATTGTAATATTATGTTTTGGTATTCTCTTTGGTTATGGCCTGGTTTATGGCCTATGGTTTGGTGGGTATGGTTGGGTGGTTGGTGTGGTATGGTTGGACTCAGTTGGATTGCTCACAATTGTGAGCATATCCTAGAGTCTTATTTAGAGCATTTACACTATCTTGTTATATGCTCAAAATTTGGCCCATCTAAGGCTTGATATAAGTGGTTGAGTTGGGTAACAGGGGGCGGTCCCCGGTCCAGATTGGACTTGGGATGCCTATTATGACAACGCTCAAGGTCGGATTGTGTCAAGTTTGTATCAGAGCCTGGGTTCATGGTAAACAGAGAAGTCCATAAAGTTGTGTCGAGTAGAGTCTCTTTTAAGGGTGTGAAGCATGCCACACTCATAAGGAAGAGGCTACAAGGCATTTAGGAATAATGTTTTAATTTCTTGGTAGTCCATGTTAAAGCTTAAGTTCTCAATCCAGGAAATCTTCTCTAATTCTAATTTCCTCGTCTTTCAGGTCATGCATCATTGATCTGGAACACAAAGAAAGTCTTCCATCCTATCTAGGGATAATGTTGAAGGGGTACAACCTACGTCTGGAGTACATCTTCGATCTCATGGTCCTATTCTTGAAGGTTTTGTAGTTCCTCCTATTCTAACTCGTTCTCCTCAGATCCCTTTGGGCAACGTGATGAACATAGAGTTTTGTTAGTCAAATCACATTATTTCCCAACTGGTTGCTGCTCAGAGGAATTGGGTATGGCGGGTTCTTTGTCTGTTGAGGCCATAAGTGTTGGTCAAATTATGAAGATGGTTCCTCCAACTTTTACTGAAGTAAAGGTGGTGGAGGATCCATAGGTCTTCTTGGATGAAATGGAAAAGATCTTTCGGGTAATGCAGTCTACTAATGTGAAAGGGCTAAACCTTGCAGCTTATCAACTCAAGGCTATTTCTTATCAGCGGTATGAGAAGTGGGATAGAGATAGGGGTGACATAGAAGAAAAATAATTGTGGGAGGCTCTTTCTAACACCTTCTTTGATCTTTTCTTTCCTCAAGAGTTGAGGGTAGATAATATGGAGAAGTTTGAGAACCTTAGGAAGGGGAGGATATCAGTAAAAGAATATGCTTTAAAGTTCCATCAGCAGAGATTTAATTATGGAGAGTAAGACTGCCCTACTGATTAAACATAAGGACATCTCGAGGTTGACTATTCATATGCAACAGGTTGAGAATAACAAGAGGAGGCAGGCGAAGATTAGGGATAGGGAGGGAAAGTTGAGTAGGTTTTCTAATTAGGGAGGTGCTCAGTCTCAGGATGGTACAGATGGTAGCAAGTGACAGAAAATAAAGTTAGGGAGTTCTGGCTCTTTTTCTGCTAGTGCTCCTCAGTATAGTGATAAGCATCATCAAGGTGGTGACAATTCTTGGGCATAGGTTTTCTAATCTAAGGAAAGTGAAGGTTAGTCAATTTTTTGTATCCTCCTTATCGATTTTATGGTAGTCCTCATCGGTGCTATTTTGATAAAGGAAGGGACAAATGCTTCAAGTATAGCCAAGAAGGCCATTAGCTCAGGGATTGTTCGGTCATTAAGGTTGCTACGGGGGTGAATAAGATTATTATGGATTTATCTTTTGCTCCTGCACCTGGTGGTGTGGCATCTGCATCTGTTATTACTCCTGGTTCTAGTGTTGGTCGAAACTGGTTGTATGCTTCGTTGTTCCGCAAAGAATTCAAGGCTTCACCTAACGTCATTATGATATATTACAATTCCCTCGTGACGTATATTGCTTGCTTGATCCAGGGTCCACTCTTTCTTATGTGACTCCACATGTGGCTGTATCTTTTGGTTTAAATTTGAAAGTTATTTCGAACCCTTTTTCTATTTCCACCCTGATAGGAGACTTAGTTATTGCTAGGTGTCTATAGACAATGTGTGGAATCTATTTGAGGAAAGAAGACCTTGGCAAATCCTTTTGAGTTTGATATGTTAGATTTTGATGTAATTCTGGGTATGCATTGGTTGCATTATTGTTATGCATCTTTGGATTGTCATACCCTTAAGGTTATCTTATGTTGCCTGGTGAATCGGTTATAGAATTGGAAGGTAGTTTATTAGCTCTATGGAGAAGGTTTATTTCTTATCTTAGAGCTCAAAGGTTAATCTCCAAGGATTGTCTTTGTCACTTGGTCTGGGTTAAAGATTCTAACATAAAAGGTCCTTTTTTGTCTTCGGTCCTTGTGGTTAATAAGTTTCCAGAGGTAATTCTGGATGATCTTCCTGGTTCTAAATAATGAAATAGAGTTTGGTATTGATTTGCTTTTAGACAGTCATCCAATATCTATTCCTCCGTATAAAATGGCTTCAGCTGAGTTGAAAGAACTCAAGGAGAAACTTAAAGATCTTTTGGAAGAAGGGTTTATTCTTCCTAGTGTTTCTACGTAAGGTGCACCGGTGTTGTTTGTGTGCGAGAAGGATGGTTTCCATCGGATGTGCATTAACTACAATCAGTTGAATAAGGTAACAATCAAGAACAAGTATTCTCTCCCAAGAATAGATGACTTTATTAAATATTTATAATATGCCAAGTTCTTTTCTAAGATAGATCTTTGGTCTGGGTACCATCAACTTAAGATTAGGGAGGTGGATATCTCTAAGATGACTGTTTCTACTCGGTATGGGTACTTTGAATTCTTGGTGATGTCATTTGGGTTGACCAATGCTCCGACAATATTTATGGTTTTGATGAACTGGGTGTTTAGGCAGTATTTGAATCTCTTCGTCATTGTGTTTTTTGGTGACATTCTGGTTTATTCAAAGAGTATGGTGGATTTTGCTAATCACCTTCGTGTAGTGTTACGGATATTAAAGGATCAACATTTATATTCCAAGTTCATTAAGTATGACTTTTTGTTTAACACTGTGACTTTCTTGGGTCATATAATTTTAAGTGAAGGGATCATGGTGGATCCGCAGAAAGTTGTTGTGGTGAAGAGGTGGCCTAGGCCCACGACTCCATTCGATATCCATAGCTTCTTGGGTTTAGCTGGGTATTATAGGCAGTTTGTGGTAAGATTTTCTTTGATAGCTACTCCTTTGACTATGTTGACTAAGAAGAAGGTTAAATTTTCTTGGTCGTTTGCTTGTCAAGGATTTTTGAGAAGTTAAAGGATAAGTTGACTTCGGCTCCAATCCTGACTTTGCCGAAAGAAAATGATAGGTTCGTGCTTTATTGTGATGTATCTCGGGTAGGTTTTGGTTATGTTTTTATGCAGCATGGAAGGTGATTGCCTATGCTTCCAGGCAGTTGAAGGTACATATGAGGAATTATTCTATTCATGATTTAAAGCTGTTAGCGGTTGTGTTTACTTTAAAAATATGAAAACATTATTTGTATGTCGTTCACATGGATATCTTCTCTGATAACAAGAGTCTTCAGTACTTGTTTACTCTAAAAGAGTTCAATGTCAGGCAGAGCAGATGGCTTGAGCTTCTTAAGAATTATGATTCGATTTTACGCTACTACCAAGGTAAGGCTAATGTGGTTGATGATGCTCTTAGTAGGTTATACATGGGGAGTTTGGATCATATAGAGGAGTGAACGTGAGAATTGGTGAAGGACATTCACTACTTAGCTAATCTTATAGTTTGTCTCTTGGACTCTAAGCATACTATTGTAATGGTGCAAGAGGTGGTTCGATCATCTCTTGGTGCACAAATTAAGGAGAAGCAAGTTCTGGATCCTTTCTTAATAAAATTAAGAGTGACGTTGGTGGATGAAAATTAGTGGTGTTTGAGATCAGTGATGATGGTACTTTACAGTACCAAAGGAGATTGTGTGTTCCCAATATTGATAGGTTGCGGCAAAGAGTCTTAGCTGAGGAGCATGAGTCTTGCTATGTTATTCATCCTTTCTAGTCTATGATTTATTATGTACTCAAGGAGATCTATTGGTGGAATGGAATGAAGAGAGATATGGAAGATTTTATGGCCAAGTGTATAGTCTGTCAACAGGTTAAGGTTGAGCACATGAGGCTAGGAGAATTGTATCAAGAAATTGATTTGCCCAAATGGAAGTGGGAAGTGATAAATATGGACTTCGTTACTAGTCATCCTCACTATCGGAATCAGTATGATTTGATTTGGGACATCATAAAAAGGATGACTAAGTCTGCTTATCTTTTTCCAGTGCGAACTACCTTTTCGGTGGAGGACTACGTAAAGCTGTATCTTCAGGATATTTTGAAGATGCATGGGCTACCTATTTTGATTATTTCTGATTATGGTATACAGTTTATGTCTAACTTATAGCGGTCTTTCCAGAAAGGGTTGGGGACTAAGGTTAGTCTGAGTACTACTTTCCATCAGCAGTCAAATGAGCAAGTGTAGAGAACTATTCAGACATTGCGGGATATGCTTGTGGAAATTAGGTTGAGCATCTACCTTTAATGGAGTTTCCTTACAACAATAGCTATCATTCTTGTATTGGTATGACTCCTTTCAAGTAATTATATGGTAAAAGGTGTAGATCTCTTATTGGTTGGTTTGAGCTTGGTTAGGCGGATATGTTTGACGCGGACTTGGTTTATCAAACGAAGGTGAAGGTGAAGGTGATTCAGGATAGGCTTAAAGTTGCCCAAAGTTGCCAAAATTCGTATGTGGATGTTAGATTGAGAGACTCACATTTTGAGGTCGGGGATAGGGTGTTCCTCAAGGTGTCTCCAACAAAGAGAGTGGTATGGTTTGACAAAAAGGGGAAACTCATTCCTTGATATGTTGGTCCATATGAGATTTTGTGGATGACCAGAAATATAGCTTATGAGTTGGATTTTCCATCTAGCTTAAGTTTGGTTAATCCGGTCTTTCATATTTCCATGTTAAGGAAATGCATTTTTTATCCTTTTTTAGTTATTCCTTTTGGAGGATTGGGTATTTTAGATTCTCTATCTTATGAAGAGGGTTTGTTGAGATATTTGATAGGCAAGTTCGTCAGTTGCGGACAAAGAATGTGGCTTTGGTTAAAGTTCTATGACAGAACCATAAGGTAGAGGAAGCTACTTAGTAAGCAGAAGAGAGCATGAAGTGCAAGTATCCAAATCTATTTTCTACTTCTAGGATTCGTGCAAAAGGTATATGTTCTTGAACATATCTTTATTTTATGAGTTAGTTAAAGGAAAGATTAATATCTTTTCCTCAATGTTTTCAAACTTTGATGAAGATTGGGAATATATTTTATAATTCAAATGACTCTGTGTGGTTACCCCTACCTTGTCCGTCATTCGGGGTAGAATGTTCCTATTGATGGAGACGAAAACATCCTAGGTTTTGACCCTTAGAAAATTTCCTAGAATTTCTATTCTCCGGACCCAATAGGACTCAGAGATACAAGCCATATGCTGGGGTACGAGTGGTATGGTCTTATCGTATGTTGAACACTGTTTGATGGTAGGATGGTTTTGGTCAGTAGAATGGGTACGACTTAGGGGTATGAGTTGTAGTGCTTGGTACGAGTCATATAAGGGACTCGTATGGTGAGCAGTGTTCGATCCCCTTATATTTTATTTTACTAGGGATATAGGTCATGGGTACGGATCATATGCTTGGGTTACGACTTGGTTGGATGATTCGTATACTGGATGGTGTCTGATCCCAAGGTAAGTCTTAGATACGAGTGGTGGAAACCAATCATATAGGAGGCTATGACTCGTATGGGTCAGTCGTATCCCTGTGACTGATTTTTATGCTACTTAAGTGGGGGTATACTGGACATTTCTATACTTACCCTAATATAATCCCATGACTTCTGATACACTTACAAGGTTATTTAACCTATTATTCTATTCATTAATACTTACAAAAAATTCCAAAACACTCCATAATTCTCTCAAGAGCTTTGGGGAAAGAAAGTTAAGGTTTCATCTTGAGGACTAATTTGGGTCTTGCTTTGGTAATTTCTTTCTATCAATTCTTCTATTTAAGGCATGATTCTTTTCCCTCAATGCAATTTCAACTAAATGCATGGTATATATGATTGATTTCATGGTCTTATTATTTCAAGATTATGGTTTTAAACTATTATTTGGGGGTTTTGATATTAAATGCTTTGTTATTGTTTCCTATGGTTTTTGTTATGCTTTTATATGCATTAATGGTGGTTTTGGACTATTGGATTTCATGGTAATGACTTAATTGTCTTTTGAATTGATTTTTGTTTTATTTTTCCACCAATGTGTTTGATAAAATACCTATAAAGGTAGATTCATTGTATTGACTTCTTTTAATGAAACTCTTGCTTGTTTTCGACTAGTGTAATAAAGCTTTAAATGGTTTAAGTTCTTTGAAAAGGCTAAAAGCTAAATCATTATACTTTTGGGGAACATTAAAGTCTCCCAAGTAGTTTAATATGGTACATGGAAAGGGAAATTGAAAGTCCCCGTAACCTAAATGGGTTGGCTATGAATGTTGCTTGCATGTAAGGGGTGGTATGACGATACCTCTAATATTGGTCTTTGTTAATAAAATTTTAATTTGATTGGTTGGTTGGTTATTTGGAAATGTTTATAATTGGGCATTAATAGGAGGATATGTAGCAAAGACATGGAAGGTGGTAGTCTCGAGGGTGGGGGAGG
>JAPEIP010000010.1:85841275-85884968 GCA_026120095.1 Capsicum chinense
AATAGGAGGATATGTAGCAAAGACATGGAAGGTGGTAGTCTCGAGGGTGGGGGAGGGGGGGCAAAACTGGAAACTCTTGTTTGTCGATATAAGGATTGGTTTTAGTGGACCATGCGCATGATGTCACACTATTAGGGGATTTACAAGTCATCGCATGGGATACATTCCAAGTCGTGTAGCTACATGTACCCTTTCAATAGGGGGAGCTTTACCCATATAGCCCGTGGGTGGTTTAGGACGACCAAGTTACACAACCTAGGTAAAGGTTTTAAAGGCATGCTAAACCCGGTCCTATTTCCCGGCATGGTTATATATATGTATGGTTGTGTGCATTGGATGGTTTACTTGGTTTTATAACTAGAATTATTTTATCCTTATCCTGATATTTATGATAATGGTCACTCGCTAACCCGTCTACTTACAACTGTATATGGTGTACCTCATTCTCGGGGTAGGTTATGCGTTTCAAATGCAGATTATTTGAGGTAGTAAATATTAGTAGAAGCATATCATTTGTGATATTCTATTCACCCATGAGCCACAAAGATGTACCGCAATTTGAGGAAGGATTATTAGTGGAATGGTATTTGATAACGATCAACTTACACATCAAATTAAGTGCAAGACGGTCATTATCAATATAAACCAACCAAGAGTCGAGGTCAAATCCACGAGGAACAATGTAAATTGTGATTGTGTGTGTTCGAAATAAAAGTTTCTTGCTAAATTCAAACCTAGGATAAAAATATTTGGGCTTTTTTAAACATTTTCAAAGATATAACTATTCTTGGGCTTCTAGAATACTACCTCGAAGCTAAGAATAATTAAAGTATAATCAATTAGGAATGGATCTTGGGTCATGCCATTCTAGGTGTAAACTCATGCATTGGTAAAAGAAAATTTATCCAAATTTAGATATAGTCATGGGTAGGCTAGATTTAGAGGTATTAGCATCAATCGTTTAATAAAACACTAAATTTCATTCATGGGTTCTTTTGAATACCTCATGAAAGTGGCCATATAACAAATCTAATACCTTAATTAGCACTATTTAGATTGTACTATCGGATGAGCTAACTCAAACAATACCCTTATTTCTAAGATGATGCCATCTCAAGTTATTGTTTTAAAATATCCTACAGCTAATACCCTTCCTTCAAGGATGGTATGAGATCCAAAAAAAAATAGGGTTTTCACCTACAATTCTTAGTTCAAGTATGGGGTAAAAGTAAAACCCACAACAAATAGCTAATTAGGTAGAAAAATATTCAACAACAAATCACTACTGACACTATCAAACATAAATCCCAAGAGGAAGAACTAACTACTCATAAAGATAGTAAATAAAGATATACCAAAATTTCCATCAAATTGATCCATGAAAGATAAAAAAAATGAAAACCCACACTTTACGTTTCAACAAATATTCAGTGGAAATGGCTAATCCTCAACTTAGGAGTTACTCTAATGTATTCTTCACCTCCAAATAGTACAATTGTGTTATCTTAAAATTTGAAGATGGATAGTGGGAGAGATGGGGTTAATTTCCACAAAGTGCAAGAGTTTTAAGCTTAGTGAGACTTTGTGGGTCGGCTATCAATTCACAAAAATTCCCGCTAAGCATAATCCTAGAATACCGTGATTGTGTCATCTTCCCTGCGACCGCGGTTACCGCGAATGTGCTCAGATCAGAGTGATTCCGGAAGATGACCAAATTGGCTTACCTTGATCATGACCCTCAGACCGCGATCACAGTAACTGATCTTTAACTATGCAGGGTCCTTCATCTGTACACTATTTTTCTCCCTTTGATCCTTTTCATCTCGAATCCACATCTTTCAGTCTCATAACTTTTATGTATGCAATATGTTGAAATTAGTACATTTAATCGTAAATTTATCTCATTTATAAATTCAGCTCATAGTAGTGCGCACATATGTTGAGTACAAATGAGTGGTAAATTCACAACTCATCATCAACCCCAACTCAAAGCTTTGTTTGTCCTAAAGCAACACTACCTCTTACTATAAGAAATGCACATTTATGCCCATTTTATACAATATGAAAGATCATAATAACTATGAGCTTGGTTACTACAACAAATAGCACGTCAGACATGGGCAAAGCTATTCTCTCGACACCACTCATCATGAAATGCAATTCTCTAGGATGCAAATGACTTCATAGATCTGCCATGCAAAAATAACTAATACTCTAGAAGTGACTATTTTTTAACCTTAACTTCACTCTACTACATTTCCTTCATTTCTTGGAAGGTGACAATATTACCCACCTCAACTTTCTCACACGCCTTCTCATAAGAAAGGAAATCCCACACACCAAATTATCAATTATTCAGCAAGGGATTTGATTGAAAAACTCTCTCTCAGACAAGGAATCTTAATGCTAACAAGTACCATATCATAGGCTTGCCCTTATTTTCAATCGCCACTATAATGAATACATTTGGTTGGTGATCTTGAAGGGCTTTTTGAGCATGTAAAGTAGGTCCGGGGAAGGGTAGGAAATTATTTAAGAAGGTGGCTATACCCTTCCTGATCATCTACCTTACACTATTAAATCCAACTTTTGACCATGCACCACTTCTTTTGTTTTCTCTTTTTACACATGTGCCTACTTTTATTACCTTGATTCACCCATCTTTTTGAAAGCATTTTATTTTCATCTTTTTTCCTTTCACACTTTAGGTTTTTCTTTCCTTTGTTGGGTACTTTCTTTTCATATTCATTTGTTCTTAATTCTTAACAACTTAGGCACTCATTTACAACTTCGTGTCCCAAAGCTACCTTTTCCAATCTTCACTACTCCCAACTTAGGATTTTAGCCTCAAGATGTATTTTTATGTTCAAGAAGTGTAGGGTTTAAAAGAGGGATAAAAATCAAATTGCTGAAGTCTTTCAATGTGTTTTCCAAAGAAAGGTCCTAAGGCTCAAAGTGGTTTACTAGGGATAACATCTATGCAAGGGTACACCTTTTAGGATAAAGTAGACTTCCATGATCATAAAGATGGCCTAGGATCATCTCCCCAACCAAGTACAATTAAAATTATCCTTGAGAGAATAATGGGGAAAGTTATAGGCGGTGCAAGTATACATGAGATTTAGACAAATAATAGCACCACACAAGGTATGTAAATCCCCAAAGGGAGCCCAATCGCCCCTCCCGCTAGAGAAAACAATAGAGCATTTACCAAGTTTTACAAGCCAAAATTTTGGAGTCACAAAAAGAGAAAAAATATTGTTACAAGGTCGCTCACGTTTATGCTCTTGATTTTCAAAAAATTTTGGATGAATGGAAATTTTAGCTTTACATTTGCACAATGCATAATTTACTAATTATGGTACCAACCCAAGCCTTCATCTAAAATTTTGGCTTTTATACGAGCAAATCATATGGCTACTCAGACTTTGCCATCAGTATAAGTGCGATCCAAAATCCAAAATGCAATAGATAATCTAACTTCCCTTGCCTCCATTTCTCAACACCCTATCATGATGTTTTTCCATTAAGAATGTCCTCATTCAATCTATCAAAGAAAAAAGCTCGTCCGATATCACCATATTCAAAATAAAGATAAAGTAAAAAAATCTAAAAATAAGGCAAACCATTAATCCATGAAAATGTGGGAACCAACAGAGTTCGCAAATATTACAACCTATATCAAAAATAAATATCATCTAAAACAAAATCAACTTATCCAACAATATCAAAAATGTAGGCCTAAATGAATAAATGTGGAGATAGGCACCCCCAAGTAAAAAGCTTGAAGTGTCCTCACTACATAAACAATAAGGCATACAAAGTAATAAGGGTACTCCCTGAAACCACTTCAAGAGATAGTATCACTCTTGGTCTACATCATCATCTGCTTCCTTAGAAATGGACCACTTGACCTAGGCCTCTTCATCTCTCTCCACTCAAGATGAAGGATGTCTTTATCAGGGTTTTAGGACCTTTCAAAGTCCCTTTACCCCTTCCACATCTTTCTAAAGAATTTATCTCTCTTCTTATCCCTTCTAATAATATTCTAATGTGAAACCCATAGCTCACAGTGAAACTCCAAAACAAATATAAGTAGGTACTCTCAAGCGAAGGAATGGTACCTCCCTACTTTTTCTGGTCGTCCATATACCTCTTATAATCAGAGCGGGCTATAAATAAATAACGCGTAGGGAAGGGCTCTCCTAGCCCCTTTGTCATGCCTTAAATAAGATACCTAATGGCCCTAATATCAACACCAAGATCCTCAAGAGGCTCAGCTATATATGTCCTACAAGACTCAAGCACCTCAAATATTGACTTTTCCAAGTTGATCTTCCTATATTTACCCTTTCTCGATTTGCCCTCACCTTAAATTTTTATAGGATAGATGTGGGTGCTAGGTCGCACCATGTGTCTCCAGGGTACTCCTCAAACCTTGATATCCTACAAATCTTAGTAATTAAAAAAGAGGGAAGAGAGATGCATACAACCATGGTTTTTGAAGAATTTTGTGTCTGAGACCACACGCTGACCAATCTTCAAAGGAATTCCATCTACTATAAAAGCAACCATCCGAGACTACAAGTCTTGAACTATTATCATATGGGTGCTAGGAGAGACTCGGCTACATATAACGTTCAAAAAAACCCGAGCCTCGATAGTGAAATCATTCATTAACAAGTTTCTCTTAGTAGCCGCCCAAGAGACCACCTTCCCCAGGCACAACCTTTATTCAATAAAACTAATCAGCTCATACCCATTTTCTTCAAAGTCAGATATGTCTATATTTTGGATCCCATATAGGTCACTAATTTATTCTACCCCAAACTATAAATTCTACCCCTAAATCTTGATGACTGGTCCACGAAAGATACTGTACTGAGATTAACGTAGAACTCTTATGCCTACTATTCATTCGCCCAACAAGGATTCAGAGCAAAACATATCCACCTGATGGCTATGACCCTATCATGAAATGCTAGAAGTTTTTCTTACACCTTCTCCAAACATATGCCCCACTCTTAAAGAAGCTTTGTCCTTAGGAGCTCATCAAAGTATAGGTTGTGGCATTCGGGAGTTATGAACCAGATTTGGTCATAATCTCCATAATGTAAACCTAAAAAACATAAGGACAACACAACAACATTTACCATAAATATTTTCATGCATAAAATAGACTATGTTGTCCAATAAATTGCCTAGGATGGGTACTTAGTAGTGTTTGAATAGAATTTAGAATTATAGAAATTTTTTCCCAGACTGAGATTCAGCCTTAGTTATGGCGATCGAAGGCCACTAAGACTTGATAGTGGGTACCAAGATCATGACGCAATGAACGCAATCGTTGCTGCCTCGATTATGATTCAGTGACCATGGTCACGATACTGTGGCGAGACCGTACAAGATTTTCAATAGCTTATCAATCTAATTTCAGAGTAAAAATGTTCTCCAAAATAACAATCAATCATTAAGCATATCAAAGAAGTCTTCTAAGTACTCAACCATACCCCTACAATGTGAAAATAACTAGTTATTAATTCATTTGGGAATTTTATAAGGCACCAGGTGTACTCCTTATATTTTAATCAATTTTACACAATTTTTGATACCCAAGTCTTCCCACATGTATGCAAACTATTTCTAGTAGCTAATCACCACGTAAGTATGATTTAACAAAGATTTAGCGATGAAAAGCATAGTTTTAGGACCTACCTAGTTCATGCACTTTAAGGCCTACTCGCAACAATTAAAAACATAAATTTAAAGTACTTACAAAAGGAATAACATGGAATAAATGCATAGATGCTTTTGGAATGCTCAACTATAGCAAGGAATAGGTGCAATTTGAGAGAAAAATTGAGTGGAAAATGTGAAGAAAATGAGAGCCCGATGGTTTTTTGAAATTGATCTTACCGCAACCATGGTTAAGGTACTGTAATTGTGATAACATAAGTGACCACAATTGTGACACAGGTCCCATGATCACCGTAATTGAGGGCATATTTGCAGCTCTGTTTTCACCTAGTCAATTAAACGTGCAAAAACATCATACATTCCCTTTACTAAGATCATTCAACACACTCCATAGTTCCATAAATGAATGGATTAATCAATGAGAAAATTAAAATCTGCACTACCAAATTAAAAAATAAAGGATACGGGCCACTTTCAAGGCATGATAGGTTGCCTCCCATCGAGTGCCTAATTATAATGTCGTGGGTTAGTAACCCCCTATTTGGGCTTGTGAATTTTTGAACCCTTGTGCTATAAGCCCCCCATGATTTGAGTATTTTTAGATGATTGAGAAATGAATTGACCTAATGGTCCGAGAGCTTTGAAATCCATTTCACTATAAGAGATTATTGATTTGATTATTGGGTTTGTAGTGAACCATGAGATTATTCTAAAAGTGGATTTTTATGAGATAAGCGTAGATAATCCAAAGGGATTAGTATTTAGCATCGAGCGGGTAAGTTACTATGGATTTTCACCCTAAAACTACATGCCATTTTTTGTTGGGCCTGAGGCCGAGTTTACAATTATTGGGCCTAAGGATGAGTTGATATTGGGCTCGAGGTTGAGTTTCATTTAGTGATCACTAGACCCAGGTTATACTCCCTGGAGAGAGTATGACGCTCCTCCCCAACGTGGGGTCTCTTCCTTCGAAGGATAAAATTTTTGGACTATATGTAGCTCACATGGTTTATATCGGTTACGAAAACGTCCCTTGCCTTTCAAACTTGAGATCAGCTACTTCCTCATAAACTAAAGTATTTTCCCTCCTATGAGCTATTTTTCTACTAATGAGGTTGTAAAATGGTTTCCTAGCTAAAGTATTCCCTTGATATGAATTGTGTCTTCAAAAGAAAGTGTTTTCCCTTGATTTGTTATTTTCCCATAAAACCTTGAGATGAGTTATTTTCACTAACCTAGAATATCTTTCTTTTGAGATTGAGTGATTTCCCTAAAGCTTGAAATGAGATATTTTCCTAAAGTGAATAAAATGCCTCAAGTATTTTACAAAGTGATTTGATTCCAAATTCAAAGTATTTGAGTTCAAAAAGAGTTATGAGATCTTGAGCACTAATGAAGTTTTACTCTCTTTGAGGTATACACATGAGTTGATAGTATTGTTTAAAGTCTTAAGTATTGAGAATAAGACAAGATTTTTGAATTTAAGGTTAAAAAAAATGGCCTACGAGATTTTTATTCTATGCCTCATCTTACATGATTTATGAGCTTTACATTTGATACTTGTTTAAGCTATGTGAGTCATCCCATATTACATTTATGATTTGACTGAAGAAGGTTGATACTATTTTATACATATGCATTCACCCCCATATACTCAGTACATTCTTAAGTGCTGATCCGCATATACATCTATGTGCTACATTATCTCATAATGCAGGTACAAATTATAGCATATGTACCATGTCTAATCAGTTCACAGCTTCCAGTTAGTAGGTGACAAGTCCTTTTGATTCAAGGGCTCGAGTCAGTGATACGATTGAGAGGAGTGGTATTTCTTTTTTCAGTCGTATTGAGTTGGGGTGCTTGGGAGTCATGACCCAAATACCCATGGTTAGTACTAGTATAGGCTTCATAGATAGTGGGTAAAAGTTGATGTATTGGGTTTTAATTTTGTTGTACAAAATTGAGTTGTACCTTGTGACTCCAATTTTTATATTAAGAAAATTCATATTAGAGTTATATTATGGCTTATTCTTTTGATCTTATGTATTTTATTTAGTTATTTATGTGTGATGCCAAGTGAAGGGTTAGCTTGGAGTCACTTATGACCCTAGGCACCGTATAGTGTCCTGAGAGCCGATTTTGAGTTATTACAGATGGTATCAAAGCATAAGTTTCAAGTGTCCTAGGGTATCTATGAAGTCGTGTCTAGTAGAGTTTTGTGGAAAGGTACAAGATGTCTGTATTTGTCTTCAAGAGGATACAAGACATCAAGGAAAGGTCTCCATTCTTTCGAGTGTTAGATCGTGCTATAGAGAGATTCTCTATATGCTTACACAAATCCTTAACTTTCTTTATTCAGGCCATCTTTGCCTTATTTTCAAGGTATCAAAAACAGTCAAGATTGAATCTTTATAGATAGTAGTGGGATTGTAATCGAGTTAGATATACCCCATCAGTGTTTTCGAGTTTCGATGATTGAAGTTCTTTATATGCGATTTATAAAAGTCAGGCACTAATCCCAAGTCAGAGGTGCTTTTAGATTCCTCCTCAAAATCAATGATATGAAGCTATGCTTCCTTAACCATGTATTACTCTTGAGATATTTTGAAGCTTGTTTGGCTTGGCTTGTAAGAAGCTTCAGAAGTCTCTCAAAGTGGCTTGATAAGAGCCTTGTGGTGTGTCAGGATTCCCGCGTGATAGAAGTTATTGCCTCACTCTTATGAGTCTTGAAAGTGAAATAGAATGATATGTGTATTTTTAGATCATTGAATATTGTGTGTCGAGTTTCTATCTTTTGCAATATGTAATCTTGTTATCATTGTCTTTTTGAAAAGAAAAAAGTCAAGTCTAGTGAAGCCGTGTGGGGCTCTTTTGAATCACTAGCATAGTTACTTTGTTATCCATCTCATTTTCTTATTTGAAACACAAAACCAAAGTCTACCGAAAATGTGTGAGGCCTATTTTGATTCACTAGCAACTTGTTGTGCATCCTGTTTTTTTGTGTTTTTTGGAACTAGGGGTTTAAAGTGGTGGTGACAAGAGAAGCGGTAAGGGCCATTTGTTAAACTTATATGTATATATGTTTAGCTGAATTTTGTTGCACATGTGTGGAAAATTAATAAAGTGTTGTGTCCTTCCTTGTTTATGTGTGAGGTAGAGATGAAATTATTAGTTAAGGGAAAATATTATTTGTTGATGTATGAAGAGAGTTGTTGATGGTAACTGTTGCATTGGAATGTACAACTTATTAATAAAAGTACTTGGTAAATAGGTGTTGTTGATTTAGGCATCCCTGAGATTGTAGGTTGGAGTTTAGTTGAGACTTATAGGGCTATGAGCTATGTTGAGACTGTATAAAAAGGTGGATAGTAATGATGTGTAGAAAGAGGGTGTGTTGATGAATTAGAAATAAGTTGGGCCATGTGATTGTGATCGATTATTATCGGTTATGAAGTTTGAATGGGCATGTGAATTTGATCTTTTGTTTCATGATGTCCGAGTGAGACTAGCGCTAGATAATAAGCTTGAATGATTGATGGTCATGAAAGTGGAGGCGGGGATTTCTTGTTTAATGGTACTAGTTATAGGGACGTGATCTAATAGGCTTGAACAGTGTGTGCAAGGGCCTAAGTTTGTTTTATTCATAATCAAGTTTGATGATGTATATATGTGTAGAAGTATGCCCAAGGTTCCATGGGGATGCTTTGTTCTCGACGATTATTGCATGTTGTTTGGTTAGTAGTAATGCTGAGTTGTTAGGTAGGACAAGCGAGATTATGAATGAAAGTGTTGTGCGTAATTTTGATTCTCATGGTTTAGAAACATAAGTTATAGGAGATGTAGTGGTAGGCTATGGCAGGAGTGGTGTGGTCCATCAAATAATAACGGCTACCTGTTCTAAGCGTTAAGTAGTAAATGAAGACTATTGGGTTTATAGATGGATGATGTGTAACTCAGGAGGTAGTTTTATGAGTTGGCATCACGCTTTATGGAGTGATGTGATAGAGCGTGAGGTGGGATAGTTATAGCTGACTGAGGACAAAACCCTGGATAGTAAGATTTAGAGAAAAAAAATTACGATAGAGGGCTAAGGGTATGAATGTATCATAGTGTGTAATTAGGTGGACTTTGATGTCCTCGGTTTGGCAATGTGCAATTTGTTATGAATGTCGTACCTATGTTGTTTTATGGTGTCCTATGATTTTAATGCTTTTGTATGCTGCCTTTTTGTCCTGAGCAGGAGGTCTATTGGAATTAGCCTCTCTACTCCTTAAAGGGTAGTGGTATGGACTGCTTACAATCTACCCTTCCCGGACTCCACTTATGTGGGAATATATTGGGTTTGTAGTTGTTGTTGTTTTACGCTTTGAAGTGCAGTCATTCGGGTCAAGTTCTTTTATTTATGTGCATTGTTATATCTGCAACTCTAGAGTAAGGTGATGACAGTCGGACCAGAGTTTACGTAGTGGTTTACCACCTTGGAGAGATAACTTAAGTCTAAGGGGGAGATGATAGGACCGATAATCGGGTCAAACCTTAAGACTCTAGTAGATGTACCAGTGAGGCATAGAATAGCTTCAAGAAGGATTGATGCTTGACCCTAATCTGATTTTAGTGCTTTCAGTTGTCCCAGTACCTGCTCATGTTTTACATTTCTGTTCTATTATTCTAATTCATGTTCATGCATATGATAGAGAATTATGTACTCTCCTAGTCCTGAAATGAGGGGTTCTGGTTCATTTGGCAGTCGGGATCACATCCCATTAGTTTTGAACTCCAAATTTAGATCATGCAACTCGTGACTTAAGTACTCGAGCAATACTTTTAGTGATTCGCGAAGCCCAGATTTGTATCATGCATGCTCTTGGGATAAACCGCCTTGATAAGTTTGTGATATTAAAGAACTCAAGAGTCAGTTGAGTGCCAAGTAGGTGCAATGTCCCTTCATACTCCAGGTCCTCATGTTCTAACTTTTCAGCGACCTCTTTCTTAGGCTAAGATAGAGATAATGGACAGTTTTGCCGATAAAAGAGAGTAGATGTGTCATTTTGGGAAATATAGTGATATGTATAGGTTGACTCCCGAGTCCTTCTCATCCAAGAAACTCTAGAACCCTTTTCTGAAGATCAAAGATTCTTATGTTTATGAGTTTTCATGATTCATGTGAGTTGAAATTGATGTTCTTGCTATGATTGAGTTATGACTCGTGTTTGTTTAAAAGGTTATCAAGCTTTGACCCTAGTATGTGATATTCATGTGATGTCCATGATAAACCCTTTTCACGTTGCTTGTTAGATGATATGTTCATGCCAATTAGGTGAAGAAATTATTGAATAAGCAACACATTCTCCCCATATGTTTGATGAAATTCTTATGTGAAGGAATTAGAGCCAATACGACATGTTGACTAGGAACCCCCTCCCCTTTCCCCCATTTGTGTGCAAGCTCATGTATGCCAAATGTTTGTTGAAAAGCCTTAGTGAATGAATTGGGACACGATAGTTTGGAATTCCCCCAATTTTGTGCTTTTTGATATATGCTAAGCCTTTGATACATGCTAGATGTTTGATGGATGAGCTGTAACATGACTTGAAGTTTCCCCAATTATATGTTCTCTGATACATGCTAAGACTCCAAATACGTTCTAAGCTCTTAAAGTAAAACCTTGTTGAATGAAGTGTGACCCAATCACATTCCCCCCTAAGTTATTGCATGCTTATAATCCCTAAATGCTTGAAGTGACGCCTAAGTGATTGTGATGGTGAATGAATGCCCATGGTCATGAATGGTTATGTTTTACCTTTCTGTTATCGATTCCTGGGGGTATGTGTACCTGATAATTTATCTGCTATCTAGAACCTGTGTCCGCCTTCGCAATGATCTCAGTTGAGCCATGATTCTCATAACTTCATAAGTTATAGAACTTAGGACTATCAGAAAGTTACTGAACTTTAGTAATCTCGGTATCGTTAGCACTCTAGCCTCGGTTTATACTTTTCTCAGATCTAGTAGTATATATGTGTTTAATGTAAACCTCTATAGTATTCGAGTAAGCTTTTCAGAGTTCAGTAATACTCCATCAAATAGCGGAACCAAGCAAATTCGGCTATTCATATGAGTCGACTTAATTAATCGACTTCAGTACTATTAGTTCCTAAGGTCACTCGCTAGAGAGGACTGACCTCAACCTCTGTACTCAGTTAACTATATTGAGAGGTCCAGTTATTCAGTATCAGTGTTATCGGACACCGAGATCATCCACCAGATAGGCTTGATCTCAGATTCAGTTTAGTATCCTTATTATTCCAAGATCACCCGCTAGATGGACTTGATCCCAGTAGCATATTCAACTGAGTATTCTTGTTACCATCTCCAGGGGTTACCCGTTTGATAGGCTTAATCTCAATTTTGGGTTTATTTGATTATCTTCTTTGGAAGATTCAGAGATTTCCCTGCTAAATAGGTCTGGTATCAGATATAATTATTTCTCATCATTGACAGCAGGTTTAGGGATCATCTTTTATGGAGGTTTGATCCCAGATTTAGTCAGTCAAAAATCACAAGCGCTAAATACATAATGAGATAACTATTCATTATAAGACTAAGGCAAGTTAGCCCAAATTCAGACGAAGGTAACACCCTACCTTCATTCAGTTCCTCTCTAATCTAAGATTCAGTATACAGTTGTTCCTACCGTAAATAAATGCATTTTTTTAGTTTGTTGAGTTTGAAAATGTATAGATTCAGTGTGACAAGTATTTTAGCTGTGCACCCTCTGTTCTTTATATTTTTCTAGCCTGACTATCGACTTTCGAGCTCGAATGTTACCAAGGGGGAGATATTGTAAAACCCCGCAAAATTCCCTTATAGTTTAAGCCTTAGAGCATGTTGAGTGAAGTGTCATTCCAACCTTAAAAGTTTGAGAGGTGTCTTCCCAAGTGTGAAATATTTTGAACTATGTGGAATTTCCCTAAGATTGACTTTTTTTCATGTAGAGCATTGAGTTAGCTTTCCAACGATACCATTTCATCAAAATTTGACATCAAATGAGAAAGTTATGGCCATTTAACTGAACGTTGTTGGAATCTCCTAGGTTTGATAGATGATTTGACGGACCATCAAGTCTGCGATGGGCCGTCAATCGTCCTGTGGAAACCAAGGCACTGACCCCTTTTTTTTTCCATCATGCGGTTGGCAAAATGACGAACCATCAACTTTTCAATGGATTATCATTTTGACCGTCCGTCTAAGGTAGTATGGCCTCATCCGGGCCATCGTACGATAGCCAAAATGGTGGACCGCCAAACTTTTGATGGACCATTGCTGATACCATCGCAGCGAGGAAGTATGTCCCTTCTTCTAGCCAGCTTGCAACGGACTCGTCGATTCAATCGTCGTAGCCCCCATTTAGTATTTTTAACCCATTTTTGAAGGGATATTTCCATTTTTTCCTCTTTTTTAAACCCCACTATATATTCTATGTGAAGCAGATGCCTCATTTTCCCATTTCTAACAGTAACGAGCTAGGGTTTTCTCCTCCAAATCAAATCAAAACAAAATTCTTCTCCAAGGAACCTAAGAACTCCCCATGGATTATTAAAATTGAGTTGAGATTCAACTTCCCTAAGTCAAGTGTGGAAAGAACCCTCTCTTTCAAAGATAATAAGAAGAGTTTAGAGAAATCTTGTTCATCCAATGTCATAATCCAAGGTATGTGGGGTTTTAAACAAGGGTAACCCTTTCACCCTTGTGCCCAAAGACTTACATCATGATTTTCTTAAAATCTATGAGGTTTTACATGAATTTGAATTGGGGTTTTTCACCCATTATTATTAAATGTATTATCATATTATTTCCCATAAATTAAGAGTCAAATGACATGATTTCTACATGTTTTATTGAGAATTTACAGGTGGGTATAAACCCCATTATTTTACATCTTGAAAAGCTAATATTTGCAATGTTTGAGATATTGAAGCATATGACTATATTGATATTTTGAGATAAACTGCTGAAATTCATAGATTTCCAAATGATTTATGAAGCTATATTCTATATATTACACTTTTGATGAGCTTTAACTTGAGATTGAACTATGGGTTGGTAATCCGTTGTAAAACCCGTATCTTTTTTCTAGCTAAAAATCATTTCAAGAATGGTAGGACTTACTTTGAAATGTAAATTTGTTTTTGTACATGCAGTATTTTTGAGATTTTCACTTTCTATCACGTGGGAAATTAAGTTGGCTTTCCAATGATATGAATTTCATCTAAATCCAACATCAGATGAAAGAGTTATGGACTTTTTACTCAGAACAGTCAGAATCGCCTAGGTGCAATGGCCCAGTTAATGGATCATCAAATTAGTAACAGACCACCACTTGGACCGTCACTTCCAATACAGAAGGGTCCCACTCTTGTTAAGGCCTGACGGCAAAGTTGATAGACCATCAACTTAGTGACGGACCACCACTTGGACCGTCAAAGCCATGCCAGTTAAGCCATGTTCTTGATAAGGATTGATGGATGAGTTGACGGACCGTCAAAGTTGTGATGTACCGTTAGCCAGGCCGTCAACCCTTATATACTGAAGCCTATTTCTGGTCCATGTCTAATTGGCTGAATGATGATCCACCAGGAGTCTTGACGATCTGAATGATGGTCCACCAGGAGTCTAATGGACCGTTAGTAGGACCGTCACACGCCACGTTTAGCGTATTTCCATGTCGTTTGAACAGGGATATTTTGATCACTTATCACCCACCTATATATACCCAGATAATTCCAAATTCAGCCATTTCACTCACTTTTATTTCACAAACAAAAACTAGGGTTTCTCCTTAAATTAAATCTTCATGACCAAGACTCAATCTTCTTCAAGAATCAAAGGAGTTCAAGTCCTTTCAGTTCAAAAACATCAAGAACCTTGAGTAAGGTATGTGTAGTGTTCATCTATGGACCCCTTTCGTTCATAGAGTTCAAGAACCATGATTTTAAATGAGAAACTTTGATTTCCTTGTTGCTATGTGATATTGTTCATGTCAATGACCATTGTTTAAACTTCAAAATATTATTTTAAGATGGTTTCCATAAAGTATGTATGTTGTGGTTAAAACCCATGAAATTAGGTGGTTCAAGATGATTATTATTTGTTGAGAAACCTATGACCAAGGTATGCATGCAAGGTGTTTGTTAAAATGCCTAGGATGCTAGAAGTTCATATTTACATAATTTTATGAAATCTAAATGACAAGTCCATATTAGCTATACACTCAATATGAATTCTATGCTATTTATGTGTTTCTATTGTTGTGGTGTGAAGCATGTGTTATAATGGAATTATAGAACATGTACACAAAATGTATCCATGTTTTCCCTACCATGTTTGAGATGTTGAATAGACTCATGAAGCACACTATCCCTTACTTATGATATTATGAATTGTGGACTCAAATCTTATAATCAAGTCATGTCATGTGTGTCATTATCCTTCTATCGAGTCCTGGGGGTATTCGTACCTAAAACTATAGTTGTGTACCTAGAGCCATGTCATATTGTCACGATATCTTCATTCAAGCCATATTTCATATAATTCAGTCAGTCATGTGACTCTGGAAACCTCAGAAACCACATGATCTCAGTCAGTTATAAGTATTATTCCACCGGTCAAAGGAAATTCAGTAAACCCAGTCCATGTATAGTCAGTTAAATCATGTTCAGTCTCTTCAGATGGGAGTAGGAGTTAGCACCGAGCGAACCCAAGGATGGGAACTCACCTGCTTTTGATGAAGGTGTGATTCTTATAAGCAATCCTTGTATTCCAAAACTATGTAACCAGCATAAGTTGAGACATCAACATTGCTAGATTGAGGGTTGATGGGGTGGACATCCGTCGTTCTCTTTTGGGGACACTGCCAGATTTGAGGATCACTCATAGCATATCTTTACCCATGGCATGGTATTGATACCCTTCCAATCAGGGTAATGATTGGACCCCAGTTCAGCTATTTTTGCATACATGGGGCATGTGGGTAAACAACTACCTCCTATAGTTTTAGTATCAGTCTTAGTAAAAGAACTCAGAGAGTTCTTCAAATATCAGTATACCAGGACTGTTAGATACAGTCAAATTCAGTTATAGCACAGAACTCAGAAAGTTCCACCTGATTCAGGACTGTCAGACACAGTCTTTCATGTTATCAGAACTACAGTTTCAGCCATGTATTAGCATACAGATTTATTTGTAACGTACTCATGATCTCAGTTACTATTTATGTATGTTTCCACTCTTACATTCATATCAGTCAGTCAGTTAGCATTATTTATGCATGTAAACCCTTCACTTTATCCTACCTCAGTCGTATACTCAGTACTTCATTGGTACTGACGCATTTGCACTATGGTGCTTTCTTTTTATGTTACACCATAGGTTCAGACACTTGAGTTCAAGACCAGCAGTAGCAGTCGTATTCAGCAGACAAAGTTGCAGTGAGTCCTCTTCATTCGAGAATGATATTACTTGATTTATTCATTTATTAATTCAGTTAGGTTTCCGTTTATGGAGTTAGTTGGAGACATATTCCCTCAACTCCTTATTCAGATAGTACTCAGAGGTTTTCATATTTAGTATTTTGATTCAGTTTAGATTCAGTTGTTTTGGGTATTGACGACCCACATGGATGTTATGTTTTGACAGTTTATTCAGTTAAACCTTATGGCCTATTTTTCATGTTTTCTATATTTTACAAGTATATTATATAGTGTACAGGTACAGATATTAGTCATGGATTAGCTTGTGGTCCTTCGGGTTCATAAGCACTGTGTAGCATTCCGATTCAAAAAATTGGGGTGTTACAAACTTGGTATCAGAGCCTAAGGTTCAATATAGTCATAGGAAGTCTGAAACCCGCATCTAGTAAAGTCTTGTACATGGGTGTGTTACGCGCCATATTTATGTGTAGGAGGCTATAAGATGTTTTAGGAATAGTTTCCCCTCTTTTAATATTCATGTCGTGCTAGTGAGAATAATCTCAAGTTAAACTCTCAGTCTAATCGATTCTTCTCTCTATCTCAGAGTATGTCTCCAAAGAGAAGAAACCAGCCAAATCCTCAGCCCAAAGATCCTTTGGGCGAACATGTTTCTCATGCGGAGTTTAGAGCCACATTTACCACACTTGCTCTATCTGTAGCTGCCCACATAGAATGGCCACCAGCTATTCCAACCAATCCAGTGGCATATTCCACAGTAGCTAGGATTCAGGACTTCACCCGAATGAACCCTCCTTCTTTCACAGGGTGTAAGTCTGATAAAGAACCTCAGGAGTTCATTGACCAAGTCTAGAAGGTCATTCTCATCATGGGTGTTACTTCATTTCAAAGTGCTGAGTTAGCTGTATATCAATTGCAAGATATGGCTCACACTGGGTAAAAATAGTTGAAATCTGAGAGGGTAGATGGTGAAGGTCCTACTGAGTGGGAGGAATTTGTAATAGCTTTCTTAGACAAAGTTTTTCCACAAGAGCTGAGGGAAGCCAAAGTTCTTGAATTCATCAACCTCAGGAAGGGAAACATGATGGTTAGGGATTATTCTCTCATATTTACTAAGCTATCCAAATCTGCCCCTCATGTGGTTGCAGACAATAGGGCTAAGATGAGCAAGTTTGTGTCAAGGGTGAACGATAGTGTGGTAAATGAGTGTAGGCCTGTGATGCTAAATAGTGATATGACTTTAGCTAGACTCATTACCCATGCCCAGTAAACAGAGGAGCAGAAAGTTAAGAATAGAGAGAGGAAGAATAAGAGAGCAATATAAAAAAGTTTCAGTTTTGCTCTATCCAAATCTAACGGAGGAAACCATTCACAGTTTCATCCCAAGTCATTAGCTCCAGCTCATTCTACAGCCAGTGCTTCAGTTCCTAGGTTCATAGAGGGCAATCGAGATAGATCCCCAGGCTATAAGTCTCAGGTCATGTTAGCAATCCCCAAACCAATCCCCTATGCCATACTTGTGGTAAAAACTACAAGGGTATTTGCAAAGCTGGCAGTGATATTTGTTTTGAATATGGAAAGAAAGGCCACAGGATCAAGGATTGCTAGTCAGGTCATCAGAAATATCTCCGTTCCCCAGCTCAGTTCGGTTGCTTGAATCAGCAGGGTACCACTTCCAGTGCTAATAGTGGACAATGCCTAAACAGAGTATATGCTCTTCAGAACTGACAGGATCAGGAAAATTCTCCTGATGTCATTACCGGTACGTTGAAGATTTTCCATGTTCATGTTTACGCTTTGCTAGATCCAGTGCATCCTTGTCTTTTGTTACTCCTTTTATAGCAGGAGATTTTGGAATCAATCACAAAATTCTTGTAGAGCCTTTTTTAGTCTCTGCCCCAGTGGATAAAACCATCATAGCCCCAAGGGTCAGCTTATTTCCTACCTTCAGGAAAGGAAAATGGTTTCTAAAGGGTATGTGTATCATCTCGTGCATGTTAAGGACTCAAGTTTCAAATCTCCCAGTCTTAAATCAGTTCCAGTGGTTAATGAATATTCTGATCTCTTTCCTAAAGATCTTCCAGGAATTCCTCTCGAAAGGGAAATAGATTTTGGCATAGACCTTCTCCCAAATACTCAGCCTATCTCTATTCCTCCATACAGAATGGCACCAACAGAGCTTAGAGAGCTAAAACATTAGTTGAAGGATCTCTTAGATAAGGGATTCATCTGATCCAGCATTTCCCCATGGGGTGCACCAGTCTTATTCGTGTGTAAGAAAGACGGTTCTCTTAGAATGTGTATCAATTACCATCAGCTCAACAAAGTTACGGTCAAGAACATGTATCCACTTCCCAGAATAGATGATTTGTTCAACCAACTTCAGGATGCAAGTTACTTCTTTAAGATAGACCTCAGATCAGGCTATCATCAGCTCAAAATTAGAGAATGTGATGTTTTGAAGACAGCTTTCTATACTCGGTATGGTCACTTCAAATTTCTATTCATATCGTTTGGTCTTACCAATGCACCTGCAGCTTTCATGGACTTGATGAACCGGGTGTTCAATTAGTACTTATACATGTTTGTTATAGTCTTCATAGAAGATATTCTGGCTTACTCTCGCACAGACCATGATCAATCAGACCATCTCAAAAATATTCTTTAGACTCTCAGAGATTATCAGCTATTCGCCAAGTTCAGCAAGTGTGAAGTTTGGATAAGATTTGTAGCATTCCTTGGCCACATTATATCCGGTGATAGCATTAAAGTAGATTCTTAGAAAACCAAAATAGTAAGGGCCTAGCCTTGCCCTATCTCTCTATCAGATATCAGGAGTTTTGTGGGTTTGGCTGTCTATTACAGATGGTTTGTCAAGGGATTTTCTTCTATTGCATCTCCTATGTCCAGATTGACTCATAAGAAGGTCATGTTTCAGTGGTCAGATTTATGGGAGAAGAGTTTTCAGGAATTGAAGACACGACTCACCTCAGCTCCAGTTCTAACCCTTCCAGATAGTTCAGATAATTTCGTGGTATATTGTGATGTATCCAGAGTAGGTTGAGGTTTTATCCTTATGCATCATGGTAAGTTCATAGCCTACGCCTCCAGACAGTTAAAGCCAAATAAGAAGAATTATCCTACTCAGATCTTGAGTTAATAGCCGTAGTCTTTGCCTTAGGCATTATCTTAACAGAGTTCATGTAGACATCTTCACAAATCATAAAAGTCTCCAATATGTATTTTCTCAGAAAGATCTCAATCTTTGTCAGAGAAGGTGGTTAGATATCTTGAAGGATTATGACATAAGTGTCCTTTATCATCTGAGCAAGGCTAACATTGTGGATGATGCTCTCAGTAGACTCTCCATGGTTAGTATTTCTCACGTTGAGGATAACAAGAAGAAAATAGCTTAGTAAATCCATCAGGTTGCCAGACTAGGCGTTCTCTTAGTCAACTCTTTAGAGGGTGGTGTATGTGTTCAGAGTAGTTCAGAGTCATCTCTAGTTTCTGAGGTAAAAGAAAATCAAGATAGGGATTCTAGCCTTGTCAAGCTAAAACAGGCATTTCAAAATCAGAAGGTTGAGGTTTTTTCCTAAAGGGAAGATGATGTTCTTTGTTTTGAGGGTTGTTTGCGTGTTCCAAAGGTAGATGACTTAAGGTGATGAATTCTTCTAAAAGCTCATGGTGCATGATACTTTATTCATCTAGGGACCACTAAGATGTATCATGAGTTGTGGAAGATATATTAGCACAGTGTGATGAAGAGAGATATTACAGAGTTTTTGGCTAAGTGCTCTACATGTCAGCAGGTTCAGATAGAGCATTAGAAAGCTAGTAGTTCCATGCAGGAGTTCACCATTCCTACTTGGAAGTTGGAGAAAGTGAACATAGACTTTGTGGTGGGTTTGCCTCATACTCATAGTCAGCATGATTCAGTTTGGGTTATGGTAGACAGAATGACCAAATCAGCTTACTTCCTTCTAATTAGTACTTCTTACTCAGCCGAGGATTATGCCAAACTTACATCAGGGAGTTAGTAAGATTACACGATGTTCCCAGATCTATTATCTCAGATAGAGGTACCCAGTTCACCTCTCACTTTTGGAAAGTATTCTAAAAAGGTCTTGGTACCCAAGTCCATCTCAGTACAATGTTTAATCCTCAGACAGATGGTCAAGCAGAAAGGACCATTCAGACTCTCGAAGATATGCTAAGGGCATGTGTAGTTGATTTCAAAGGAAGTTGGGATGACCACTTGCCTTTGGTTGAATTTTTATACAATAATATCTATTATTTCAATATTCAGATGGATCCATTTGAAGCTCTCTATGGTAGGAGGTGTAGATCTCCAATCGGTTGGTTCGAAGTTAGTGAGGCCTCAGTCATAGGTCCTGACTTGGTATTTGATGCCTTGGAGAAAGTTCAGTTGATCCAAGAGAGACTCCAGGATATTCAGAGCCGACAGAAGTCTTATGCAGATGTTCGTAGAAAGGATCTCGAGTTCCAGGTTAATGACTATGTCTATCTTAAGATCTCTCCCATGAAGGGAGTGAAGAGGTTCGGCAAGAAAGGGAAACTTATTCCTCACTATGTCGATGCCTTCAGGATTCTCAGTCACTTCGGTAAGGTAGCTTATGAGCTCAAATTGCCTTCAGATCTAGCCTTAGTCCATCCAGTCTTCCATGTCTCTTTGATCAAGAAGTGCATATGTGACCCAACAGTTGTAGTCCCTATTCAGAGCATTGACATTCAGAACAGACTCTCTTATGAAGAGATTCTAGTTAAAATATTAGACTATCAGACTCGTTGATTGAGGAACAAAGAATTCCCTCTATTTAAAGTTCTTTGGTAAAATTAGTCTCATAAGGGAGATACTTGGGAAACAGAAGTAGATATGCATACCAAGTACCCTCACCTTTTCTCCGCCAATTCAGATCAAGCTCAAGGTAATAGTCCTTCTTAAGCTTATTCAGTTTCAAATTCAGAATTTAGTATAAACTTGGTATCTATTGCCATTACATACTAAGACATGTGTTCATGTGTCGGTACAATATTTAATTATGCATCAGCTATGCATTCTCACCTTGAGAAACTCAGTTTATCAGATTGCTCAGTTACGTATTCATGTATCATTAATCCATGCATCATATATGCATAATCAGTATGCTATGTACAATTTGTCAGTTGTGAGATCTTGTTCTATCTATTCATGTTCAGATCATTGTTTCCCCTCCCAGTCAGTTTCATTAGAGGATGAATGTTCTCAAGGGGGAGATATTGTAATACCCGTGTCTTTTTCCTAGCTAGAAATCATCTTAAGAATGCTAGGACTCACTTTGAAATGCAAATCTATTTTTGTACATGCATTATTTTTTAGATTTTCACATTCTATCACGTGGTAAATTGAGTTGGATTTCTAATGATACCAATTTTATCCAAATTCGACATCAGACGAAGGAGTTATGGACGTTTTACTCAGAACAGTTAGAATTGCCCAGGTGCGATGACCCAGTTGGAGGACCGTCAAATTAGTGATGGACCACCACTTGGACCGTAACTTCCAAGGCAGAAGGGTCCCATTATGGTTAAGGCCTGAAGGCAAAGTTGAAAAACTATCAACTTAGTGACGGACCACCACTTGGACCGTCAAAGCCATGCCAGTTAAGCCATGTTCTGGATAAGGACTGATGGACGAGTTGACGGACCGTCAAAGTTGTGACGTAACATCAACCAGGCCATCAACCTTTATCTAGTGAAGCCCATTTCAGGTCCATGTCTGACTGCTGAATGACGGTCCACCGGGAGTCCGAGGGACCGCCACACGCCACGTTCAACTTATTTTCAGGTCATTTTAACAGGGGTATTTTGGTCACTTGTCACTCTCCTATATATACCCAGATAAGTCCAAATTTAGCCAGTTTGCTCACTTTTATTTCATAAACAACAACTAGGGTTTCTCCCTAAATTAAATCTTAAAGACCAAAACTCAATCTTCTTTAAGAATCAAAGGATTTCAAATCCTTCCAGTTTAAAAACATCAAGAACCTTGAGTCAGGTAGCGTAGTGTTCATCTATGGACCCCTTTCATTCATAGAGTTCAAGAACCATGATTTTAAATGAGAAACTTTGATTTCCTTATTGCTATGTGATGTTGTTCATGTCAATTACCATTGTTTAAACTTCAAAATATAATTTTAAGATGATTTTTATTAAGTATGCATGTTATTGTTAAAACCCATGAAATTGGGTGGTTCAAGATGATTAATATTTGTTGAGAAAATCTATGCCCAATGTGTACATGCAAGATGTTTGTTAAAATGCCTAGGATACTAGACGTTCATATTTACATGATTTTATGATATCTAAATGACAAGTCTGTATTAGCTATATACTCAATATGAATTCCATACTATTTATATGTTTCTATTGTTATGGTATGAAGCATGTGTGATAATGGAAATATAGAACATGTACACAAAATGTATCCATGCTGTCCCTACCATGTTTGAGATGTTGAATAGACTCATAAAGCACACTATCCCTTACTTATGATATTATAAATTATGGACTCAAACCTTATGATCAAGTCATGTCATGTGTGTCAGTTTTCTTCTATCGAGTCCTGGGGGTATTTGTACACAAAACTGTAGCTATTTGCCTAGAGCCATGCCATGTTGTCATGATATCTTAAGTCAAGCCACGTTTCATAGAATTCAGTTAGTTATGTGACTAAGGAAACCTCAAACACCTCCTAATCTCAGTCATTTATCAGTATTATTTAATCAGATAACGGAAATTTAGTAAACCCAGTTCATGTATAGTCAGTTAAATTATGTTCAGTCTCTTCAGATGGGAGTAGGAGTTAGCACCGATCGAACCCAAGAATGGGAACTCATATGCTTCAGATGAAGGTGTGATTGTTAGAAGAAATCCTTGTGTTCCAGAACTATGCAGCCAGAATTGGTTGAGACATCAACACTGCCAGCTTGATGGTTGATGGGGCGGACATCCGCCGTTCTCTTTTGGGGACACTACCATATTTGAGGGTCACTCACAACATATCTTTACCTGTGGCACGGTATTGACACCCTTCTAATCAGGGCAATGATTGGAACCTAGCTTAGCTATTTTTGCATACCTACGGCATGTCGGTTAAACAACTACCTCCCACAGTTTCAGTATCAGTCTCAGTAAAAGAACTCAGATAGTTCTTCAGATATCAGTATACCTAGACTATTAGATACAGTCAAATCCAATTATTCACGGGACTCAGAAACTTCCACCACATTCAGGACTGTCAGACACAGTCGTTCATGTTATCAAAACTATAGTTTTGGCCATGTATTAGCGTACAGATTTAGCTATCACGTACTCACAATCTAAGTTACTATATATGTATATTTGCACTCTTACATTCATATCAGTCAATCAGTTAGCATTATTCATGCATGTAAACCCTTCAATTTAGCCTACCTCACTCTTATACTCAGTACTTCAATTGTACTGACGCATATGCACTATGGTACTTTCTTTTCATGTTACACCATAGGTTCAGAGACATGAGTTCAAGACTAGCAGTAGCAGTCACATTCGGCACACAGAGTTGCAGTGAGTCCTCTTCATTCGAGGATGATATTATTTGATTTATTCATTTATTAATTAAGTTAGTTTTTAGTTTATGGAGTTAGTTGGAGACATGTTCCCTCAACTCTTTATTCAGACAGTACTTAGAGGTTTTCAGATTCAATTCAGATTCAGTTGTTTTGGGTATTTTCTACCCACATAGATGTCATGTTTTGACAGTTTCTTTATTGAGTTGAACCTTATGGCCTATTGTTCATGTTTTTCATATTTTACAAGTATATTATACAGTGTACAGGTACAGATATTAGTCATAGGTTAGCATCTACAGGGTCATAATCACCATGTAGTATTTCATTTTAGAAAATTAGGGCATTACAACCCTCTTTGGGACTTGTGAATTTGTGAACTCTTATGCTATAAGAACCCATGATTTGAGTATTTTGTGATAATTGAGAAATGAATTGACCTAATGGTTTAAGATCTTTGAAATCTAGTTCACTATTTAATATTATTGATTTGATTATTGGGTTCGTGGTGAACCGTGAGATTATTCTAAAAGTGGATTTTTATGAGATAAGCGTAGATAATCCAAAGGTAGTAGTATTTAGCCTGAGCGGGTAAGTTACTACGGTTTCTTACTCCAAAACTATGTGCCACCTTTGGTTAGGCCTGAGGCCGAGTTTATGATTATTAGGCCTAAGGCCGAATTGATATTGGGCCTAACGTCGAGTTTCATTTAGTGATCACTAGACCCAGGTTATACTCTCTAGCAAGAGTATGATGCTCCTCCCCAATGTAGGGTCTCTTTCTTAGGAGGACAAAATGTTAGACTCCATGTAGTTATCATGGTTTATATCAGATACGAGTTCCTCTTTTTCCTTTCAAACTTGAGATCAGCTACTTCCTCGAAAACTAAAGTATTTTCCCTCCTATGAGCTATTTTTCTACTAATTAGGTTGTAAAATGGTTTCCTAGCTAAAGTATTCCCTTGATATGAATTGTCTCTTAAAAAAAGTGTTTTCCCTTGATTTGGTATTTTTCCATGAAACCTTGAGATGAGTTATTTTCACTAAACTAGAGTATCTTTCTTTTGAGATTGAATGATTTCCCGAAAGCCTGAAATGAGATATTTTCCCAAAGTGAGTGAAATGCCTTCAAGTATGTTTCAAAGTGATTTAATTCCAAATTCTAAGTATTTGAGTTCAAAAAGAGTTATGAGATCTTGAGCACTAATGAAGTTTTATTCTCCTTGAGGCATATGCATGAGTTGATAGTATTGTTTTAAGACCCTTTAGTCATGAGCATTGAGAATAAGAGAAGATTTCTGATTTTAAGGTAAAGAATGATGACTCACGAGATTTGTGTTATGTGTCTTATCTTACATGATTTATGAGATTTATATTTGATACTTGTTCAATATTTGTGATTCATCCCATATTGCATCCATTATTTGACTGAAGAAGGTTGATACTATTTTATAAAAGTGCATTCACCCCCATATACTCAGTATACTCCCAAGTGCTGATCCACATATACATCTATGTGCTACATTGTCTCATAATGTAGATCCAAATTATAGCATATGTACTATGTCCGATTAGTTTGCAACTTTCAGTTGGCAGGTAATGAGTCTTTTTGATTCAAGTGCTCGAGTTAGTGATACAGTTGAGACGAGTGGTATTTCCTTTTTCAATCATATTGATTTAGGGTACTTGGGAGTTATGACCCAACTACCCATGGTCAGTACTAGTAGAGGCTTCATAGATAGTTGGTAGAAGTTGATGTATTGGGTTTTGATTTTGTTGTAAAAAGTTAAATCGTAACCTTGTGACTCCAGTTTTGGTATTTAATAAATTCAAATTAGAGTTATATTCCTCCTTATTCTTTCGTTTTTATGCATTTTATTCAGTTATTTATGTGTGATGCCAAGTGAAGGGTTAGCTTGGGGTCACTTATGACCCTAGGCACCGTGTGGTGTCCCGAGGGGTGATTTCGGGTCGTTACAAGGTGCAAAATCATGCATGGGTAATTGATAATTTATCCAAATTTAATTATAGTCATGGATAGGCTAGATTTAGAGGTATTAGCATCAACTTTTCAACAAAACACTAAATTTCATTCATGGGCTCTTTCGAACCCATCACGAATGCTGCCAAACAACCAACCCAATACCTCAATTAGCACCCTTATTTCTAAGATGGTACTATAAAATGAGTTAACTTAAAAAACACTCTTATTTCTAAGATGATTCCATCCTACAAGCTAAATCAAGTTATTGTTTGCAAATACCCTACACCCAATACCCCTCTTTCAAAGAGGGTAGGAGATCCTAAATAATTGGGGTTTTCACCCATAAATCTAAGTTCACGTATGGTGTTAAAGAAAAACCCACAACAAATAGCTAATTAGTGAGATAAATAAACAACGCCTAACTACTACACACACTATTCAAGCATCACCCTAAGAGGAAGAATTATCTACTCATAAGATGGTAAATAATTATATAGTAATATTTTTACCAAATTCATCCATAAAAGATGAAGAGAAAGCAAACCTAAATGTTACGTTTTAATAATTATTCAATAGAAATTTCTAATCCTCCACTTAAGTGTTACTCATAAGTATTCTTTACTCAAAATAGTACAATAATATTCCCTTAAAATTGAAAGATGGATAATGGGAGAGATCAGGTTAATCTCCCCAATGTACAAAAGTTTTGAGCTTGGTGAGACTTCAGGGGTTGGATGTTAATTTACAAAAATGCATTCTGAGCGTAATCCCGCATTACCACAATCATGATAGCTTGCCTATGATTGTGAAAGATAACCAACTTGACTGACTGAAATCGCAACCCTCAGATTGCCATCATGGTGACTGAACCTTTTCTGTGTAGGGTCTTTCAGTTATGAACTATTCATCTCTTTTAATCTTTTTCAGCTCAAATCCGCATCCTTACATCCCATAATATGTATTCTGTATTCCTACAAAATATGGAAATTAGTGTATTTAATCACAAATTTATCACATTTATATAGTCAAATCATAGTATTGTTCATAAATCTTGAGTAAAAATGAATGGTAAATCCACCACTTATCAACATGTACAAGGATATTGTGGAATTTATGGCTAAGTGTTCAATTTGTCGGTAGGTTAAGGTTGAGCACCAGAGGACTAGTACTACGCATCAAGAATTCAACATCCCTACTTGGAAGTGTGAAGTAGTGAATATGGACTTTGTTATCGGATTACCTCATACGCATTGTTATCTTGATTATATTTGGGTTGTTATAGACAGAATGACTAAGTCAACATATTTCTTCCCAATTAATACTTTATATTCTGTTGAGGATTATTCTAAACTCTATATTATGGAGTTGGCAATTTTACAAAGAGTCCTGTTGACAATCATTTCAAATAGAGGTACTTAGTTTACCTCTCATTTTTGGAAGGCTTTTCAGAAAGGTTTTGGTACTCAATCTCATCTAAGTATGACTTTTTAACCTTTGATAGATGGTTAGGTAGAGAGGAATATTCATACCTTAGAGGACCTATTGAGGTCCTATTTTATGGATTTGAAGGATAGTTGGGATGATAACTTTTCTTTGATTGAGTTTGCCTACAATAACAACTATCACTCTAGTATTCAGATTACTTCATTTGAGGATATCCTAGCTGACCTATCTAAAGATCTGGGTAATAAAAATTAGGGCAAGCCTATGGTACTTGGCATACACTAATTGGAACTTCGTTTTGAGATTGAGTGTTTTGATTGTCCCCATGGTTACATACATAGTTTCTGATATAAGATAAGGGGGATTTCTTTGCTGTGAGGGCACACTGGTTACATTGCTAGTTACTAAATTTTTTGGGTAGTGTAATACTAGTATATTCATGGTTTTTATAGTTGAATTGATGCCATATCTTGAATCTTGTGTATTGCATTGGTGTTCTTCATTGTACTTGAATTGACTGAATTTGGAGATGGTGAAAGTTTTTTTAGATGATATGGATGATTGACTGCCAAATATGCTTTGTATTCTCTTAGTTGTGCAGAGTTGCTTGAGAAAAAGCAATTGGTTTAAGTTGAGGGTGTTGATGTGTGAGCTAATACTAACATATTTGAGGCTCTTAACTAAGAATAATTGCACAGTCTTAAGCAACTTTTGTCATTTTTGATTTTTTTATGTTTGATTTTGCAGAAGAAGCTAATATGTTAGAGAACCAACAAGAACGGAAACAAATGAGCTGAAATCTGATATAAGTAGAGGCAAAGTGTAGAGGATGACATTTGTGATAAGTATTCATCCCTGTGATAAGATATCAGCTTCATCATTAGTCATAGACAAAGAATTAGCCTAAGTTGAAAGATGTGACATTTCATGATTGGTCGTCAAGGAGCTGATAAGCCTTTACGAATATCGTCCGCCTAAGGCAGCACATGAGAACTAAAGTAGAGACTTGATGAAATTTTTGATAAGTTATCAAGGAGCTGATAGGGTGTCACCATTTATCGTCAGTATTAAGCAGCAAGTGTCCAAAGCAAAGAGGAAGCTGATGACATTTGTGATAAGTCGTCAGCCTCCTGATAGACTATCACAAATGGCATCACCTAATCCAAAGAATTTTAGAATTTTATTATTTGGTTTCCATAATTAGGGTAAACTACTTAAAGCCTTTTTTAGGGCTTTCTTAAGAGTTCTAAACCTTGAGTTTTAAAAAGCAATTATTTTGAAGAGAATTTAATCATTATTTTGGGATTTTCTATTGTGATCTAATCTAAGATTCACTAGTTATTATTGATCTTGTGGTAAGTTTATATTTCAAAGTATGAATTGATCTAGTTGCTTCAATTATTACATCATGAGCAGCTAAATTTATTTAACCTGAATTATAGGATCTAGGGGTAGGTCTTGATAAGGTTTTGAGTGTTCAAGATTTAAAAGGTGGTAGGACTCCTTGATAATTTTGATGTTTTAATTATTGTCTGTTGGTTGCAAATAATAGATAACACCTACTTTGATTTTCTTGAGAAGGAAATCAAATATAGCGGGAAGTGAATTATTAACAGGGACTTGGAAATACTAAACTTCCATTTGATAATCAGCATTGTAACAAGGTTGGTTAACCTAAGGTAAAATCTGGGCAGTGAATATAAATTCCCTAAGTTCAAGAGGAATAGGTAATTAAATTCTTAAGTAGGTCGAGAGACATTTAAGCATAACTTCGATAAAGATAACTTGTTGTCCTACCTACAGTGAGAATCTTGAACCACTAGTAGCATATATCAAGTACCAAAATCCCTAGTGAACATAATTCTGGTTTTTCATAAACTCTTCATTGCAAACACTGATTAAAGTGATTAAAAATTACTTGTTCAACTAAAAACCCCCCATTTTCGAAAAACTCAACTATCAGTTGATTAAATCGTAAATGACTTAAGTTCATATCATATTCCATGTAGGATTCGACCCCAACCTAGTTGGGTTTTATATTGACAACGATTGCTTACATTCTCGTGGAGAGTATTGTGACATTAGCTACTTTATGTCACTTTGTGGGGTCTTGTATGATTTTTTTGGCCTTATATTTGTATATTTGGTTGTATCTT
This sequence comes from Capsicum chinense, assembly GCA_026120095.1. Classification (NCBI taxonomy): domain Eukaryota; kingdom Viridiplantae; phylum Streptophyta; class Magnoliopsida; order Solanales; family Solanaceae; genus Capsicum; species Capsicum chinense. Next base: position 85,870,659 of record JAPEIP010000010.1, read on the forward strand.
TATGGTGGAAAGACTAAATTTGAATTTATGTGGTATCAATGGCATATTGTTATGTATTTTGCTCGATTGACTTATGATTACATAGAATTAATGGCATATTGATTGGATGTTTGGCTCACATGGTTAGCATATTGGTTGGATTTTGAAATTCACATTTTGGTGGGTTTTTTGAATTGCTTCCTCATGTTATAAACACTTGTGAAACATTGGTACCACTATGGTAATACTAGAAATACTGGCTGCTAATATCTCTATGGATCCTCTATGGAATGATGTGCCAGAGAGGAATCATGGATATTTGTATTGCATATTGGATTATATATAGGTTGACGAACCCCTATGGGTCCTAGATTAGGAGTACATCTCAATAGGTGTATATGAACGTTGTACGACAACCTTGAGCATCACATAATCTTTACATTATCATCATTATCATTTTCGTCTTCATTGAGTCTTATATATATTTATTGTGTTAACTTTGTGTTGTACTATTGTCCTTGATTTAATATCTATCGATTTGTACTTCTTTCTTATACATGTATTTGGTATACATGTTTACTTATACTTTTTACTTATTTTTCTGTATGGTATAATATGTATGTCGTAGAACTATTAGTAGAGATGATGTGGGCTATTTTTTAGGACATTTTTTGATTAGATGTGATGTTCCCATACTATGTATTTCATATTCTTTATTTCCTACTTTGCTCAGTTAGCCTATGATACTAATTGAATACAAGTGAACCGTACTTACCCCTACTGTAGCCTTTCGATGTAGATCTTGCTACGAGTGTACCTTAGAGTAGCTGATTCAGGAAATATCTAGTGCCTATTCAAGGTAGCAGTTGATTTATGCTTCTATAATTTATGTAATGACCATTCAAGTAATTTTTAATATTTCTTCTTATTTTGCAGTTAGAGCTTTCTTTTCTAAAGTTTCCCCAAGTCATTTATTATGTGCAGGGACTGATAGTTTGGTTACCAGGAAATTCATTTGATATTTAGAGAAAATTCCTTATTTAGAAGTCTTTGTGGGTTCCAAATGGCCACTGGAAAAAACTTTAGTGAAATAGTTTTCTATGTAAATGTTGTCTACGCTAGTAGCTCCAGAATATTTAATTAATTTAGGTAGAACATTAGCTTGGGTCTCAAGGAACTAAGGCTTATTTCAACCGATTGGTTGGAAAGTTAAGAAAATGAAATATAGGTGTGGGATTGACCTTTAGTTGGAACAACCTCAGATGGAAATTCTTACTGTGCCATCATGTCAGGAATGTTGAATTTGGTATGGTTATATAGTTCATCTATGTATACATGATTCAAAATAAATCTCGAGCACTTGGTCAAATATATTCTTAGACTTGAAAAATCAGGTGCACTGTAATAGCGGCACTTTGGATCGTGATCGCAACTCAATGTGCATAGAAGAATCATGATTGTGACTCCTATGACTGATGAGAGGTACCACAATTGTGGAAACTCAGGTTGTGATAGCAACTGCTGAGGACATAGATTGGGTATAAAATGACCCATTTTCTATGATTTAAGGCCATTTTTCACCACTCCACTGATTATGCTATTGTCTTTATATGTTGATGATACTATTTATCATATTGACTATATATATATATAGTTTGAGTCTAGAAGATGATTATGGTACTAATGATATATTTATCGATTTAAGTTTGGCAGTTTATTATATTTACCATCTTGAGTCTTGCTATTGATTATTTATTCGTTCAAGTTCAGCTATTATTATATTTACATGTTTGATTTCAAATATTTATATTACACTATAATGATATATTTTTATGAATAATGATATTGGGGGTGTGAGATTGAAGGTTGCAATTTGGCTGAGTCAAAAAATGAGAAAATAATTATAATGTAGCATGACATAAATGGAATATACTGGTAAAATGACTTGTTGATAAATGATGGTTATCTAATAAATGAATATTAGTACATATGTGATGAATAGTTTTTAAATTATGATAGAACTATAAAAAGTCGGTACATTATGAAATATTGGTAAATTATTGAATGATGGTTAAATAATTATGAAGGTTAGTTATAATGTTGGTTGATTACTTTATTCTATCCTTGAGTGTACTCTCTAGGTGTATGGGTGTTTGTGATAAGTTATTTACTATTCTGCACCAATTGGCATAGGGATCCAATTTGTAGTCACAATTATATGTGTTGATGATTTATGTTATGTTATGTTAGTACCCTAGTTTATTTACTTATTTATGTACATTGATATTGGAGATGATTCGGGTTCATTATTGTGCCTTGACTTAGTTATGATATCTTGCATTTTATCATAATTATATCATGATTTAGCTCAGTTGACTGAAGATCCCTACAAAGTATCCATTATATTTATACTCATACTATACTTTAGTACTTTTTTAGTGCAGATCCGAGTACTATTGCCGCCGTTGTAGATTTTCATGCGGTCAATCATTTTTGGAGATAGGGTGAGCTCTTAGAGTTAGAGTCGCCTCTTTATATCAATCATTATATTCAATCTTTAGTTATTAAGACAGATGTTGTTAACTATTCCAAACATTTGATGTCTTATTATTATTTTTATATGCTCTTGTACTGGATCTACCAGGTCCTGGTATAGTATCTTGCATTGATTGTTTTATCTATTTAGAACATTTTGTTCACTTATAAATTATATTTTTGAATTTAACCTATGATGGGAATTTCCTACTAAATTAATCATTGTGTGAGCATTGAGTTATGTTTTGGCTTACCTACTAGTAGGGTTTTGTAGGTGCCATTATGTCTCGTAAATTGGGTCATGATAAATCAGTATCAGAGCCTAGGTTTCACCAATATTATTGGTAGAAAAACAAATGTCTACCAGATTCCTACAAATTTGAATAATGATATCCATTTCCTATCTTTAGGAGGCTATGGGGCATTGTTAGGAGTTATTCACTTTTTTCATACATACAATGCTAAGATTCTGAGTTAGTTTGTAGAAGTATTCCCCTAACTTTACTCTTTTACAGTTGACCGGATACGTTCTATTGCTACACAGCCTTAAAGATTATTTGAGGATTTAGTTCTCTCGATTGGAGCTAGGCTCCATGACAGTTGCAGAGTATGAGGCTTATTTCGACAAGTTTACTAGGAATGCGATTTCTATTTTTGATACTGAGTATGAGAGAGTTTGCTGATTTGTTAAAGAGTTTAGACTCCTTATTCATATTTATTCTTTGAGCTTAGTAGTTGTGGGTAGGTCATTTTCATAGGTTGCAAATCACGCTCGTGTGGTGAAGGAGATATATCATGAGGCCCAAGAGGGAAACAATAAGATGCCTAGATATTAAGGCAATTTCAGTAGGATTCATAGAGTTCCTGATTAAGAGGTAGTAATTCACATGGTGGGTATTCTCTGCATCCATCCTATCAGACTAAGAGTAAGCCTAGCGGATATTTTCAGGAAGCTTTTTAGATTACTAGCGAGGGTCAGTCTAGTGCCAAAGAATGCCCTAGTTAGGGTGGTGGTGAGTCTTTAAGGGATTCATCTTTTAGTTATTTTAGTCATGGTTGTTACTTTGGGTCAGCTTAATCTATTAGTTCTGATTTATCTCATGGCTCATGTTAAACTGCTGGCTAGTATATACATGATTGCCTTGGTCGTGAGGAGATTATAATTTATGCTTTAGGTATTTCCTTTATTAAAGCAGTTCATCCATCAGCTAGAGGTAGTTCTTGTGGTCACAGGAGTGGTTTCTATGGCACTCGAGGAGGTTCTCAGGAAGGCAGGTTAGGAGGTTGGTCTAGTGCCTAAGTGGCGAACCTGGTTAGTTTTATGAAGTACCTACTAGACTGAGGCTAGGTCTTTGGATGCTATTGTTACAAGTATGATTTTGGTGTGTTTTCTGTCAGCCTTTTCTTTATTTAATCCTAGATCCACTTATTCTTATATATCTTCTTATTAAGAACCATGGTTTAAGTTGTCTGGTGATTTATTATCTATGCCATTATATGTATCTACTTCTATGGGTGATTCTTTAGTTTTGAATCGAGTTTTCTAATCATTTGTTATGACTGTTAGAGATATTGATACTTATATTTATCTTAGTATTCTTTATATTATGGATCTTGATGTGATTCTTGGCATGGACTAGTTATTCCAATATCATGCGGTCCTGGATTATTTTTCTAAGACCGTTACGATTGCCATGCCTGGTATACCCCCTGTCATTTGGCAGGGAGCTATTAGACTTAATCTAATGAGGATTATTTTTTATGCTCATTCTAGGAGGTTTATTTTGAGATATTGCGAGACTTATCTCATATATATTGATTACCGGTTTTGAGAGTCTATTGATTGACTTTGTTTTTATTATTTATGAGTTTCCTGATGTGTACCCTATTTACCTAACCGGTATTCCCCCTATCTAAGAGATTAAGTTTACTATTGATCTCAAGCTTGGAACTCAACCAATTTCTATGGAACCTTACCATATGGCTTTTGCCGAGCTTAAGGAGCTGAATTTTTAGCTTTAGTATCTTCTTGGTAAGGGTTTTATAAGACCAAGTATGTCTCCTTGGGGAGACCCTGTATTGTTTGTAAAGAATATAGATTCCTCCATGTATATGTGTATTAATTATAGGTAGCTTAATAAGGTGACATTGAATAACCATTATCCTTTACCTCACATTGATGATATTGTTTACAAGATTTAGGGTGTAGCGGTGTTTTCTAAGATTGATTTGAGATCTTATTACCATCAATTGAGGATTTGGGGTAAGAATATCCCAATGACAGCCTTTAGAACCTGTTATAGTAATTATGAGGTCTTAGTGATGTCATTTGGGTTGACTAATACCACAACTATACTCATGGATTTGATAAACTGAATATTCAAGCATTATTTTTATTCCTTCGTGATTATGTTCATCGATGACATCATTGTATATTCGAGGAGTAGTGAGGAGCATGTGCACCATTTGAGGATTTTACCCCAGATTTTGAGAGATCATGTGGTTTTTCCAAAGTTCTCCGACTGTGATTTTTTTCTTGCATCAATGACATTCCTTGGAATTATTGTGTCTAAGGATGGTATTATAGAGTACCCAACCTAGATTGAGGTGATTCATAAATAGGCTAGACCTATATTTCCAATGAAGGTTCATAGAATTATTGGTTTGGCCAGTTATTATAGATGGTTCATCAAGGGTTTTGCTACTATTTCAGCCCTTATGACCATATTGACTTAGAAGAAGTTTCCTTCTAATTGATTCGAAGAGTGTTAGACGAGCTTTGGAAAGCTTAATTATTTTCTCACTTTAGGTCCGAATTTAGGTCTTTCTGCTGAGGGTAAGAGATTCATCATATTTTGTGATACTTCTAGAGTTTGTTTGGGTTGTTTGTTGATGCAGTAATGTCACATTATTTCCATGCTTCTATACAGTTCAAGCTACACGAGCGCAATAACCCCTCTTATTATTTGAAGTTGGCAGAGGTAGTTTTCATGCAAAAGATTTTGAGGCATTATCTTTATGGTGTGGATTGTGAGATTTTCACTGATTATCTCAATCTTTAGAATCGTATGACCAATAGGGAGCTAAATGCTATATATCTAAGATGGATTTAGTTTCTTAAGGATTATGATATTTTGATCTTGTATCATTCGGGCAAGGAAAATATGGTAGCAAATGCCTTGAGTTAGAAGGGAGTTAGTATGGGTTGCTTGGCTTATATTTCAGTTTCTCAAAGGTCGTTGGGATGATACATCTAGTCCTTAGCTAACTTGATGGTTCACCTTGAAATTTTAGATCCTAGAAGGATTTTCGCTAGTATGGAAGCAAGGTCCTCGCTATTTGAGAAAATTTGAGATATTAAGTTTGAGGATGGTAAGTTTCATTTCCTTCATGATCAGGTGTTGACTGGTGATTTCGAGAGGAACACCATAGATTATGAGGTTGTATTGAGATTTGATGACCACATTTGTGTTCCAAGGATCGATGAGTTGGTTTAGTAGATATCGTATGAGGCTAACAACTCGAGATATTCCATTCACCATAACACAACTAAGATGTATAGAAATTTGAGATAACATTATTGGTAGAGTTTTATAAAGAGGGTTGTGGTGGTAGACTTTGTAGCCCCTTACCTATGTTACCAGCAGGTAAAGGCGGAGTATTAGCGATCTGGTGGATTGACCTATAGTTTGCCATTTTTGATTGAAAATGGGAGCGGATTACAATGGATTTTAGTAGTGATTTTTCTCGCACATTCCATGGATCATATAGTATTTGGGTGACTGTAGATCATTTGACCTAGTCAGCACATCTCATTCCTTTTCAGATGTCCTTTAGTGATGAGTAGTTAGCCTGTATCTATGTTTGGGAGATAGTCCATTTGCATGGTATTCCTATTTATATTATTCCAGACCATGTTTTTGTCTTCATTTCGTTGTTTTAGAGAGTTTTTCTAAAGGAGTCGAGAATCCAGTTGGATCTTCATACAACCTTTCATCCTTAGATAGATGGTCAGTCGGAGCGAAATATTTAGGTTCTTGAGGATATGCTCCCAACCTCTGTTATGGATTTTGGATTCCAATGGTAGTAGAATTTAGCCTTGGCATAGCGTACATATAATAACAAATATCATTGAAGTATTTATATGGTGTCTTTTGAGGCTTTGTACAGTAGGAGATATCATTCTCCAGTTGGCTAGTTTGAAACTTTTGAGGTTTTACCCCATGGTACTGATTTTCTTCAGGAGTCATTGGATAGAATCAAGGTGATTCAGGATAGGTTGAGAGCATCTTGGAGTAGGAAAAAAGAATAGGTAGACCTTAGAATTAGTGCTTTTATATTTGGAGTTGGTGATTGTGTATTCCTTCGTGTATCACCCATGAAGGGTTTGATGAGGTTCAGGAGGAAGGGCAAGCTCAGTCTTAAATATATTAGACCTTTTAAGATTTTCGCACAGATGGTGAGGTAACCTATGAGTTATCTTTACCTAAAGTTCTACCAATTTTTCATCAAGTTTCCATGTCTCTATGTTGTGATGATACATTCCAAATCAGTCTTATGTACTTAGATGGGACTCAGTCCAGTTGAATGAGCATTTGACCTTTGGATAAAAGCATCTATTCATTTTGCCTGGGGATGTTAGGGAGTTTCATACTAGGGTTATTCCTGTATTTAAGGTTCAATTGAGGCACCGCCCAGTGGAGGAGGCCACCTGGGAGATCGAGAGAAAGATGCGGACCTAGAGTCCTCACCTATTCGAGAATTTAGGTACATCCTAATACTTAACTTTCGCGGATAAAAGTTCCTTTGGTAGTGGATATTTTAATGACCATTTAGGTCATTTTCCATAATTCTGCGGATTTTTGCCATTAGAGATTTTCTATAGCCACCCAAGTCATTTTTCACTTTTTAGGACAAACAGTTCCGTTATCAAAAGTTCGTTTGGTTTTTAGAGAAAACTCCCTATTTAGAAGTCTTCATTGGTTCAAACTGGTCACTTGGTGAAAAATTAAGTTAAAAAATCTCCCATTCAAATTATGACTATGCCAATAACTCTAGAGTGTCGATTTTAGGCTAGTTAGACCTTTGGTTTGGGTCATGAGGCCCCTAGGCTAATTTCGACCTATTGGTTAGAAAGTTAAGAAAATAAAAAATTGGTCTAGGACCCATATTTTGTTCATACAACCACGGATGAAAATTTTTAGGGCTTCATCATGTCCATAACATCTAATTTAGTATGGTTACATTGTTCGTTTGCATATACGTTATTCTAAATGAATCTCGAGCATCTGATCGAGCCTATTTTTGACATGGAAAATCTGGTGCATCGGGTATCTGGATCAATGTGATAATGGTACTTTAGACCACATTCATAACTTGATGTCCAAAATATATATTTCTATCATGAAGGGGTGCTGCCATCGCGACTCACGTGACAGATGAGAGGTACAATGATCATGGGGACTCAGGTCGCAATACTGACTGCTGAGGACCTGGATTGGGTATAAATTTACCCTATTTCCATGATTTTGGGCAATTCTTCATCACTCCCTTGCCCTTAATAGCGTGGGAGATTAAAATTGATGCTTGTTGGTGATTGAGAAGCTTGAGTAACATATATTTTTGCAGTTATCTTCCAATTTGAGGGAAGAATTCACTCATTTCACGATGAAATTTCCTGATTTCTTGCTCAAAACCCCCAAAAAATTTTAGGGCTTGGTGTTAGGTTTTGGAATGGGTTTTAGGTGTTGGATTAATAAAATTCAACTCATGGGTTAATTGAACTGTTTAAGTTATTGTGAACCGTAGAGTTTAAATACTTAGCTTGTTTCCTTATAACTTAGGTTAATTGGACTTCATTCCTCATGATTAGAATGAGACTTCCTTGGATTACTCAAGTTAAGATAATTGACCTAGTTGCTCATATTTAGGTAAATTTCCTATCTTAGGGATAATTGTGGCTTGTATAACATCTAGTCGTAGGTATTAGATACCTTAAGCCTTTTTGGGGTATAAATTTGCATTAAATGGAACTCGAGGATCAGAAATGGACTATTAACCCTCTTTAGGCTATGACACATGTTAGCATTAGTAAAACCTTTTACACTTATTAGGCTCTTGGAAGTATGTATTGAGGTAATATTAAGAATTCTTGATACTTGATGGATGTTGGTTAATATGGGGATTGAGGCCCATTGATTATGCAATTATTTAAGCATATTGATGATACTATGTCACGATCCAAACCAGGGCCTAGCTGTGATGGGTATCTCAAGTTCGATGAGGACCGGTGACAAGCCCCTTTTCATAGAAATTCAAAACTCAATACATATATGACATTGAAAGCAATCCAAATAGACATGTGTAAGATAATCAAATGGCTCAAGGAAGCTATGATTTACAAAAAAAAAAAAATACAATCCACAATATTCCACATAGCCTCTAATATCCAGAGAACAACCTAAGTCGGGACATCCCCCTTACAATAGCCAAATGGAAACTGAAGAAACATTCTATGACATAAAATAAACCAATAAGAACTAAGCTTTCTGGAAGAAGGAGGCTCACCACTTAAAGCTGACACACCAACAGTCCAAGAACCACTTATCACTGCATAGGAAAAACATAAGTGTCTACAATGCCTGTATCTCTTGAGGATACAACACTTGGAATGGTTAGCATGGTGAGCACTAGCATGTAACTAAGGGAAGGATAAACTAATACCATGATCTAATTAGTTCAAAATCATTAAAATCCAATTCAAAGAGTCATGTAAATATATATATATATATATATATATGTCTATTATACGGTTCTAGGGTAGGGAACAATGGTTAGCATGAAAGTAAACATTAACCTGGACTATGTAGCTTAACTATCATAGTAGTAAAATAAAAATATATACTTAGAACCATGAGAAGAACAACTATTTTTTGTGTCTTTGAGTTGGGTACAACTAGGGGGCTTGAGTCGTACCCTATGGATATGAGTCGTATCCTTCGCTCCCCCATCTACCATATCCTAGGCAGTGTGGCGAGGGTTACTCAGTGTCTTAGGTACGAGTGACTCCTCCCTAATTGTAACCAATGCATACGAGTCATACCCAACATGATTGTATGGAGTGAAGTCTCAACATAAGTGAACTATTTATTATACCGATGGTGTATGAATACAAAGTGAGTCATACCAATTGGGTACAATTTGTTATTGCATAGTCATAACCTTAAAAGTATATGTTATATTAGATAAGATGAGGGTAAGAGTTAGGGTACTGCTCATACCCTACAGTACGATTGCTTTAGCGAGTTTTATGGTAAGTCGTACCACTGGACGAGTTCATTTTCCAACTTTTAACTAAGGGTATTGTAGTTATTTCCCATGCCTAAAACCCTAAGTCCCGTAACAATATAAGGCATTGTATCCTCCTAAGCCCTCATTTTACAAGACTCAAACATTCCAAAACACTCTAAAAGTTTCTTGAAACAAGACTGGAGGCTAGGGTTTGGAGGGTGCCCATCTAGTGGAAAGAAGGATTCAAGTTTCTTAGTGATTCAAGTCGTTTAAGGCATGTACCACTTCCCCTTTCTAAATAACTCTACCACTTCCCCTTTCTAAATAACTCTAATCCTATGTATTTTACAATTAGATTAGTAAGTATACATAGTGGCTTTAAAATCAAATAAAAAGGGTTTTGTTACTTAATGATGAATAATGATGATTATTGCTTAAACTTATTTTCAACATGTTAATGATGATGATTTATAATTGTGGATGATTTTTGTATTTGTTTTAACATTAGGGTTTTGAGTAACATTAATCTTGATGATTTCTACCATGAAAATAGTCTTTTTATAGGTATTCACATAAGGTCTTTGTGAAAATTCTTAAGTGAATTATCTAGTCAATGGGTGGTGATGTGTTGAATGAGGGAAATGGACCAATAGATATAAATGATTGATAAATGATATTTTTAAGGTTTTGTGAGCCATGTAATGTGTAACTGATAACCTTGTTGGTTGATGGCTAATAAGGAGGTAAAACGCTCAATATGAATGATGAACTTGAATTATGTGATTGAATCTAAGTATAGTGAGAATGTGTCATAAGATTGTTAATGAAATGTGAATAGTTTGTGTAGGTCATGAGACCCCAAATTGAATTGTATGATGAATTTAATGAAGGCATTGGCCTATTGAAATGGTTGAGCAATGAAGGTTCTCATGAGGACCATGTGGTCATGTATAGTGTTGAATTGGCTAAATGAGATAAAATCCTTAAATGTGATATGGATTGTATGGATATAAATGAATGAACAAAAAGGTGTTAAGAGTTCTAATACAGTCTAATAATATCTTATGGTTGAAGTCCCTTGCTCTGTAAAATAGCTTGTGGTTCAATTCCCTTGCCCAATAAAATGGCTTGTGGTTCGAGTCCCTTTCCTAATGAGATGGCTAGTGGTTTGAATCCTTAGACTAATTATATTTCTTATGGTTTGACTTGCTCACCTGAAGAGATCTCTTGAGATTAAAATACCTCATCCACTGAAATAACTAGTGGTTTGAGTCACTGGTCTGATAGAATGAATGGTGGTTCTAGTCCCTAGTCCAAAAAAGTGGCTTGAGGTTTGAGTCCCTTGCTCAATTAAATGACTAGCAGTTCTAGTCCCTAGTTAGGATGACTCATGGTTTTATTACCTTGCCTAATGAGTTTATTTGTGGTCCGAGAACCTCACTTAATAAAGCATATTTGAATCTTTAAGTATGGGAGGTCAGAGTGATCCACCTCATGACAGGGGAATAAGTGTAATAAGAAGGAATTCTCAGTCATGTTCCCTATTGTGGAATAATATGAAAATGATGTGTACATCTTTGTGTACAAGTGTATGTTCAAGAATGTTAATGAGCCTTTGTCTCTTAATTTGCATGTAAAATACCTATATGTAAGGATATATGTATAAATGAGATAGAATATGATATATCGACTTAATTTTGAATGATGATGTTATTTTATCCTTATCCTTGAGTTATAAGCCAACGTTCTAACTGCTAACCATCTCTGGACTCTATGTCCCCATATGATATAGGGCCCGAAGCATTATCTTTATTTACTTTGCAGTGATTACATGATCGAAGCAGTTCATGCATTGACTTTGGAGTGGTTAGCTTCCTTTCTTCAGAAGACATTCATACTTGGTCTCCTATCTTTAGATTTAGCTTATTTTTGCTTGTTTTTACTATGGTCAGGGGCTGGTCCCAATATATACTTTTCTAAACTCCAGTTTGTATGGAGTTATTGTGGATGATTGTGGACTTGGGTATATTTTTCTAGTGTAGTGATAATTTTTAAATGGTTAGACTTTGTTAACCCTTGACACGTAGATTTATTTTCACTATCTTATTTTATGGATGTATCCTATCCAACCCCTTGTGATGTATATTGATAATTAGGTTGGGATATGGGGCGACCTTTGGTACATGTGTTCTTGAGGTACCCATATGACATTGAATGGTTTTGGGTCATGTCAAGTTGGTAACAAAGCCTAGGTTCATGGTTAGTTGGGTTTCCACAATATCGTGTTAAGTAAAGTCTCTTTTGTGGGTTTGAAATACGCCACACTTATAAAAGAGGGCTATGAGATATTTTAGGAAATATTTTCCTTTCTTATATTTCAATCTCAAGTTGTAGATTCTAAGGTCTTGGATTCTTCTAATTTCTAATTTGTATCTTTCAGATCATGCCTCAAGGATATTTAAGGTTTAGGCAAAAACTCCTGTCCTAACTGATGTCCTCATAGATGAAGCTCATCTAACTTCTGAGGTTCTGACCTAAGCTAGAGGTGCGACATCTGACCATCTTCATTGTGTTTCTCTTGTCCCCACCAATCTCAACTATGAGAGTGACCTTCATCCTCTGTACCCTCAAAGGGATACTACTAATGCAGAGTTTCGTTTCTCTATCAACCTCTTGAATTAATTTGTAATCTCTAAAGCTAAGAGTGGTACTCTGGCTACCGTTTCTTCTGAGGCCACGAGAGTTGGACAATTTATGAGGTTGGGCCCTCCTATGTTCTCCAGTGCAAATGTTGAGGAAGATCCTATAATGCCCCAAGATCCCATCCCAAGATGTCACACGGTGCTTAAGGCCACACGCTACCTCAAGCTAACCCTCTGAGCCTGTCATCACCTTTGTAACTCACTATGACAATAATCAAGCTGTAATAAAGAAGAATAATCATGTCATGAACATACTGGAATACAAAAAAATACTATCATGTACAATCAAAATATTGAAGTTCTGTACATACTGGTACTCTAGTATGACAAAGCCTCTACTACATAAGATAGAGGAGCCATTGGGACAGATCCCCAACTGACCCGTACTGAACTGGAAATAAACAACCACCTACTATCAAGAAAAAATTGGGGACATAGGTCCTTGAACCATGAGGACTCACCAACTGTACAAATGTAGATGGAGGTACTCGAAGATCACTATCGCTGCTGAGACTGAGCACCTGAACCTATATCATGAGAAAATATAGAACACAGGAGAGTATGGGAAACATGGGAATGTATTTAGTATGTGGGGTGCAAACAACATTTAAATAATATCATAAATGTATTAGAAAATCATGCATGCTAATAATAATGACTCTCTTCGCTTGAGTTACCTAAATCATATTTTCGATAAATCATCAATAATAACACATGCTTCATATATCTCACAAACCGTTGGACTCAACACAAACTCTTTGACTCATGACTTAGAGTGACTCGGTAATTCATTAAATTTGGACTATTATGGACTTGGGAGTTTCTTATAACTGACATAAACCATGTGAGCTTGCAGGGAGTCCAACATCTTGCCCATGTTGGGGAGAGTTGTTCTATCCTTTCCATCGGAGTAGAACCTTAACTTTAGTGATAACTGTCTTGGGCTTTCTCCTTTAATCTTAATGCTACGGTGGCACGTAGTTCTGGGGAAGTAGGATGCGCTGAAACCATATTTCCCGCTCGCTACTAAATACTACTCCCAAACTTAAGCTTAGAACGCGTTAGGAAATCCACCTTAATCAACTCAAGGGTCTATCAAGAAGACCAAAACATAAATATATAACTCACTTGTAAATCATAATCAACTTGTGGATTCCTAACTTGACTAAATCTCAAAATAATCTTTCTCATCATCAAGTACACTTGTTTATCAAATCATATCAAGTATCAAATCGTCCATAAAACATCACAGAACTCGTTCTTGACTCTCAAGCTCAATATCAATATATATTCAATAGACAAACTACTCATTTGAAAACATAAATCATGAAACTTATCATAAATCACTTAGAAATTATCATTTCATGATAACAATATACAACTCATGACATAAATTCTTAATATAAGAAATAAGACAATTAAGTAGTGATATGTGTCAATCTTGTATAGCTCAAATCTCATAAATCCTTGATAAAGTAATTTGGTGTAAACCCACTTTGCAAAATTCATGAAACTCAATAGAAATTAAATCTTTGGGCACAAGAACGAAAGAACTATTTTCGTTCAAAACCCCACATACCTTAATCTTTGAAATTGGATGAACTTTAGTGCTAGAGACTTTATACACTCTTGAAATAAATAATTCTTGAAGCCTACACTATGAAGAACTTGGTTCTTGAAGAAATTTTGAAGATTTATGGATGATTCTTGGAAGATTTATGTTCTTGATATAACCCTAGATATATTATCTCAAGAGAATTGGAAGAGAAAATGATGGAATTAGGGTTTGGATGGGATTCTCATA
>JAPEIP010000010.1:85892569-86018361 GCA_026120095.1 Capsicum chinense
TATATTAGAAAAACTAGAGAAAATCAAGATAATCTAAATAATGAAATTAATTATAGAAACCGAATTAGAAAAATAATGGAAAATCTAAAAGAAAAATTAATATGGATAGAAAAAACCTTAAAAAATTTAGAAAAAACTACATGTAATAGTTTATATAATTTAAAAACTTCGCTACGAGAAGAACACAAGATAATAAATAACATTGAAAATTTACAATTAGATATACATTACAGTACAATTAGAATAAATTATTATACAGAAATCTGTAACTCTATAATTACTACAGGATAAAATAATAAACCATACAAATTAATGAACACATCTTACAAAAAGAATAAATCATTAAAAGATATTGAAACAAAATTTAAGAAATATCCACGCATAAAGAAAAATAGATTCATCATACATATAATAAATCTCCACCTAGGTCCGCACCCCCTACAAATGGTATGCCTAGATAGGCCAAGAACAAGAGAAAATAAGGACGTATAGCCGGAACGACTCACTAAAAGGGATTACTTCATTCTAAACTTTCGAGTACTTTACAAAATGCATGAATCATAGAGAGAATAACCATATAGCTGAATACACTTCATTAGAAAGAAACTGGATTAGGGAAGAATAGTACTTTCAGCTTAATTTGAAATCGCGGAGAAGATATGAGGGTATCTGGTTCGCATATCTGCTTTTGCTTCCCAAGTATCACCCTCGAATGATTGATTTCGCCACAGAACTTTGAGCAAGGGAACTTCCTTATTTCTTTGTCTACGAACTTGATAATCTAGGATTTCAACCAAAACTTCATCATATGAAAGGCTATCCTGAACATCAAAACTTTCTGACGGATCAACAACAACAGAATCACCAATGTGCTTCTTGACATAGAAACGTGAAAAATAGGATGGGCATCTGACAACTCAGCAGTCAATTCAATATTGTAAGCTGCTTTACCAACACGATTCAAATCTCTCTAAGGGCCTACATATCGGGGACTAAGCTTCCCTTTCTTACCAAATCTTTTCACCCCCTTCATGGGTGAAATCTTCAAGTACACTAGATCGTTAACCTCAAACTCAAGATCTCTTCTTCTCACATCTGCATATGACTTCTGAAAACTCTGGGTTGTCTTCAACCTTTCCCGAATCAGCTTAACTTTCTCTATAACCTCAAACACAGCATCAGGTCCACTCATAGCGGCTTCAACCACTTTAAACCAACATATGGGTGATCTACATCACCTTCTGTATAACGCCTCAAATGAAGCCATTCCAATGCTAACATAAAAACTATTGTTGAAAGAAAATTCAATCAATGGCAAATGTTCATCCCAAGTTCCTTTGAAATCAAGAACACATGCCCTCAACATATCCTCTAAGGTCTGGATGGTCCTCTCAGCCTAACCATCGGTCTGCAGATGAAAAGAGGAGCTAAGATAAACTTGGGTACCAAGATCCTTCTGAAAATCCCTCCAAAAATGAGAAGTAAATTGAGTACCCCTGTCGGAGATAATAGACAAAGGAACTTTATGCAACCTGACTAACTCTCGAATGTACAACTTAGCATAGTCCTCATCGGTGAAAGATGTATACACTAGCAAGAAATATGTGGAATTAGTCAACCTGTCTAAAACGACCTAAATCGAATCATGATGACATCGAGAAGGAGGTAAACCAGTCACAAAATCCATATTTACTTCCTCCCACTTCCAAGTAGGAATACTGAATTCTTGCATCATTCCACCGGGTCATTGGTATTCTATCTTAACCTGTTGGTAAGTTGTAAACTTCTCTACAAATTTTTCTATATCCTTTTTCATGCCATTCCACTAATAGATTTCTCACAAATTACGGTATATCTTATAGCACCGAGATGAATAGAATATCCCGCACCATATGCTTCAGCCATAATTCTCTACCTTAAATCTTTAACATTAGGCACACGTAATCTATTTTGAAATCCCAATACACCATCTCCCCTTTGGATAAAACCTCCACTTTTTGGTTTTTAACTGACTCCGTCAGTCTGACCAAACTAGGATCCACATCTTGCTTCTCATTTACTTCCGAAACTAGAGAAAACTCAGAACTACTCTGGACCCAAACATTACCCTCAGCTGAATCAAGAAATCTAACTCCCAACCTAGCTTGAAGATGCACCTCACGAGCTAACTCCTTCCTATCTTCCTCGACCTGTGCTATACTACCCATGGAGGACCTACTAAGGGCATCTGCCATTACATTGGCCTTGCCTGGGTGATATAGCACATTCATATCATAGTCTTTTAACAATTCTAACCATCGCCTCTAACGAAGATTCAACTCTCTCTGAGTAAACACATACAACAAACTCTTGTGATCCGTAAAGACATCAACATGAACACCAAACAAATAGTGTCTTCATATTTTCAAGGAAAAAACCACTGCAGCTAAATCGAGGTCATGGCTTGGGTAGTTCTTGTCATGTAGTTTCAACTATCTCGAGGCATAGGCTATAACCTTACCTTTTTATATTAACACGCATCCCAACCCAACTCTACAAGCTTCACAGTACACCACAAAATTATCTACTCTATTTGAAAGGGTTAACACAGAGGCCAAAGTGAGTCAAGTCTTCAACTCCTGAAAACTCTTCTCATAAGAGTCAGACCACATGAATTTAATTTTATTTTGGGTCAATCGAGTCAAAGGAGATGCAATGGAAGAGAATAATAAAACGACGGTAGTATCCAGCTAGACCCAAGAAACTTCTAATATCAGATGGGGAAATAGGTCTAGGCCAATTTTTCACAGCTTCTATCTTTTGAGGGTCAACTCGAATACCTTCAGAAGAAATAATATGACCCAGAGAAGCAACTGACCTTAGCCAAAATTTGCACTTGCTAAATTTTGAAAATAGTTGATGATCTCTAAGGGTTTGTAAGACTATTCAGAGATGATCTGCATGGTCGTTCTCACTTTGGGAGTATACAAGAATTTCATCTATGAACATAATAACAAACATATCCAGGTACTGTCTGAACACCCGATTCATGAGGTCCGTAAAGGTTGTTGGGGCATTTCTTAGCCCGAAGAACATGACTAAGAACTCAAAATGACCATATCGGGTGTAAAAAGCTATCTTTAGTATATCACACTCTCTAACTTTAAGCTGGTGATAATCGGATCTCAAGTTTATTTTTGAGAAATAGTTAGCACCTTGCAGCTGATCAAACAGGTCATCAATTTTAGGAAGAGGGTATATTCTCTTCACTGTGACCTTGTTAAGCTGATGATAATCAATGCACATCCGTAATGAACCATCTTTATTTCACATGAATAGAACGGGTGCACCCCAAAAAAATACGTTAGGCGTTATGAAACCCTTATCTAGAACATCTTTGAGTTGCTCTTTCAACCCTTTAAGTTCTGCTGGGGCCATATGATATGGAGAAATAAAAATAGGCTGCGTGTCGGGGAGAAGATCAATCCCAAATTCTATCTCTCTATCGGGAGGTACCCCTGGGAGATCTTCTAGAAAAACATCACAAAACTCATTAACAATGTTGATCGACTAAATGGTTGGAGTCTTGAACTTAGTATCTTTAACTCAAACTAAATGATAGATGCAACCCTTGGATATCAATTTCTTATCTTTAAGATAGGATATGAAATAACTCCTAAGAGATTCAAAATTTCTGGACCACTCAAAGGTTGGCTCATTGGGAAACTGAAACTTGACTACACGGCTATGACAGTATATAGACGTATAACAAGAGTGAAGTCAATCCATAACTAGAATAATGTCAAAATCAACCATGTCTAGATCAATCAAATCTGCAAACATAACTCTTTGAAGGACAGTGATAGGACACTTCTTATATACTTGCTTAGCAACAATAGGTTCACCTACTAGAGTAGAAACTAGAAAAGGCTCAGGAATCTTTTCAGCATTGATCTCAAAATTCACAGCCACTAACAGAGTCACATAAGAAAGACTTGACCCAGGGTCCATCAACACATACACATCAGAATGAAATAGATAGAGCATACCAGTAATAATATCTGGTGAATCCTCCTGCTCCTAGGGGGGTGGTATTGCATACAAGCGATTCTGGCAATAACCACTGGCAGTACTAGACGAGGCACCCTAAGAAGGAGTAGGATAAACCCAAGGGGCTGGAGCACTAATAGCCTGACTCTGGAGATGAACATCACGGCTCCCCTATCTATCATATGGGTAATCCCTGAATTTGTGGCCCAACTTACCATAACCAAAACAACCTCTCTACTTAGCCATACACTCTCCAGGATACGTCCTACCATACTTAGCACATGGGGGATAGTTAGGTCTATTACTTATACTGTCCTGAAACCTAGACACAGTAGGTCTATTACCCTGCTCCTACCTAACTCTGGATGCAGGAGTACTAGCTGATAATGGTGGTGAAATAAAAGAACGGCTTTGAAACTAAGGGCGGATCCCTCTAAAAAATCTACTCTACCTATACCCCTGCTGCTCTGATCTAACTCTATTATTTCCTCTTACTCTCTTTTTTTTTCTTTCACCTTTTCCACTTCAATCTGTTGGGCATGTATCATCAATCTAGAAAGATCCATGTCCCTATTGAGCATAGCGGACCTACACTCTTTCACAACATAACTTGATATGCCAGTCAAAAACTTACTCATACTTGTCCTGGAATCAACCATCATACCGGGAGCATACATAGACAACTCGTTAAATTTAAGACAATAATCCTTAACTGTCATGGAATTTGTCTAGAGTTTATAAATTCTTTTAGCTTTGCTTCCCTCAGCTAAAGGGGAAAGAATTGGTCTAAGAACGCGCCCTGGAATAGCTGCCAACTCATGGGAGTGGCATCCTCCCCTTTACTCTTCCTCCACAACTCCACCCAATCATAAGCAATATCTTTCAAGTAATAGGAAGCTAGATCCATAATTTCTTCCTCTGTTACATGCATAATTCGGGTGACTTTTTTCACCTTATCAAGATATATCTGTGGGTCCTCACCTACCCTTGACCTACAAAACTCTAACAGATTAATCTGCATAAAATCCCAAACTTGATCTGATGTAGAATTACTTTCTTGTGGAGGTGGAACAGCAGCCTAAATATTTGCCTGTGCATTGGGGGTAACTGCCTGGCTTAGCACCTGAAAAGCTGTCCAAAATTTGGCATGAGTCGCCGTCTTATTTAAAGAATCAACAGGTTGAGGTCATTTGTTGTTTCTGTAAGGTCTACGAAGAGGCATTTTCTGTCATAAGAGAGCATGAATTAATAGTAGAGAGAAGCATTCGTAGGCATGAAAGAATGATGAAAGAAAGAAATGACTTTCCTAAAATGTCCTATAGCCTTTTTCTCATAGATGTGGTGCGCTACACACCGATGATCAAGACTCTATGTAATACGGCTTTTCAGACTCCCTAGGACTCCTTTAAACCATAGGCTCTGATACCAAGCTTGTAACGCCCCAAGATCCTATCCTAAGATATCACACGGTGCTTAAGGCTACACGCGACCTTAAGCTAACCTTCTGAGCCTGTCATCACCTCTTTAACTCACTATGACAATAATCAAGTTGTAATAAGGAAGAAGAATCATGTCATGTACATACTAGAATACAAAGAAATACTATCTTGTATAATTAAATTTTTGAAGTGTTGTCCATACTGGTACTCTAGTTTGATAAAGCCTCTACTATAATAGATCCCTAAATGACACGTACTAAATTGGAAATAAACAACCATCTACTATCAAGATAAAAATTGAGGACATAGGTCCTCAAACCATGAGGACTCACCAACTGTACGAATGTAGATTGAGGTACTCGAAGATCACTGTCACTGGTAAGACTGAGCACCTGAATCTACATCACGAGAAAATATAGAACACAAAAGAGTATAGGTACAGGCAATATTTAAATAATATCATAAATGTATAAGAAAATCATATATACTGATAATAATGACTTTCTTTGCTTGAGTTACCTGAAACATATTTTCCATAAATCATCAATAATAACACATGCTTCATAAATCTCACAAACTGTTGGACTCAACTTAAAATCTTTGACTCATGACTTAGAGTGACTTGGTAACTCATTAAGCTTGGACTATTATGGACTTGGGAGTTTCTTATAACCGACATAAAGCATGTGAGCTTACATGGAGTCCAACATCTTGTCCACGTTAGGGAGAGCTATTCTATCCTTGCCATAAGAGTAGAACCTCAACTTTAGTGATAAATGTTTTTGTCCTTTGGCTTTTAATCTTAATGCTATAGTAGCACATAGTTCTAGGGAAGTAGGATGCACTGAACCCATACTTCTCTCTCCGTGCTAAATACTACTCCCAGACTTAAGCTCAGAATGCGTTAGGAAATCTATATTAATCAACTCAAGGGTCTATCATAAAGACCAAAATATAAATATATATCTCATTTTTAAATCATAATAAACTTGAGGATTCCTAACTTGACTAAATCTCAAAATAATCCTTCTCATTATCCAGTACACTTGCTTATCAAATCATATCAAGTATTAAATCTTCTAGAAAACATGACAGAACTCGTTCTTGACTCTCAATCTCAATATAGATATATATTCAATAGACAAACTTCTCATGGAAAAACATAAATCATGAAACTTATCATAAATCACTTAGAAATTATCATTTCATGATAACAATATACAACTCATGACATAAATTCTTAATTTAAGAAATAAGATAATAAAGTAGTCATATGTGTCAATCTTGTATAGCTCAAATCTCATTAATCCTTGATAAAGTAATTTGGGTGTAAATCCACTTTGGAAAATTCATGAAATTCAGTAGAAATTAAATCTTTGGGCACAAGAATTTCAAAAGAAGTGTTCTTGTTCAAAATTCCACATACCTTAATCTTTGAAATTGGATAACTTTAGTGCTTGAGACATTATCCACACTTGAAATAAATAATTATTGAAGCCCGTACTCTATGGAACTTGGTTCTTGAAGAAATTTTGATGATTTATGGATGATTCTCGAAAGATTTATGTTCTTGATATAACCCTAGATTTATTATCTCAAGAGAATTGAAAGAGAAAATAATGGATTTAGGGTTTGGATGGGATTCTCATACTTATAGAGGCCTCCAAAAGATGGGACAAGACAAAATACACTAGCAAAAATATCTCTAAATTGCTAAAAAAATAGCTGACGACATCCATGATAGGCCGTCAGACCCGTGATAGGCCATCACAAAATGTCATCACAAAAGGGTCAAATTTTATAATTTTCTACCTAAGGCTGACGACGTTGTTAGAAATTTTGTCGAAAATATGACGATGTCATCAGAAATGTCATCAGAAACATAATAGGCCATCAGAAACGTCGTCACCCTTTTCCAGATTGATATGATAGAGTAAAATAGGTATAACTCTTTGCTCCGGTATCAGAATTTTGAGAAATTAATATAGTTGGAAAGCAAATTCAATTATCTATCTGATGATAGGTCATGAGCTCAAAAATTCCAATTGTAATGAGAGATATGCTTATTTGAAGCTGACTATACCAATATCCTTCCCAAGAATTCAATTGGTAAAGAATGTTTTGATTCACCAAATCATTAGGACATGTTTAAGGCCTTAATAAACACCATCCTTGATTATAAAAACACTCAAAACATTATAATTTATTTCTAATGTGATTGATTCATCATTGCACTATTGGTTAGAGTCTTAGGGTATTATAGATCCTCTCGGCTTCGTTGATGTAATGGAGAAGATCGTCCAAATCATGCATACTTCAAAGATTGAGTCGGTTGAGTTTACTTCCTACCAATTGAAAGATATAACATACCAATGGTACGAAGGGGGGACTCATCTAATGGTGTTGATGCTTTTCCCTCTATGTAAAAAGATTTCTCTAAGAATTTCACGAACAGTTTCTTTCCTAATGATTTAAGAGAGGTAACAGAGGAAGAGTTTGTGATCTTAAAGCAAGAGATAATGTCCGTTCAAGAGTATTCCTTTAAATTCTATAAATTGTAAAGGTATAATCTCGAGATGGTGTTTATTATAAGGGCTAGGATGCCTAAGTTTGTTTTGGGGTTGTTCCATGAGTTAGTTCTTGAAAGCAAGGCGGCCTTATTTTTTTGAGAACATGGATATTTCTAGATTGATGGTGTATAGGCAACAAGTGAAAAAAGAAAAAGGAAGCAATTTTAACTTAGTGAGAAGCAAGGAATGAAATTTAGGCCTTCTAAGTATTATAGTAGAGATGGTGGCAAGTGGACACGAAAGAAGTGGGAGAGTTTGAGTTCTTTCTTCTCAGCTAGTGTTCACTCTCCTTACACAATATTTCTAGGTGGACATTGTTCTAAACATAGAGGTGGGTCCTGAGCATAGGGTGCCTAATTTTAGGATACTGGTGCCCAGTCTGCTCCATCCCTCCCTCTTTATAGATTTTATGGTCAGAGTTATTGTGATCAGTATGAGAAAGGGACAGAAAAATGTTTTTATTATGGTCAAGTCAGGCACATACAATGAGAGTGCCTCTCTGGAGCAGCTTCCTCGGCTAACAGGGCCCATATTGCTACTCTATCTACTTTCACACCAAAGGGTACTGTGTCTACCTTTACTTTTGTTTATTTCACTAATGCTGGCTGGAATAACTTGTATATACTTGCTACTTACGAAGATTCTAAGGAGTCTCCGGATGTTTTCATGGGTATGTTGAAACTTTTCTCCCATGGTGTGTATATTTTTCTACTTTCTTGACCCCTTATGTGATTATTAATCATGATTGTGGTCCTAAGAGTCTATTAGTTCATTTATTTATTTTTACCCTGATAGAAGACTCTGTGGCTGTTAAAAGAGTGTATAGGGGTATTGTGATATATATTGGTTATAGAGATACTATTGTAGACTTTTTGAGTTGGACATGACTTATTTTGAAGTCATCCTAAGGATGGAGTGGTTGCACTCTTGCTATGCTTCCTTAGATTTTTGGACCATATACTAATGTTTAAACTCCCTAATAAACCATTCATTTCATGGGAAGGTGGTTTTTTAGTGTCTGAAGAAGGTTCATTTCTTATCTTAAAGCCCAAAAGTTAATTGAAAAAGGGCATTTGCATCAATTGGTCTGAGTTAAATATTCTAACTTGGAAGAGCCTTCTCTAGAATTCATTCACATGATTAATGAGTTTCCCGATGATCTTCCCTGTGATCCTCTAAATAGGGAAATTTATTTTAGGAATGATCTTATTTCAGACACTCGTCCGATATCTATCCCTCATTATAAAAGGGCTCTAGCAGAGTTAAGATAGATTAAGGAGCAATTGAAAGACCACTTAGATAAAGGTTTTATCTTCCCTAGTGTGTCCCTAAGGGTTTCTCCCATGTTGTTCATATGCAATAAAGATGGTTCTCTTTGTATGTCCATTGATTATCTTTGATTTAACAAAGTAACTGTGAATAATAAATATCCTCTTCCTGGGATCGATGTTTTATTTGATCAACTTCAGGGTACAAATTACTTCTCTATGATTGATCTTATATCGGGTTATCATCCACTTAAAATTAGGAATGTTGATATCCCTAAGACTGCCTTTAGCTATAGGTATGGTCGCTATGAGTTTTTTGTTTTGTCCTTTGGGTTGACCAATGCCCTAGTGGAATTTATAGATTTGATGAATAGGGTCTTCTCAGTTCTTAGACATGTTTTTATTTGTCTTCATTGATGATATCTTAGTGTGTTCTAAGAGTGAGGTGGATGATGTCGATCATCTTTGTCCCGTGTTACAAACTTTGAAGGATCATTATTTGTATGTGAAGCTCTCCAAGTGTGTAGTTTGGTTGAAATTCATATCTTTTCTTTGTCATGTTATCTCTAGTGAAGGGATCATGGTAGATACCCAAAATGATACAACGGCTAAGGAGTGTCCTAGACCCAATACTCCAATCAATATTTAGAGCTTCTTGGGTCTAGTCATTTACTATAGAAGGTTTGTGGAGAGTTTCTCTAATATAGTTTCCCTATTAACCAAGTTGACCCAAAAGAAGGTTAAGTTCTTGTTGTCTGATGCATGTGAGAGCAGTTTGAGAAATTGAAAGACAAATTGATTTAGGCTCCAGTTTTGACATTGTATGAGGATAGTGATTCTTTTGTGGTTTATTGTGATGTTTCTTGAATAGGTCTTGTTTTCATGTTCATGCAATATGGTAGGGTGGTGGCATATGCTTCTTGGAAATTGAAAGTTCATGAGAAGAACTACCCTACTCATGATCTAGAGTTGTTAACCATAGTCTTTGCAATAATGATTTGGTGACCTTACCTTTATGAGGTTCATGTTGATATCTTTTCCCATCATAAGAGTCTCCAATATGTATTTGCTTAAAATGAGTTGAATCTTTAGCAAAGAAAGTGGCTTGAGCTATTTAAGGACTATGATGTAAATCTTTATTACCATCCCGATAAGGCAAATATAGTTATCGATGCACTTAGTATTGTACATGGGAAGTTTGGCCCATATAGA
This sequence comes from Capsicum chinense, assembly GCA_026120095.1. Taxonomy (NCBI): domain Eukaryota; kingdom Viridiplantae; phylum Streptophyta; class Magnoliopsida; order Solanales; family Solanaceae; genus Capsicum; species Capsicum chinense. The sequence continues at coordinate 85,903,088 of JAPEIP010000010.1, forward strand.
TGAGGGTAAGTGGGAATTGGTGAAGGACATTGACAATTTGGAAAATCTTGGAGTTTGACTTGAAGACTCTGAGGATGGTGGTGTGTTTGTGCATTCAGTATATAAGTCATCTTTCCTTGTTGAGATAAAAGAGAAGCAAGTATTGGACCTCAAGTTGATTAAGGTCAAGATTAAGATGGGTCAATAAAAGTTTGTGAACTTTGTGATTGGTGGTGATGATATCTTTAGATTTAAAGGTAGGCTATGTGTTCCCGACGTTGATGGATTAAGGGAAAGAATCATTGTCAAGGCCCATAAATCCCATTATGCTATTCATCCCGGTTCAACAAAAATATAGCATGAACTTAGAAAATTCTATTGGTGGAGTAATATAAAGCGACATATGACTAGCTATGTGGCCAAGTGTATGGTGTGTCAATAAGTGAAAGTTGAGCACATGAGGCCCGGTAGGTTATACCTAGAGATTGCCTTTTCTGTTTGGAAATTGGAGGCAATTAATATTGATTTTTTACAGGAATTCTTAAATCTCAGAATCAATGTTATTCTATTTAGGTCATCGTTGATAACATAACCAAGTCCCCTTATTTCTTGCCTGTGATGATTAATTACTTAGTGGAAGATTATGCTAAGTTTTATCTTGTGGAGATCATAAAATTGAACAGTTCTTTGATCTCTATCCTTTCGAATCGTGGTCCCCCTTTGCATCCCACTTTTGGAAGTCATTCCAAAAAGGTTTGGGTACTGGAGTGTGCCTTAGTACCGCTTTCCACCCGTATTCGAATGGACAAGTAGACAGAACTATCAAAACATTGGAGGGTATGTTGTGGGCTTGTGGGATTAATTATTGTGGGAGTTGGTATGACCACTTGCCTTTTATTAAGTTTGCCTATAATAATTATTACCACTCTAGTATTGGTATGACGCCTTTTGAGAAATTGTATGGTAAGAGATATTGATCCCTTATTGGGTGGTACGAAGTTGGCGAGGGTAAGTTTCTTAGTCCTGTTCTAGTTTACCAAGCCATAGAGAAGGTGAAGGTTCTTCGGAATAGGTTGAAAACCGCTCAAATTCACCAAAAGTCCTATACAGATTTGAGGAAAAGGAACTTAGAGTTTAGTATTGGTGATTGGGTATTCTTGAAAGTGTCTCCCATGAAGGGAGTGAAGTGGTTTGGTAAAAAGACGATGCTTAGTCCTCAGTATGAACTCCATTCACCCGATTTTCCACGTCTCTATGTTGAATAAATGTGTGGGTTATCCTTCTTTGGTGATTCCTTTGGGTGATGTCATTTTTTCAATCTCTTTTTCCTATGATGATGTACCGATGAGGATCTTAGATCATCAAGTTTGATATTAATAAAAAAAAGAAGTGGCCTCATTGAACGTTCTATGGAGGAACAAAAAGTTCAAAGAAACTACTTGGGAGGCAGAGGAGGACATAAAGTCGAAGTAGCCACATTTGTTTTCTATTTCGGAAACTCATGATTGAGGTATGTGTTAATCTTATTGGTTTTACTTGTATCCTGGATTGATAATGGGTTTGAGTCCCTAAACCTTGAAAGATCCAAGAGGCTCAAATAAATTATGGGCTTGAATCCCATGGTAAATGAGTTGAACACTTGATTGATAATGATCATGATATATGTTGTGTTGCATCCTTTTTGAACGTTTGTTTTAACCTTGTTTAAATGTTTCCTTGATGTGAAATAATGTATTAACTTGTATTTATTCTTTCCTTACCCATCATTTGCAGATTAATGATTCAAGTGGGGGAGAATTGAAAAACCTAGACTTAGAACCATAAGAAGAACAACTACATTTGGTGTCTCTCAGTTTGGTATGACTAGGGGCCTTGAGTCGTACCCCATAGATACAAGTTGTATCCTTCTCTCCCTCACCTATTATATATGGGGTAGTATGGTGAGGGTTACTCACTGTCCTAGGTACGAGTGATCCCTCCCCAATTGTAACTAATGGCTACGAGTCGTATCCAACATAATCGTATGGATTTAAGTGTCAACATGAGTGCAGTTTTTTGTATATGATTAGTGTATACAACTAGAGGGTGAGTCGTACCCATTGTATAGCACTAATGGGTGTGAGTTTGTATGTTTAACAGTATGTGTGACCTAGGATAAGCCTAGGGTATGATTTAGGGTACCCCAAATACCCTAGGGTACAGTTACGTAAGGAAATCATATATTGAGTTGTACCCCTTGACGGGTTCATTTTCCTTCTTTTCACTAAGGGTTTGTGGTCATTACCCATGACTAAAAGCCTAAGTCCCTTAACAATATAAGACATTGTATCCTCCTAAGACCTCATTTTAAAAGATTCAAACATTACCAAACACTCTAAAAGTTTCTTGAATCAAGATTGGAGTATACGGTTTGGATGGTGCTAATCTAGTGGAAAGAAGGAGTCAAGTTTCTTGGCAATTCAAGTCATTTAAGGAATGTACCTCTTCCTCTTTATAAATAACTCTAAAATCATGAATTTTACACTTGGATTAGTAAGTGTATGTTATAAATAAAATGAAAATGGTTTTGTTAGTTAATGATGAATAATGATGATTATTGCTTAGACTTATGTTTACACATGTTAATGATGATGAATTGTACTTGTGGATGCTTTTTGTATGTGGTTTAACATGATGGTTGAGTAACCCTAATCTTCATGATTTCTACCTTGAAAAATGGCCTTGTTAAAGGTATAGACATAACTTTTATGTGAAAATATATAAGTGAATTGTCTAGTTAATGGGTGGTACTATTTTGAACGAGGGAAATGACCCAATAGTTATGAATGATTGATAAATTATATTGCCATGGATTTCTGAGCCAAGTAATGTGGAATTGATAACCTTGCGGATTGATGGCTAATGAAAGGATAAAACCCTCAATACGAATCATGAACATGAATTATGTGATTGAATCTAAGTATGGTGATAATATGGCATAAGATTTCTAATGAAATATGATTAGTTTGTGTGGGTCTTCAAGATCAAAAATTGAATTGAATGATGAATTTAATGAAGGCATTGGCCTATTAAAACAGTTGAGCAATGAAGGCTACCATAAGGACCATGTGGCTATGTATGCTGTTGAACTAAATGATTTAATTCCCTTAAATGTGATATGGATTGTACGGATGTAAATGAATGAACTAAAAGGGGTTAAGAGTTTGAATATCGTCTACTAATGTCATGTGGTTCAAGTTTCTTTCCGATGGAAATGGCTTGTGGTTCAAGTCCCTTGCTTGTTGAAAAGGCTTGTGGCTCGAGTCCCTTGATCGATGAAATAGTTAGTGGTTCGAGTACCTAGACCAATTGTATGATGTGTGGTTCAAGTCACACGCCTGAAGAGATCTCTTGAGGATAAACTACCTCAAACAATGAAATGGCTAATAGTTTGAGTCCCTAGTCCACTAGAATGACTAGTGGTTCGAGTCCCTATTCCAATGAAGTGGCTTGAAGTTCGAGTCCATAGCATAGTGAGATGACTTGCGGTTTGAGTCCCTATTCCGGATGAATCATGGTTCAAGTCCCTTGCCTAATGAGTTTATTTGGGGTCTGAGAACCTCACTTAATAAAGTATGTTTGAATCTTTAAGTGTGGGAGGTTTGATTCATCCACCTCATGACATGGTAATAAGTGTATTGAGAAGGCATGCTAAGTCTTGTTCCCTATTATGGAATAATTTCAAAATTTTGTTTACATCTAATTGTATGAGTGTATGTTTAAGAATGTTGTTGAGTCTTTGTCTCTTGATTTGCATTTGAAATACCTATATGTTAAAGTAAGTGTATCAATGTTACCGAATATTATTTACTGACTTTTTGTTGAATGATGATGTTATTTTATCCTTATCCTTGAATTATATGCTAGCGTTCCAACTGTTAACTATCTTTAGATTCTATGTTCCTATGCGATCCAGGAGCTGGAGCATCATCTTCTTTTCCTGCTCGGTGATTAGACGATTAAGGTGGTTCATGCGTTGACTTTGGAGTGGTTAGCTTCCGTTCTTATGAAGACATTCATCCATGGTCTCCTATCTTTTTGATTTAGTTTATTTTGGCTATGGTCGGAGTCTTGTCCCAACATATACTTTCCTAAACTTTGGTTTTCTACAGAGGTATTGTGGATGATTGTGAATTTGGGTATATTTTGCTAGTGTATTGATAATTATGAAATGATTAGACTTTGTTAAGCCTTGACACTTAGATTTATTTTCGCTATCTTATTATATGGTTGGATCCTATCCAAACCCTTGTGATGTATATTGATGATTATGTTGGGTTACGGGGTAACCATGGCCTATTTTCGAGTTTTGTCATAATCATGGGCTATATGGGCCCCAGCTTTCTCCCCTTGGCCAGGACCTAGTGCGTGTTAGACGCATGAACTGGAGGTGTCAAGAAAGGCCGGTTAATCCACGACCCTTTGTCTATACCTAACAAGATGCATATCAAGTCTGACAGAAGCACACGGTCGTCAAGACCAACCTTCATGCTGACAAACCCCGCTTTCGACTATTTGTCCTTCTTAGGACTTACATCTTCATGGCTAGATACACAACCCCCTTTAATCCCTTAGTAAAACAATTACACATTCCAATCCATTTCATCGTAACTATCCATATAGGAATATACCATTGGTATCATCATGTCGACTATGCTTGAAAGCTCATATCTTCATACCATAGCATTTATCGTCACTTTGGAGAATCCACGACCCCCTAGATTCAATTATTCATTAGCTTGATGGAATCCACTATCCCCAAGGTTCAATTTAAAATCATTTATGTTTCAATAGTCTTTTATATGATGCAGTTGTTCCAAAAGTAGTTCAATATGCATATTACCATGTTCAAAGCAACTTTCACAAGATCAAGTTCAGGTTATACGAATTCCAATGTCAAAATTATCAACATTGGTGTAATCCATGACCCCCATTCCAATTAACCAAGCCCATGTACCCCAATTAGTTCAATACTATCAATTCAAACAATAAAGGTTTCACATAAGTCATGGGAAAAGCAAATTAGTCAATAATGCTCAAAAGCCCTCAATGCACTTTCAAAACATCAATTAAATTACGTGAATACAAATTTAAATACATTCTATTGGAAAAAAAGTTTTAGGGAAGAGTAACACGCCTTAGATACACAAGAATTTTAAAGCAATTTGGAGCTTGGAACCCAAAAGATGAATGAATAGTGAAATCCTAATGCTTTTCTTAGGTTATAAGTTTGAAAATCAAATTAGGGGATTTGATCTTTGAAAACTGAAGGGAGTAAACTTAATTTATATTTTATTGTCGTACATGGGTGAAAGGACCCAAAATCCCATCATCCAAAGTGAATAAAATAAGACTGCGTGAATTTAAAACATCATCGTGGAACGGCCTTATCCTAGAGGCTAACCTCTGTGCCACACTGCTTATCACAGAGATTATCATCCATGACATGACAATATTGAAAAGGTACACTGTCTCTGTCACACTCTAATATCGCATAGAGTAACCTCCGCGGCATGCCAAAAATAAACAGAGGATTATTACCTTGGAATTTCAAAATAACCCCGAACTCTTTCCAAAAATTACAAAACTCTTCCAGGAGTCCCTATTAACATACCTAAGCATAATTTAAGTCAAAAATCAATGTTTCAAATAGGGGATGGTCAAAAATAAAATGACTAAAATTTTTAGGAATTATTTCCCCTTTAAGATCATTCGTCCCCGAAGGAATGGTTAGTGCACTTTCAGCACAAAAATTACAAGAATACACCAAAATCAACTGACCAACTCAAAATGTAATGAGGGGTAACAGAATTGATACCTTAAGCAATTCTATCTGACACATGGAATAAGAATGGGTACTTAGCCTTTGTATCCTCTTCATCTTCCCAAGTAGCTTCTTTTACCTTTTGATTTCTCCGAAGGACTTTTTCCGAAGCCACGTCCTTTGTATTCAACCAAAGAAGGATCACTTATGAAACACGGGGTTAATAGAACTAAAATTTGCAGAAAGTTACCCACTCTCCTCGAAATCAAGTACGAGCCAACATAACAGGGACTAAGCTTTCCCTCCGTCTAAACCTCATCACTCCCTTCATAGGATACAACTTTAAGAACACGTAATCGCCAGTCTAAAACTCCAAATCCCTACGCCTCACATCCTTATAGGACTTTTGCCAACATTGAGCGATCTTAAACCTATATCAAATCACCTTTACCTTCTCTATAGACTGATTAACTATGTCAGGCCTCACAATCTAGTCTCCTAAACTTCAAACCACCCAATAGAAGATCAACATCTCTTACCATAAAATACTCAAACAGAGCCATCTGAATACTAGAATGATCGTTGATATTATAAGCGAACTCGATGAGAGGAAAGTGATCTACCCAACTACCACAAAAATCAATCACAAAAGCCCTTAGCATATCTTCTAAGGACTGAATTTTCCTCTACGCTTGTCCATGCTATAGAGGGTGGAAAGTGGTTCTAAAGTTCACCTTAGTCTCCAAACCTCTCTATAATGAATGCAAAAAATAAGAAGAGAATTGTATGCCTTGATCAAAAATGATGGAAGCAGGAGCACCATGCAACTTGACGATCTCCTGAATGAAAAACTTAGCATAATCTTCTCAAGAATAGGTAGTCCTTATGGGCACGAAGTGAGTAGACTTATTCATCCTATGCACGATGACCCAAATTGAATCAAACTGATGGAGAGACCGCTAAGACCTATAATGAAATCCATATTGGTCACCTCCCATTTAAATACAGGCGACTCAATCTCTTGATACAACCTTTGCAGCCTCAAGTGCACCACCTTCACTTGCTGACAAACCATGTCCTTAGCCACAAAATTGGCCACATTGCTCTTCATGTTTTTCCATTATTAGATCTCCTTCAAATCATGATACATCTTCATTAAATCAGGATAAACTATATACCTCATCTCATGAGCCTTTTCTAAAATCCTTTCTCATAACCCATCAACATAAGGAGCACACAATCGACCTTGGTACCTCAATATACTATCACCACCAATCTCAAAATCCATAACTCTCTGATGACCCATGTCATCATTAATTTGCATCATTATAGGATCAAAAACTAGTTTATCTTTACTTCAGAACTATGAGATAACTTTACCACCTATTGAACAATCACACCTCTATTCTCAAATTCCTAAAGATGAACTCTAAGATTAGATAATCGGTTAATACCCTTCACCAATCCTCGCTTATCCTAATCCACATTAGATAAGCTTCGTATGGAAAACCTACTAAGAGTATCAATAACCAAATTAGCTTTACCTAAATGATAATAAGGACTCATATCGTCATCCTTGAGCATCTCAAGACATCTTTTTTTCCTGAGATACAACTCCTGTTAAGTGAACATATACAACAAGCTCCTGTGATCTGAAATGATATCCACATGAACCCCATACAAATAGTGATGCCAAATCTTTAATGCAAAAACCACAACCAATAATTCCATGTCATGAGTCAGATAATTATTCATATGAACTTTGAGATTTCTAGAAGTGACAAGACCCAAAAAAGGTCCTTATCATAGTGGCCATCCCAAGTCCAACCAGGACTGTAGACCAACCCTGTTACCCAACCCAACCGCCCAAAATGCATACCTTAAGTCGGATGAATTCCAAACGTATAACAAGATAGCATTAATTACAATTTAAGACTCTGGGATAGGTCCTTGACCGTTACGCACCCACACAAGTCTAGCCATTAATTATCCAACCAATAACCAAAACCAAACAAAACCAAAACAAAACCATAAACCAATCCATACATCCCATACCAAATGAGTTCCATTATAAATATATATATAATCTCTAAGAATAAATGGATGGAATAATAAAAAATATAGTCAAATGGTATCATCTCTAATACAAATGCCAATACTAAGGTTGAAACCACTGCTGACACAGCCCATATCAACCCATAGTAGTTCAACAAAGCCTCTAACCAAAAGTAAAACCATATCTGGTTCAGAGATGCCCGCAACCATAGGAAAAACCAATGTCTATAAAATAACCATAGTATGTAAAGACATCCATGATATGAAATAGATCCTTCGAAAATATAGAAGCTTACCAATTAAATATAACTGAGCTAATCTTAAATCTGATCACTAAGTAGGAGGATTAGAATGGTTGATTCCTGCATCACGTGGAGAGACAGCTTCCCAAAAATGGTTTAGCGAGGTAACAATAGCAAGTACTCATGATAATGATAAAGTAATGCAAGCCTTCAAAACTAAGTAAGCCAATTATATGCATTCACAACTATACAAATATATATACAACGCTATACTGGGAAAGGGAATTTAGGTTAGCATATGTTTAAAACCATTAACCTGAATAGGCGTAGCCTAACCATCCTAGAAGAACCCACTGGCTATATGGGTCCACTATAATCCTCCAACGGGCCTCTATACATGTAACCACATGAATCAGAGATACCATAGAAGTAGGGGATTCCCAAGTACCCTTTGCTCTCCATGAAACATATGTATAGGTGTAATTAGGGGATTCCCCTGTACCCCGTAAGTAACACATATGGTCGCCATGACCAATCCTCATTTAGGTAAACATGATTTTCTAGTGTTTGTCCATTAGAATCACACCAACACGGAAAGCTATCACACCCCACCATTATTACCCATTTAAACTAATTACCACATAATCAAAGCACATTTCATACATTCTTAACCAAGGCAATAAGTAGTTGTATCGTTATACTGACTATAGCTTCCAAGAAATGTACTTAGAAAACCTTTAAGAGTTTAAGGAATTTCCATGTACCCATAAATTACATTATTGAGTTAACTTGGAGGATTCCCATGTACTCCACAAGTAGTTCATTATTAAATTTTCTTACGGGATTCACTTGTACCCCACAAGGCTTTCAACTAAACCAACCATAACCACCAAGGCCTAACCATTTAACCATTCCAAATCATTTAAACTATTTATATTATTTAGGGTTCCATTACAAAGTTATACCATGCGATAGATCAATGAAAGTCCAACAATTTAACAAAAAACCTTCTCATAGTCATTTTATCAAACAAGTTGGGGGCATAGTATTTCCAAACCCAAAAGCAAGTACTAATTAACCATTCCCATATAACCAAATGTATAAACCACCATTAGAACATGTAAATCCATAAGTAAAATATGGGATAACAATAACTAAGCATTTATAACCAAAACTCGCAATATATATTTGAAAAGCTAAAACCATACAACATTTATGCCATTAACACTATTTATAAAATATGCCTTTAGTTAGAACTAACAATGATGGAGGATTAATATGCCTTAGATTGAGAAAAAGATGAGAACAAATCACCCCTATGATCCTCAATTGACCACCTTGAAGGTAACCCTAGCTTTTGCTTAACCCAAGAGCCTTGAGAGAGTTTAGCGTGTTTGATTGATTGCAAATAGGTTAATTAAGCCCTAATAAAGTGTTTTAAGTCATGGGGTCCCAAGGAGTTATAAGGGGAAATATCCAGAATACCCCAAACTTAAATTGTATTAATGTACACCCCCCAATCCGTACCCGAGGGCATGAGTGGAACAAATCACTCATACCTCAAGTAGAACCTCAATCCCCACATCGACCAACCTATGATTCCAAAGTCCAACTCTTACCCACTAATACATCTAGTATCCATACACTGTAACCTAGGCAGTATAAAATCACCTATGTTAAGACAATGGTTATCATATGACTCACACTCTATCATATGACCCTAATAGAGTAGTCGTACCTTACAGAGTAGCCAACCCAACCACACTAATCAACATAAAAGTGATGACCCCTAAACTGTATCCCGACATATGAATATTATCCATGGTTATATGATGTCCAGAGAGTTTGAAACTCATGAAATTTTCTAAGGATCAAAACCCAGGGTGTTTCGAAAGACAAGGTAGTACAAGCACGAGTTACACCCCAATATAACCATTCCAATATTTAACTAAGTTAGAAAACTAAAATGCAAGGAAATCAACCTTTTATTAACCAATTGTCTAAATAGGCCTTTATGTTTGCCCATTCATTTGGAGGTGAAAAACAGTTCTCAGACTAACCTTAGTTCCCAACCCCTTCTGAAATGACATGCAAAATTAAGATGAAAATAGCATACCACGATCAGAGATAGTAAAAACTGGTACCCCATGTAGTTTTACAATCTTATGATGATACAACCTTACATAATCCTTAGCTAAAAAATTAGTTCTCACTGGCAAGAAGTTAGCCGACTTTTTCATCCTATCCACTATGAAACAAACTGAATCAAATTTATCTTGAGACTAAGGAAGACCGGTAGTAAAATCCATATTGATCACTTCCCACTTCCATTTAGGCAATTCAATCTTTGATACAAACCCCCAAGTCTTATGTACTCACCTTTCACTTATTGACACACCAGGTATTTGGCTACAAAATCAGCCACATCCTTTATTGTACCTTTCCAATAATACATCTCCTAGAGATCATCATATATTTTTGTCATACCGAGATGAAAAACCTAGCAAGATTCATGTGCCTTATCCAATACCTATTCTCGCAAACCATTGACATCAGGAACATATAAACTCCCTTGGTACCGCAAAGTACCACCACTACTGATCTCAAATACCATTATTTTTTCCCTACCTACATCACCCTTGATCTTCATCAAGATAGGATCTGTAATTTGCTTCTATTTGATCTCTACACCAAGAGATGGCTGAACTACTTCCTGTACTAACACACTACCATTTTTGGAGTCTAAGAGGCGAACTCCAAGATTAGCCAAGCAGTGAATATCCTTCACCAACTCCCACCTCTCCTTATTCATATGAGCTAAACTCCTCATGGAAAACCTGCTAAGAGCATCAACAATAACATTAGCCTTACCTAGATAGTAGTGAAGACTTATGTCATAATCCTTAATAAGCTCAAGCCATTTCTTTTCCCTAAGGTTAAGTTCCTTTTGAGTGAAAATATACTGTATACTTATGATCTGAGAATATGTCCATTTTTGATCCATACATAGAGTGCAGCTATATTTTCAATGCAAACACCATCGCTAAAAGCTCCAATTCATGAGTAGGATTGTTCATCTCATGTACCTTTATCTACCTAGAACCATAGACTATTACCTTTCCATGCTGCATCAAAATATAATCAAGACCCACCCAAGATGCATCAGAATAAACTATAAACACCTCATTGCCTTCAGGTAATATGAAAATTAGAGTCGAAGTTAACATATCCTTCAACTTCTCAAAGATACACTGACAAGCATCTGACTAAAAAAAACTTTACCTTTTCCTGAGTCAATTTAGTCAATGGGCCAGGTATGCTGATAAACACTCCACAAACCTCCTATAATACCTAGCCAAACCTAAGAAGCTCCAAATATCGATTTGAGTCGTGGGTTTTGGCCATTTCTTAACCACCACCACCTTTTGTGGATCCACTATGATCCCCTCACTAGAGATAATATGACCCAAAAAACTGACAATATTCAACTAAAACTCATATTTCAAGAATTTGGCATACAACTACTGCTCTTTCAAGGTCTACAATACCACATTGATGTGATTATAATGATCCACCTCACTCTTAGAGTACATCAAAATGTCATTAATGAACATAATAACAAATAGATCAAGAAACTAATCAAAGACCTCATTCATCAAATACATTAATTTCATCAAGGAATTGGTCAACCCAAATTACATAACTAAGAACTCAAAGTGCACATACCGGGTACAGAAAGTTGTCTTAGGTACTAGTCACGACATCAGGCAATGCCTCAGACTTTTGTTAGTTAGTAAGTGCATATAGCCTATTCTAGCTTGTACCAGATCGAGAAGTAAAAAATATATAGAAAAATCACCCCTGGGTACAGTAGTAGATGAAGAGACAACTGGAACCTTGTTTACCCCTGACACAACCTTCCCAACTCGATATTTTCTAAGCATACGGCCTGGTTGACCATATTTGATGCACTTATCCCTTCTCTCATCATTGAAACACCAATATAAATGACCATAAAACCTACAAAAAAGACGTGATAAGACCAACTGAGGCCCACTAGCCTGAGATTGAGTACTCTAAGTTGTGAATGTATCGCTATTCTACTGATGCCTATCACCCAACTACTTTGGGTAAGGGGAACTAGCTATAGAGAAAGAACTAGAACTTCCCCAGCTCTTCTTTGACTACTTATCACCATCTCAACCACTTTGTTAATGACCACCCTACTCAGAGAACCTAAACTTCCTACCTTGCTTTTCCCTTATCTCGACCTGCTCACCTTTTTCCTTATCCACCTGTTGCATATGAATAACCAACCTAGAAATATCCATGTCCTTGATTAGCAATACAGTAGTTCTTTGAATGATCAACTCACAAGATAGTCCTAAAGTGAACTTTTTTATTCTAGCCCTCATGTCAAACACCAATTCCAATGAGTACCTAGACGACTAGTGAAATTTCAAGGCATATTCTGTAATTAAAATCTTCCTCTATTTTAAATTAACAAATGCCTCCGTATTTTATTCCCTTTACTCCTTAGGAAAGAAGTGGTCTAGAAAAGAATTAGAGAAAGTTTCTTATATAGAAGACCCATCAACCTCACCCCTTGCCTGCTCTTATTCCTCACACCATTGATAAGCTGCTTTCGTTAGCTGATAGACAACAAAATTTACCCCTTCCATATTCATAGCCATCACCCTAAAGATCTTTTCCATTTCATACAGAAAACCCTGAGGATCCTCCTCTACCTTAACACCAGTAAAATTTAGAGTATTCAACTTCATAAACTTTCCAACCCTTATGGCCTCTGAAGAACAATACTAGGTGCACCACACTGAGCTTGAGAAGCTACTAAATGAGAATTTATATGAATCGACTGATGAAACTCCACATTGATCACATTAGTCTGAGGAACATGAGGTGGATTGAAGGAATTAGTGGAACTCCAAAAGTATATAGGACTAGACCCCTAAATCGAGTATGAATCCCTGAGTAGACCATGTCCCATCAACAACGTCCATAGCCAGGACAGAGGAGTTTTAATGAACATTAGATCATTGAGGCATGATCTAGAAAGAGAAAAAATGGAATTAGAATATATTCCAAGACATAGACTCTATGCTTGAAAATAGAGCACAAAGAAGAGAAATATTTCCCAAATGGCTTGTAGTCTCTCTTTTATTAGTGTGGCACACTACACACCCTTAAAAGAGATACTACTCGACATAGCTTTGTGGAATCCCAATTGACAATGAACCTAAATCTCTAATACCAACTTAACATAATCTAAACTAGGTCCTTGCTGTAATGGGCATCCCAAGTCTAACCAAGATTAGAAAACACCCTTGTTACCCATCAAAAACCTCCAAAAGCACATACCCTAAGTCGAATAAATTCAAAATATATAACAAGATATGATTTAGTACAATTACAGACTCTGTGAGTGGTCCATGATCATGAGAAACCTAAACAAGTCTAACCATACATTATCCAACCAATAACCAAAACCAAAACAAAACCATAAACCAATTAATACATCCCATACCAAATAAGTTCAAATATATATATATATATAAAATCTTGAAACCTAAAAGGATGGAACAATTATAAAAATAATAAAATGGTATCATCCCCAATACCAATGCTAATACTAAGGCTAACACTACTGCCAACACCACCCATACCAACCCATTGTAGTTCCACAAAGCCTATAACCATAAGTAAAACCATATCTGAGTGGGAAATTCCCCTAACCATAGAAAAATATGTCTATGAAATACCAAAGTATGTAAAGATATCCATTCTATGAAATTAAGCCTTCTAAAATATGGAAGATCACTACTTTAATCTAATTGAGCTGATTTTAAATCCCAACACTAAATAGAAGGAATTAGTGTCCATCCATTGGACTCATACCTTCATGGTTATCTATCACTTCCCTCTATTATTTCTGAATTAAAATCATTACCATACAAATAAACCAACATTCCTTTCATTCTTAACCAAGGCTATAAGTAGTGCTATTTTCATACCGACTATAGCTTGCAAGGAGTGTCCTTAGCCATCCTTTTAGAGATTAAAGCATTCCCATGTACCCATAGATTACATTATTGAGTTTACTTAAAGTATTCCCATCTACCCCACAAGTAGTTCATTATTAATTTTTCTTGGGGGATTCACTTTTACCCCATAATGCTTTTAACTAGACTAACCATAACCACCCAGACCTTACCATTAAACTATTCCAAACCATTTAAACCATTTAGGTTTCCATTACCAAGTTATACCATGCAATATTTTAGTGAAAGTTCAACAATTTAACAAAAAACATTCTCATAGGCATTTTATCAAACAAGTTGGGGGCATAGTATTTCTAAAGCAAAATCCAATTACCTAATAAACGTGCACATTTAACCAAATGTCCAGACCATCATTAAAAATGTAAATCAATATGTAAAACATAGGAAAGCCATAACCAAGAATTTATAACAAATACCCCCCAACATATATTTGGAAAACCCAAAACCATACAACACTTATTCAATAAAAACAATTCATAAAACATGCCGTTAGTTAGAAATAACAATAAAGGATGAGTAACATGACTCAGATTGAGAAAAACATGAGAAGAAATCACCCCTATGAGCCTCAATTGACCACCTAGAAGAAAACCCTATCTTTTAATTAATCCATGAGCCTTGAATGATTTTAAGAGAGTTTAGAGTGTTTGATTGATTGCAAATAGGTTACTGAATCCCCAAAAAGGTGTTTTAAGCCTTGGGGTACCAAGGAGTTATAAGGGGAAATGTCTAAAATAACACCAACTTAAACTATACTAATTTTCCGCATGAGGGTATGACCACTCTCCCCCCTTCGTACCCTAGGGTACTGATGTTCTACGCACTCTAGTATTTCTATTCTAGTATATTTAGCCTTATTGTGAGAATAATTCAAGTAATGATAATATAAATAAACATATAAGTTTTTAAGTGAGGGATTACAATGTGTAAAGGTGTTTTCAAAAAATTTTGGATTTAAAATAATTATTTAGAGTATAGAGAAGAAATATAGTAGTACTAGCTTGAGCTAGGTGATATTCTAGTCTATCACATCAGATTCTAATTTGTTGAATGAGTTCTTATAGATTTTATTGTGTAATTATTATGGAAAAACTTGTTTAGAGTGTGCAAAGTTCAATTGAAAGAATCCTAAAGTCAACAATATGTTTAAGCATTAAGTGGTAGAGACTCGTAACACATTGGAGTTTCTAGCATAAAGTTCTTGATGTTATGTTATTTTGATATCTAATGCTTGTAGTGTGATTTTGTAGGATGCTTGAGGAAGTAAATTTGTTGATAAATTGATGTGGAACAAGCTGGAATTCAAAGCAAAAGAAATCCAAAATACTTTGATAAAAAAATGAAATATGAACACTTAGAAAGTATTTTGTAAGAAACTTCCAGTGAAGTAACATAATATAGAAGCGGTGCATCACTTTCTCCCTTCCAGTAACCAACACGAAGCGTTACTCTTGCTAATGAAGTAAGCAATTCTATGTGTTGCTTTAGCCCAAGAAGAAATAAGGCAAAGCATTGGAAATCCCATACACGGCTTAATATGATCTCCTACTCCTACATAACTAAGGCTTGGCATAGTATAAATACATGATATTGTGCACTTTGTTAATTTCTGGGGATGTCTTGGACAATTTAGATGGTTGCTGCAACTTTGTTTTTTAGGTTTTCAATTTTTTAATTTAGCTTCTTTGTGGTTTTAATCATTTATACAATTATTTGGATGATGATTATGACTATTAGTGGCTAAAAAAACTCCTTTATAGGGTTAACGCCAAGAACAATACTACTATAGTTTTGAATTGATTTCTTTTGATTTGCTTATAATATTTGGTAGCTTGTTCATCCTTATTTTAACTATTTTGAGAATTTATCACCCTTAGAATACATCTATTGTCAACCATATGATCTCGGGAAAGGAATGAGGGAGACAGAACATGGGGATAAACAACGTAAGGTTCTTATTCTTTTACAAAATAAGGAATTTGAATTAAAGTCTAGTACAGGGATATACCTAGAAGACTTAATTAATTCACATGTAGGATGATATCTTTAAGCACCTAATTGGATTATTACGTCCCTACTTAACGATGTAGTAGTAATTTTCAAGTTAGGTAAATGATTAGAGGTTCGGAGACCATGATCATATAATTAATTCTATGTATCACTAACCAAGATAAGCAAGATAATGAATAAAGTTCAATAGCATAGAATGATTGTTCAAAGTTATTTAACCGGAAGCTTTACTCCAATTATTGTCTCATGTCTTTACTTCATGCACTATTTACTTTACAATTAATTTACAAATCACAAATACTATTAGTTACATTTCACCAATCTAATCTTAATAGTTAAACCAAAAGTTGATAGTTTTTTAACACAAGTCCATGTGGTATCGATACTTGCCTTGTGAAAGGGACACTTTACTACTTGTGATGCCATGTACAGTTATGTGTGCGCTTGGGCGCAATAAGTTTTTGGCGCCATTGTCAGGGACTTATAATTTGAAAATTGTTTTATTTTTAGTTTTGCTTTTTCCAATTACTTTGGTTCTTTATACTTGGTGTTGGTATTGTATTTTTAGGAAATAGGTGTTCAAAGTAGTAATTTTGAAAGGGATCAGTAATTGGTTGAACCAAGCCCCAAATCTAAGTAGCGATTCCATCAATCTAGGATAGAAGCAATCCTTCTCCCCCGTATACCTCATATCAAAGAAGATCAAGAAAATCCTTCTCTAATTATAGTAGAACAACTAGCACTCAGGATAGTTAGAGAAGTGGCAATCCCACTTCTAATAAATTTGACCTCCCCTTTTTAGAAACGGACTGCTGGAGGTAATTTTAAGCTGAAGCAGAATATGGTGTAGCTTCTGATCGGTAGTGGACATTTCATTGGGATATCACATGAAGATCCTCAGGTCAGCCTATGAAATTTTATGGAAATCAGTTACACATTCATCCCTATAGGTGTGTTAATTAATTATGAGAGGCTGATACTATTCCCCTTCTCACTTTTGGGGAAAGCAAAAAAGTAGTTTAATTTTGAGCTGAAAAATTCTATCACAAGATGGGATAACCTAGCATAAAATTTTCTCATCCGATTTTTCCTATCTAGTAGAACTGTGACAGATAAAAATCTATATCATGCATGGGAGCAATTCAAGGCACTTCTATGGGACTGTCCACACCATAAATAGTTCAATGAGGTATTAGCTCATACTTTTGTAGAGGTACTTGATCATAACTCAAAGATTTTGGTAAATTTAGATATTGGTGGTCAAGCTCTGTAGATGACATATGATGAGATATACACGTTGAAATGCATTTCCCAAGGGAATCCCAACTGTTATTTTTATTCTATAAATAATACAAAGAGGGTTTTAGGTGTATATTAGGTTGACCAGTTTACTGCAATATTTGCATAGATCTCTGCATTACAAAATCAGATAAGCAGTCTAAAAGTGGGTGTTGCACATCCTGCAGCCACAGTTAATGCAATCCAACAAATTGTAGGTATGAGGGTACCCACCACTCATACCCCAAAAAGAATCTCAACCCTCATACTGACCAACCAATAACTCCTAAGTCTCTCATGTACCTAATTATACAATTGGTACCCATAAATCATACCCTAGGTAGAATAGCAAAACACCTTGGTTTTTGGAACTTAAAAAACTCCTAGTAATTCCATTCTCTGAACACAATATGACTCATGGGTATGAGTTGTATGTTGTGGTATAAATGATATGGACCTATCATTCACTAGTGTTATTTGGTGGGGTTGGGTTTTTCCTTAGAATTGGTAATTTAATTTAGGTTTGAGTATGAATGGCTCACCATGACACATTAATCAGGGTATGAATCATACCGGGGACTCATATAATGGACAATGCTCAAGTATCTTCATGTTCTATTCTGTCAAGGGTACGGGTTAATGGTACAGATCTTATGTTATGGATATGACTTGGTTTGGATGAGTCATATAATGGAAATTTTTGGATCCATAGGTTATGGCTGAGGATACAAGAAAAAGGTACTACTCGTATAGGTTGGGTACGACTCGTAAGGGTCAGTCATATCCCTGTGTCTAAATTTTGTGCAAACTCAAGTGGGGGTATTCTGGAAATTTCTCTAATTAACCTAATAAGTCCCCACAACTTTTAACTCTCTTAAAAGGTTATTTTTCCTTTTATTCTGTTCATTAACATTTAGAAACTTTATAAAACACGCCATAATTCTATAAAGAGATTTTATGCAATGAAACTAGGGTTTCAACTACAGGGATAAATTAGTGATATTGTTGGTGATTTCTCTCCATATACCTTATAAATTAAGGCATGTTAACTTCCCTCATTGTTAGTTTCAACTGAAGACATGCTTTTATGTAATATTTTCATGGTTTCATTATTGTATGATTTTGGTTTTAAAATATGATTTGACGTTTTATTTAAAAATACTTGGTTATGGTTTCCCATAGTTTTAATTATGCTTTTATATTGATTAATAGTGGTTTTGGATACTTGGTTACATGGAAATGGTTTAATGATAATTGGAATTGGTTTTGGTTATGTTATGACCCCCAAGGTGTTTGACAAAATGCTTATGAGAATGTTTCCCTTGAATTAATGAATTTTAATGGAACTCTTGCTTATTTTATCTTGGTAAAGGAACTCAAATTTTTAATATATTTTTGAAATTATAAAGGCTAAATAGTTATACTTTTAGG
The DNA here is from genome assembly GCA_026120095.1 of Capsicum chinense. Lineage (NCBI taxonomy): Eukaryota > Viridiplantae > Streptophyta > Magnoliopsida > Solanales > Solanaceae > Capsicum > Capsicum chinense. The sequence goes on from JAPEIP010000010.1 coordinate 85,921,966, forward strand.
ATACATGGTAATCCTAGAAGTGGGTTAATATGGTAAGTGGAAGGGTACATAGAAGTCCCTTAATAAATATATGGTTGTTTATGGATAATAGTTGCTAGTTATTGGTCGGTATGATGATACCACAACTAATGGCCTTGGTTTAATAAATGAATTAATATTTGGTTTGTTTGAAATGGTTTTAATTATGTTTAAAAGAGGTATACCGAAGTCGTACAAGATGGTGGTCCTGGAGGGGACAAAAACTAGAAGCTTACACTTGCCGATGTGAGGTTTTGTATTAATGACCATGTGCAAGATGTCACACTTTATATTATGAGATGTACTAGTCATCCTCAATTTTTTTCTTCCCTAGTCATGTGACTTCACATATTGAGTCCCTTTCAGCAAGGAAAGTTGAACCCATATTGCTCGTGGGTGATTTTAGACGTCAAGGTTACATAACCCAGGTAAAGGTTTTAAGTGCATACTAAACATAGTTCCCCTTCCCTTCATGGTTATATATATATGTATGGTTGTATGAATTATTGATGTTTTTATTTGGATTTTATAAATGACATTATTTTATCTTTACCTTGAGTTCATACTAGCAATCACTCTCTAACCCATCTTCGAGCGGTTGTATACCCATGCTATGAAGGAACTGTCCATTCCATTTCTCTTCTTAAGTATTTGTGCTTAAGTATCAACACTTGGATTGAAATGGTAAGCTTTATCTTTCCAGAATGATCCATTTTATGATATGGATATTCCTACACACTTTAAATTTATTTTGGATATTGGTTTTGGCTATGGTTTGGGGCATGTCCAAACCAAATATTCTTACTCTTTTGTTTAGAGGCTCTTTGGTACTACTATAGGTTGGTATGGGTAGGATCGGTATGAGTGTCACCCTAAGCATAGGCATTTATATTGGGGCTTACACCTTTGGATGATATTGTTTGTTGTTCCATTATATTTTATTTTGGGATTAATCATATTAGATTTTGGTACATTTTTCATTATGTCTTGGTTCATGGCCTTTGAGTTTGGCATTGGTTAGTTTGGTTTTGTTGTTGCGGTCAAACGGTTGGGCTTGGTTGGTTCAGTCATAGTTGTGACCCTATCCTAGAGTCTTGACTTGGAAAATAATGCTATCTTTTTAAATGTTTAGAATTCAATCAACTCAGGGCAGGCGGTTGGAGGTTGGGGTTAGGTAATAGTGGTGGTCTTCATTCCCATTCTGACTTAAGATGCCTATTATGATAAGGCCCTCAATCGGGATGTGTTTAGTTGATATCAGAGGTTTAGGTTCATGCTCAATTGGGAGTCTACAAATTTATTTCTAGTAGAGTCTCTTTTAGGGATGTGTAGCGTGCCACACTCATAAGAGAGAGGATACAAGGAATTTAGGAATATTTCTCTTTCTTGGTATTCAATTTTAAATCTTGGAGTCTAAGTCCTAAAATCTTTTCTAATCCTAGTTTGTTTGTGTTTCAGATCATGCCTCACTGATTCGGAACACAAGGAAACTATTCTATCCTATCCGAGGAGAATGTTGATGGGGTACGTCCTACGTCTGGAGTTCATCATTGATCTCACAGACCTATCCCTGATGGTTCTAGAGTTTCGCCAGTTGCTATTATTCCTACTCAATGAGAGGTGACTAATGTAGAATTTTGTAAGTCGATTCATGCTATTTCCCAATTAGTTATGCTTAGGCTGAGCGGGATGTATCTGGTGGGTTATTCTTTTAAGGTCACAAGGGTTGTCTAGTTTATGAAGATGAGTCCTCCTACTTTCACTGGTGTGAAAGTGGAGGAGAATCCTTAAACTTTTATGGATGAAATAAAAAAAATATTTTGGGTGATGATGCTACTAATGTGGAAGATGTGAACTTTGAGGCTTATAAGCTCAAAGATATTGTATGCCAATGGTACGAATAGTGGGATAGGGATAGAGGTGATGTGGAAGAATCAATTTTATGGGAGGCATTTTCTAATGCCTTTTTTGATCATTTCTTTCCTCAAAATATAAGAAAAGGAAAGATTATGGAGTTTGTGAATCTCAAGCAAGGGAGAATGACTGTTAAGGAATATGCCTTGATGATCCATCAGTTTTTAAGGTATTATCCTGATTTGGTTGATGACATAAGGCCGAGAATGAGAAAATTTACTTCTGGGTTGTCGAGATTTAATCTTGGAAAGTAAGACTACTTTGATGATTAAGGATATGGACATTTCGAGGTTGACTGTTCATATGAAGCAAGTGAAGGATGAAAAGAGAAAGCAGGTGGAGTTTAGAGATAAGCAGGTAAGAAAAATGGGTTTTCTGACCAGGAAGGTGCGTAGTCGCAAGGTGGTTGGGATTGTGACATGTGGTAAAATAAAAAGTAGAGGAGTTTGAGTTCTTTCTCCAAAACTATTTTTCCTTACCCAAAGCAGTCGGGCAATGGGCTTCTGTAAGGTGGTGATTATTTCTTGGCACAGGGTGCCAAATCTCAGGCGAGCGGGGGTCAACCTATTTTTCTTTCCCTCCTTATTGATTCTATGGTCGTCCTCACCAGGGTTACTGTGATGAAGGGAGGGATAAATTTTTTTAGTGTGTCCTGTTAGGCCATCTACTCAAGAATTTTCTGATTAATAATGTAGAGATAGGTGCAAATAAGATTTTGGTAGCTTTATATTCTGCTCCTGCATTATGTGGTGCTGTATATACATCTATTACTGGTCCTAGTTCTAGTGTTGGGTGGAATAGGTTATATGCTCTTACATCTCAGCACGAATCTAACGCATCACTTGATGTCGTTACTAGTACGTTACAGCTCTTTTCTCATGATGTGTATTGTTTTCTTGATCTGGGGTCTACTATATCATATGTGACCCTATATGTGGCTATGTGTATTGATTTTGGTCCTGAGAATATTTTGGATCCTTTTTCTATTTCTACCTTTGTAGGTGACTGTTTTATTGATAAAAGAGTCTATAGGGGGTGTGTGGTAGTTATTTGTAGCAAGCAAACCTTGGTGGATTTGTTTAAGCTAGATAAAGTGGATTTTTATGTTATTATTGGGATAGATCGGTTACGGTCTATCTACGCATTCTTAGATTTTCATACTCGTAATTTATCTTTATGTTCCCAGGTAAAATGATCAAAGAATGTAAGAATGGTTCTATAGGTCCTAGGGGGAGATTTATTTCTTATTTTAGAGAATGGAGATTGATGTCTAAAGGTTTTCTCTATCATTTGGTTTGGGTTAAAGATTCTAACTCAGAAAGTCCTTCTTTCCTATCAGTTTTGGTAGGTAATGAGTTTCTCGAGGTCTTTTTAGATGATCTTCCTAGTATTCCTCTAGATATGTAAATAAAGTTTGGTTTTAATTTGCTTTCAGACACTAGTTCAATATCTATTCCTCCATATAGAATGGCTCAGACAGAGTTTAGGGAACTCAAGGAGTAACTCAAGGATTTTTTAGATAAGAGGTTTATTCGTCCTAGTGTATCTCTGTAGGGTGCAATGATATGCCTAAATTACACTTCTCTTATAAGAACTTAAGCGATCGTTGTCAAATATATAACCCAACCAGGTTAGGGTCGAATCCCATAGGGAATATGGTGTTAATTAAAGTTATTTGTGATTCAATCGACTAATAGGTAATAGCTTCCTACAAATGGGGGAGGGGGGGTTAGAATTCAAACTCTTGTGACAATTTACTTTAATTTAGTGACCCAAAATTGATGCTTTTGTATTTTGAAATATTTATATGGTAAATACCAGAGTTGTGTTCACTATGAGTATTGATACTTACTGGACAATGTTGTAGTAAAGATTCTCAGAACATATGGGAAACAACAAATTATCATTATCGACGATTCATCCAAATGTTTATCGACCTAGTTAGATGCTTGATTACCTAATTCTTTGAAACTTTGGGAATCCTCATATTTAACCTAATTTTATTTTGAGTTAATTAATCTTGTTACAAAGTTAATCATTTGACTGAAATTTAACGTTTCCAAATACTTGTTGATGGTTCACTTCCTCTTAATTGATTTCTTAATTCAAGCAAACCAATATGAAATTCAATAAATTGTTTGCAACCAATAGATAATACTTATTACAACAAAATTATCAAGACATTACTGCAGTTCTTAGAATCTCAACCAACTCTTGAATTCGTAAGGCAAAACATGTAGATCCTAGAACTCCAGTTGCAGGATTTAGTTACTCATGATGTAAAGAGAAACAATATATCTATCCTTCATCATTCAGAAATTATTCACTTACAAACAATGAGAATATAAAGTTGTTCTTTTTACCAAATCACAATAAAATCCCAAAACCAAAACAATAATGTCAAAAAAACTAAAATTGAAAATTCAGATAAAAATATGAAAAAGTTACTGTTTTGAGCAATTTAAAGATGATTCTAAAAACCTAAGACTTTTTCCTTAAATACTCAAGATAATTTCATAATTAAATTTCAAATTCCAGTTTTTCTGCTCCATTGTTGACAATCATATCTGATGGCTTGTCAGAGAGTTGACGACTTATCAGATAGAGTCATCCACTACTCTTTTAAATCTTTGTTTACAACTCATAGATGACGACCTGTCTGAAGAATTATCAAAGAGTTCACGACTTATCAAGATAAGTCATCAACTTTTCATCCCAGTTCTTGTATGCTACTTTTTGCTGACAAATCTATCCGATGACTTTTCACTAAGTTGACGACTTATCAGACAAGTCATCAACTTTTCTTTTTCAGCATCTACATTTTGTCTATTTTTGATGGCCTCATGTGATGATCCGTCAGATAACTGACGACCTATACTACAAGTCTTACTACACTCTTCAAAACTTCATTTCTAACCTTCTTCACCAAAACTTCATCCTTCTTAACGTAATCATCAAAGGTTTTCATACATCTTGAATTCCCTGCAAAATCACATGAAATACAATAAAGAACAACAATAGTTACTTAAGAAGTTACAATTATTTCAAGTCAAAAACCTTAAATGTGCTAGCAAAAAGTTGGCACATCAACATTGAAAGATCAAACCAGTGGAACGATACGATCTTGACACGGCGCGGTGGCCGTCTCATCAATGAATATATTCCTCCAGCTCCTAGTGTAAATTCAAGTGAACTGACACAGACTCAATAGGGGACATTGGTCATCGTATTGATGCCAACGATGCGGCGCATCTGTCTATGCATCACTAAATCAGTTTTAAGTCATTAAAAATTTGCGTCCTCAGGGGTAATTTGGTCTTTTCCCACCTTATGTCAGCCCCCAAACACGATATTAAGCCCCTTTAGTTGTAAAATCTATTCTTCTTTCTCAAAATTTCTCAAGAAACAAACCCTAGGATCTCCAATTCAAGATTCAGCCTTCAAGAACACTCCATCATTCTTCTGAGATTTGAATACAAAGGTATGTGAAGTGTTTATCCAAGGGTTTCCTTCCACCCTTGGAGTTCAAGAAACTCTTTTTAAATACAAGTTAATTTATTTCGTGGATTTAATATTGGATGTTGAATGTGTTAATTATTATGAAGTTAATAGTGATGTAATTCCATGATTTGTCCCAAGTTTCATGCAATCTAGTCAATTGTGAATAGAATTTTATGAACTACATGTTGAACTCTTGAATTTCAAGTTGAATGTAGAAGCCATGATTTTACTACATGTTTATTGATACGGGAAATACCCATGCTCTCTTAGTGGTTGTTAAATTGCTTATTTAAACAAAGAAAAATGGAAAACAACCATTTCATGTTAGCTTATGTGAAGTTATATCATGCAAGTGTTTGATGGAATGTCTTTATGAATGAGTTATGATCAGTTGCATATGGTTATGTCTTTCACTTTTATGCTATGGTTTATTTTTCATGCTATCGAATCCTGGGAGTATTCAATACCCAAAAACTTAGTTGTTTACCTAGAGGTGTGGTAGTTACAAAATAGTCTCAATAGTGTCATGAATAGTAGTCTCAGTAATCAGTCACAGTTATAGTTCAGTATTCAGTTTAGACCTCAATGAATCTAGCTAGTCAATAGAAATCTGTAGTATTCCATCAGTTAACAGAATTTAGTAGTACTCCTCCGGTTAATAGAACTCAGTGAACTAAGATCAGTTTAGTTAGATAGTACGATCTATAATAGTTTAGTCTAATGACCAATCTCTATGCCTTCCTTAACCTTGAAGTGGAATTTCCCCTAGTTCAGCAAAAGATTGAACTCTTCACATCTCTATAGTGCTCTGCTCAAATTAACAAAACACAATTATAATGAATCACTCACTACAGATAAATCATCCATGAGTACTTCTAGAGTGTCCTCTACCATGTCGGAGAAAACAGACATCATGCACCTTTGGAATGTGGCCGGCTTATTACAAACTTGAAAGGCATCCTCTTAAATGCAAACATTCCATATGGGCATGTAAATGTTATTTTCTCCAAATCTTACAGTGCAATCGAGATCTCGTTGTATCCCAAATATCTACCAAAAAAGTAATACCAACCCTTCCTGCCAAGCGATCAAACATTTGATCCATCAAGGGAATTGGAAAATGATCTTTTAATGGCCATGAATTTAACTTCTGGTAGTCCATGAAAACTTTCCACCCAGTCACTGGCCTAAGTGGAATAATCTCATTCTTTTCATTATGAACCACAATCATACCCCCTTTCTTGAACACACATACTATTAGACTTACCCACTCACTATCAGAGATTGGGTATACTACCCCTGCATCAAGCCACTTTATAATCTCTTCTTTCACCACTCTTTGCATAGGTAGATTTAGTCTGGGCTGATGCTCAATAGTTGGTCTACAATCTTCTTATAGCTGGATCTTATGGGTATATATGCCTAGAGGAATACCAATAATATATGCAATCATCCATTCGATATCTCTTTACTACCTCTTAAGCATCGAAATAAGGGCTCAACCTTCTTCTCTCCCAAATCAGTTGTAATAATGACCGGCAAGGTGTTATCACTACCAAGAAATGTATAGCGCAGATGGCTTGGAAATTCCTTAAGTTCCAACATCAGTGGCTCTTTAATAGATGGCTTAGCCGGTGGTGTTGGACAATTTTTAAGGTCCAATTCTAGCTTCTTTGGAGCATATGAATATCATGCCACCCAGATTTACACACACACCATTTCCTCATATTCCTTGATACCCTCACTATCGAAGTTCATCAACACAACAGCCAATGTTTCCATGCTATATTTCTTCTTAATCGGTACTTCATGTTCATCTTCATAATATATATTAACAATAGAGAATACACTCATCTATTTTTTTTGCTTCATCAACTTAAAAACATCAAAGCTAACCACCTTATCGTTGAGCCTAAACATCTGCACATTATTCTACAAGTCAATCAACATACTTTTAGTTGCGAGGAAAGCTCTACCAAAGATTATGGCTACCGCGAAGTCCACCTCTCAATCTAGGATGACAAAATCAGTAGGGAAAATAAAATAGACCACTTTCATAAGCACATTATATAATATTCTGATTGGCCGCTTCACTGATCTGTCTGCCATTACAAGTTGTATATTGGTGGGTGTAGGATCTCCCAAACCCAACTTCCTGTAAACTGCCATTGGCATCAAATTAATACTAGTCCCGAGGTCACATAAAGACTTAGCAAACTTAAGTAATACAATGTACAAGGGATGGTAAAGGTTCCTGGACCCGCTTTCTTCAACACCAAGGATCTTGTAGAAATAACACTACAATGGTGAAGGTTTTCCACTGGTTCATAGCTCACTGTTCACTTCATTGTCATAAATCCTTCATGAACTAAGCGTAGCTAAGCATTTGTTCCTGTGCCTCTAAAAAGGTACATTTACCGTCAACTGTTTTAGCATTTCCATGAACTTGCTAAATTTTATGTATTTCACCTTCTTTTTCAATAGATAAGGAAATTGAGGGAGTTGTTTTGGCATTACTTGAACCATTGCTTCTCCACCCTTTCCCTTATCTTTATCTAACTCATCAACCTGCTAATTTTCAGATAAAATCCAATCATTATCCTACTTCTCAGACTCTACTGAGTGGTCTTTTTTGCTTCTGCATCTAACTCCACCCTATCATAAATCACAGATTTGCCCATAGGAGGTCTCGGTAATACTTTAACAATTTGAGTGGTAATCTCCATGAAAGATCCATCATTTTAAGGATTTTTCACTGTATCACTCGATAATATTCCACTCTTTCTCTAATTAAATATTATGGATAACTGGTTCATCTGCCATTCTAGTTGCTTAATGCAAGTGGACTATGAATTGACTAACTGAATCATAAAAGATAAGCCAGTTTTCAATTCAGTCAATCCAGTGTTAGTTGACTCAACCCCTTTAAATAACTTTGCCATTATATCTTCCATAAACATTTTACTTGAACTGATAGTAGTAGTATCACGACTTCCAGGAGGTATATACAACCCACTCCTATCATTTTATCTCCTCCAATTCCCTTGGTCATGATCCCTATAACCAGATTTATCATAATAGTTCTGAACTAGGTTTCCTTGGCTATTGCCTTGAAAACCCCCTCGTTATTAAGATAATTAGCCTCCTCCTCAAAATCAGAGTCAGCTCTACTTTTTGATCCAATGACTTTCACCTTTTTTGTCTTCCTAGATAGCAATTGATTAGTGAGTAACTCCATCTGGGTCTTCATTTATGCCATATATTGGTCACGCTCTACCTCTTTCGGGCATTGCTCCATAGACATAGTAGAGCTTTCTACCTTTGAATACCTGGTATGCCAAGCTCTACTCTATTTGATCATCCTATCAAGCATTTCTGAAGCTTCTAAAAAAGTAAGTTCCATAAATGCTCCACCTACATCATTATCCACAACCGGCTTTGTGATAGAATTCAAGGCTCTATACAGAGTCTCCATCAAATGTATATCAGTCATTTTGTGGTTGGGGCACTGTATCAATTTTTTTTTAAACCTCTCCCAAGTCTCATAAAGAGCTTCAGTTAGGAAATGCCTGAAGTTACTGATCTCATCCCTTTACTATAACATCTTTGATGGTAGAAAGAACCTTTCTAGGTAAGCTCCTTTAAACTGACTCCAGTTTATCATTGAATTAAGAGTCAATCCATTCAGCCATAGTGTTGCCTCCCTAGATAAACACAAAGGAAATAGTCATAGATGGATTGCATTCTGCCCTACTGTAATACCTTATACTTCTACCTAGCTTAAAATCATCCCAAAAATATTAAATACTTACTTTAAAAGATGAACCTACTCTTATACATATGGAATTTTCAAGATTTTGACTTTTTACGGTGTGGGAAATTAAATAAGCTTACTATCGATACCAAAATTTTCCAAATCTGACACTCAGGTGAAGATTTAGAGCTATTTTAGTAAGATAATGTGCAACCTGAGCCAGCAACACATCATAGAGTAGGCCAAACTGGAAAGCATCAAAATTTAGTGAGCCTCCGCGATTATGACACATCATGCCAAGGCCTGAATTTATAATTATCCCTTTCCAGTGTCTCAACGCGATACCACAACGTCACGGTAAGCTTCCAGGTCTCATTCAGTATTGCAACATGATTTGACCACATCGCACCATAATGCAATTTCTCAGTAGTCATTTTCCAGAGACACGACGCGATAGTGCTGCGTCGGGCCAAGTGCCCAAATTTGGTTTTTAGTGACAAAAAATAAAAAATTTCTAAAGGAAATTGGGTTTTTTTCCTTGAACTAGATCAGCCTTTAACCACAAAATTTTTCCCTAAAAACCCAATTATATCACTTTTCCTCACTTTCTCTCAAGGATAAAATCCTTGTCTCTCAATAGGTAAAAACCCTAGATCAAGAAATCAAGGCTCAAATTCAAGAATCTCTTCGTCAATCTTCATAGAATCAAGAACTAAGGTATGCACAGTGTCTATTCATGGATTCCTTTCTTCTATGAAGCCCAAGAATCAAGTTTTAAATCTTGTATTGTGAATATTTTGTTGTGGGGTGATTATGTTTATGTGATTATGGTTGTATGATTCCCAAGTTGGAATTTTTATGTGTTGTTCATGAACCTATTCTAGTATGTGGTCTGAAACATGTGAAATTGAGTTGAAATATAGAGTTTTGTTGTATTAATTTGATGGTCAAGCCTATACCCTAAGTCATGCATCTTAGGTGTTTGATAAAATGCCTTAGAGAGTAGAAATTATCCATTATAGCTTAATTGTGACCCAAGTGATAAATGCATGCTTTACCCTATAACCAAGAATGACTTACATGATATTGTGTCCATTATGAATGGTTGAGGAAATGTCCATGAGATTAGGTTGATGAAAGTATAACATGTTTATATGCAATTACATTCATGTACAAGACCATGATAACCATATGCTTCATCAAATTCCTAAATTAATGTACTATGAATTGTTGTTATTGGTCATGCATTCAAGAAGTGTCATGTCCTCTCATTTTCATGCTATCGAGTCCCGGGGGTACTTGTACCCAACTACTTAGTTTTGTACCTGGAGACAATGTCATGTTTTCATGATACTCTCAGTTAAGCAATGATTAGTAGAATTCAGTCAGCCATGTGACTCAGGAAAACTCAGTAAACTCAATATCAATCCAGTCTAATTCAGTAATCTTAGTAATCTCAAAAATCTCAATAATCTTAGTCAGTTATTATGTCTCAGTAGTATTTCATTAGTAAACAAAAATCCAGTGAACTCAGTTCAATCTAGTTAATCAGTAAAATCAGTAACATATTAGTCCAGACTAGTATGAACTAGGAAATTAGTTCTGTGTATAGTAAGTTAGGAGTAGGATTCAGCACAGAGTGAACCCAGGGATGAGTGCACACATTATTAGCCAGTAGAGGGTGTGATCCTTAGTAGCAATCCCTGTGTTCAAGAACTATGTAGCCAACGAAGGTTGAGATGTACCCCTATGAATCTAGGGACTATACATCTCATTTGAGTTTTCCTTATAGGAGGGGTTGGCGGAGAGCTCTCTATCAGAAAGGGTTTACTCACAGCTTATATTTACCCATGGCATGGTACTGATACCCTTCCATCTAGGGTTACAGGTTGGACCTCACCAGTTCAGATTTAGGGCATGTCGGTTAGATGATTACCTCTTATAATTTCAGTTTCAGATTCAGTCCTCAAAATAGAACTCAGTCCAGTTCTATAGAAATTAGGATTGTCAAACATAATTGCTCAGTTCAGTACGGAACTCATCTAGTTCCATCAAAATTAGGACTATCAGACACAGTCACTCAATTAATTATATATTAATTATATGAGATTCATGTTATCAATATTCAGTTTCAGGACTATCAGGTATAGTCAATCAAACCCATTTCTTCATAATCAGAACTGTCAAAAAGAGTCATTCCTTTATTTGTAATGTGACATCAATTCTTCAGTACTCTATAGACTCAATTATTTAGTATCCCAGTATTACCACTCAGATATTAGTAAATCCATGTTATCATACTTCATGAGTTAGTGTTATCACAATTTTAGTTACAGTTACGTATTCATGCATGTATTCTCAAATTTATGTTATTCAGTCAATTAGTATTGTTCATGCATATGAACCTCATGCATTAAGCCTACCTCACTTGTATACTAGTACATTCAATCGTACTAACGCATTTGCACTATGGTGTTTTATACCATAGGTTTAGAAGCATGATCTCCCGAGCATCTTTAGTAGATCAAATATTAGATAGCTAGACTACTAGTGAGTCGTCATCATTCAAGGATAGCATGATTATTTATTACTCAATTATTTCAGCAGTTTAGAGTTAGTTGGTGATATGTCCCATCAACTCCACAGTTTTTAGACAGTTTAAAATCTTTCAAACTATAGTATATTTCAGATAGTTTATTTCAGTTTTGGGTATTATTATACCCTATTACACACATTGTTTTATATTCAGTATTAGTTTATTTTTGAACCTTATAGACTTACAACTTATATTTTACATATTTACAGTATATTATTTAGTGCTTAGTTACAGATATCAGTCATGGGTTATCTTATGGTCCTTCAGGGTCAAGAGCACCATGTAGCATTCTAGGTACCAGATATGGGGCATTACACCTACTCCCATACTATCAGAATGTTTATAAATAGTGATGAAGTTTACTACATGTATATTTGGATTATCACCTATAACTCCACCAAATACTCTTTTATGATGCAGCAACTGAATTATGGTGCTTGTAATGTTGAACATAGATCTAGGTGCCAAAGGTGGAGAGATAATAGCTCCAGTAGAACCTACTTCATCCAATTCATCCTCATCCTATCAAGGTAAAACTGCACAGCTTGGCGGTTTGGTTTTCTTTTGAATGGGCAATTTTTGTTCACAGGTGCAGCTACACCCTCAGCTCATCTCTTATTCGCAGGCTCCATTAGATCATTATCCTATATGTCCTCATCATCTGTATTTTCCACTTTACCTAGGTTATCATTATTTTGTTGATTGAGTCATTAGCTAAAATGGATAATCAATCAGATTCTTGTTGTTAGCCATTCTCCCAATCAAGAAAGGATCTGGATTGAAGGGTAATAATAGTTCTCCTGACCTTTTGGTTCTTGCCATATACAATAAAGAACCTGTAAAAATCAAAAACAAAAAATAAACATAAAATTTAGGAAACTTAACCAAGAGTCAATTATCATAGATATACTCAATTGACAATCGTATTCCTCGATAACGATGCTAAAATTTGATACACCCAAATTACTCCTCTCTTATTAGAGAGTAAACGATTGTTGTCAAATATATAACCCAACTAGGTTGGAGTCATAGCGTACAGGGAATATGGTGTTAATGAAATTTACTTGTGATTCAATCGACTAATAGCTAATAGCTTCCTACAAATGGGGGTTTTTAGAATTCAAACTCTTGCGATAATTTACTTTGTTTTAGTGACCCAAAATTGATGCTTCGGTATTTCATAATATTGATATGGTAAAAACTAGTGTTGTGTTCACTATGAGTATTTGTACTTACTAAACAATAACTGTAGTAAAGATTCTCAGAACATGTAGGAAACAATAGATTATCACAATCTACGATTCATCTAAATGTTTATCAATCTAGTTAGATGGTAGATTACCTAATTCTTTCAAACTTAGGTGATCCTCATATTGAACTTGATTTTATCTCGAGTTAATTAACCTTGGTACAACGTTAATCATTATATGGACATTTAACATTTACAAATACCCGTTGGTAGTTGACTTCCTCTTAATTGATTTCTTAATTCAAGCAAACCAATATGAGGTTCAATCTATTATTTGCAAGAAATAGATAATACTTATTACAACATAATTATCAAGTCGCTCCTGGAGTTCTTAGAATCTCAACTAACTACTGAATTTGTAAGGCCAAACTCATAGATCCCACAACTCCAGTTGGAGGATTTAGTTACTCATAATGTAAAGAGAAACAGTATATCTATCATTCATAATTCAGAAATTTTTTAACATACAAATAATGAGAATATAAGGTTTTCTTCATTCCAAATCACAAGAAAATCCCAAAACAAAAACAATAATTTCCAAAAAACTAAAGTTGAAAATTCATAGAAAAATATCAAAAAGTTTCTATTTTACGTAAGTTCTAGATGATTCTAAAAGCCTAAGACTTTTTCCTTAAACACTCAAGATGATTTTAGAGTGAAGTTTCAAATTCCAATTTTTCTGCTCCATAGCTGATAATTATATCTGATGGCTTATTAGAGAGTTGACGACTTATCAGATTAAGTCGTCAACTACTCTTTAAAATATTTGTTCACTACTTACAGCTGATAACCTATCTGATGACTTATCAGGTTAAGTCGTCGATATTTCATCCCAGTTCTTGTATACTGCTTTCAGCTGATGGCTCCATTTGATGACTTATTACCAAGTTGATGACTTATAAGACAATTCATTAAATTTTCTTATTTAGTATCTATATTCTATCTATTGGTGATGCCCTCATGTGATGACCCATCAGATATTTGACGACTTATTAGACAAGTCATCATTACACTTTTCAAAACATCATTTCTAAGCTTCTTCACCAAAAAATCATCCTTCTTTACGTAGTCATCAAAGGTTTTCATACATCTTGACTTCTCTATAAAATCACATGAAATATAATCAAAGCAATAATAGTTACTTAAGAACTTACAATTATTTCAATTCAAAAGCCTAAAATATGCTAGCATAAAGTTTATACATTATGCACTAGTGTTTTTCATGCGCAAAATATATGGTTCCCTTCGGATGTACATCAACTATAGGTAGTTCACTAAGGTGACGGTCAAGAACATTACCCTCTTCTAAGGATTGATAGTTTATTTATATAGTTGCAAGGTGCCAAGTTTTTTTCTAAAATAGATCTTTGGTATGGGTATCATCATCATAATATTAGTGAGGTGCATATCCCTAAGATAGATTTTCATACTCGGTATAGGGATTTGAATTCTTGGTGATGTTATTTGGTTTAACTAATGCCCTAGCAGCATTTATGGATCTGATGAACAAGGTTTTTAGGTAGTTCTTGGATCACTTTGTCATTTTTTTTATTGATGACATTCTGGTTTATTTAATGAGTGAGGTGATTAATCTAATCACCTCTGTGTTGTGCTACAATCCTTAAAAGAACAACATTTGTATGCCATGTTCTCTAACTGTTAGGTTTTTTTGAACCTTGTAACTTTCTTAGGTGATATTATTTCTAGTGAGGGAATAATGGTAGTTCCTCAAAAGGTGGCGGTGGTTAAGAGGTGTACTAGACCCATGACTCTATCTGTCATCTAGAGGTTCTTGGGCTTGGCTGGGTATTATAGGTAGTTTCTGGAAAGCTTCTTTAGTATTGCTGCTCTTTTGACTAAGTTGACTCAGAAGAAGGTCAATTTCTCTTAGTCAGATGGTTATGAAGGGAGTTTTGAGAAGTTGAAAGACAAGCTAACTTTGGCTCTAATTCTGACTTTGCCTTAGGGTAATGATGGGTTTGTAGTTTATTACAATGCATCTAGGGTGGGCCTTGGATGTGTTTTGATGCAACATGGGAAGGTAATTATATATTCTTCTAGGCATTTTAAGGTTTATGAGAAGAATTATCCTACTCATGACTTGGAGTTATTGGAATTTCTGTTTGCTTTGAAAATATAATGGCATTATCTGTATGGTATGCACGTGGATATCTTTACTAATCATAAGAGTCTATAGAATGTGTTCACTCAGAAGGAGCTAAATATTAGGTAGGGGAGATGGTTGAAGATTCTCAATGATTATGATATAAATCTTGAGTACAACCTAGGTATAGCTAACATGGTTACTGATGCTCTTAGTAGGTTATCTATGGGGAGTTTGGCTCATGTGGAGGAAGAAAAGTGGGAATCGATGAAGGATATCCATCAGATGACTTATCTTGTAGTTCATCTCTTGGTATTTAAGAATGGTGGCATGATGGTACAAAAAGTGGTTCAATCTTCTATTGGTACATAGATCAAGAAGAAAGAAGTTTAGATCCTCTCTTAAGGAAAATCAAGACTGGCATTGGTGGGCAAAAGGTGGTGGTGTTTGAGATTAGTGGTGATGGCACTTTATGGTACTAAGAAAAGTTATGCGTCCCTGATGTATATGGGTTGTGACAAAGTGTTTTGGCTGAGGTACATGATTCATGTTATGTTGTACATCTCATCTTAACAAAGTTGTATTATGATCTTA
Organism: Capsicum chinense; assembly: GCA_026120095.1. Taxonomy (NCBI): domain Eukaryota; kingdom Viridiplantae; phylum Streptophyta; class Magnoliopsida; order Solanales; family Solanaceae; genus Capsicum; species Capsicum chinense. The sequence continues at coordinate 85,937,696 of JAPEIP010000010.1, forward strand.
AGTAAATCTACTAGTGGAATTGAATAAAGAGGGATATGGTTTATTTTCCGACCAAGTGCATAGTGTGCCAATAACTTAAGGTTGAGCACATGAGACCTGGTGAGTTCTATCAAGATTTGGGTTACCCAAATAGAAATGGGAGGTGATCAATATGGATTTCATTACCGATCTTCCTTGATCTCAAAACTAATTTAATTTGATTTGTGTTATCATGGATATAATGACGAAGTTCGTTATCTTTTTGCTAGTGTAGACTATCATTTTAGTGGAGGATTATGTGAATTTATTTATTTAGGAGATTGTGAATCTTCAAGGGGTACCTGTTTGATAATTTTTTATCACGATATGCAATTTACATGTCAATTCTGGTGGTCTTTATAGAATGGGTTGGGACTAAGGTTAGTCTGAGTTTAACTTTCATCTGCAGATAGATGAGCAAGCAGATAATATCATTTAGACATTGGAAGATTTGTTTCGGGCATGAGTGACTGATTATGGTGGAAATTGGGTTGAGCATCTACCTCTGGTAGACTTTTCTTACAACAATAGCTATCATTGTAGTATTGGTATTGCCCCTTTCGATACATTTTATAGTGGAAGGCTTAGATGTCCTATTGGTTGGTTTGAGCATAGTGAGGTAGATATGTTTTGTAATTATTTTTTGTTTATCAGGCTATGGAGAAGGTAAAACAGATTCGGGATAGGCTTAAGGCCACCCAAAGTCACCAAAAGTCCTATGCAGATGATAGGTGTAGAGACTTGGAGTTTGAGGTTAGAGATAAGGTCTTTCTTAAGGTGCCTCCCATGATGGGAGTAATGCAACTTGGCAAAATGAGAAGCTCGGCCCCCAATTTTTTTGTCCTCTTGAGGTCTTTTAGAGGGTTGGTAATGTTGCATATGAATTGGAGTTTCCTTTTATCTTGATCTTCATTCACCCGGTATTCTATGTTTCAATGTTAATGAAGTGATTACGTGATCCTTTTTTGGTTGTTCCTTTAGAGGGATTGGCTATCTCGGATTCTCTATCTTATGAAGAGGTCCTGGTTGAGATATTGGATAGGCAATTTCTTCGATTGCAGACCAAGGATGTGGTTTTGGTTAAGGTTCTATGGCGTAACCACAAGGCGAAAGAGGCTACATAGAAAGTAGAGGAGGACATTAAGTCCAAATATCTGTATTTGTTTTCTGCTCCTAGGATTCATACAGAAGGTATGTGTTCTTGAACATATCTTTATTTTTTTAGTTTTTTAAAGGAAAGATTGGGTATCTTACATGTTTGTTTTTTCTATCATATAGGTAAGAGTAGAGACATCTAAGGGTTGGATTAACGTTTGATAATGTAAATGACTCATGTGTGTGTCTAACCTACCTTGTCCGTCATTTGGTGATGAATGTTTCTTGTGAGAGAGACTGAAATACCCTAGTTTCAGGACCTTAGAAAGGTTCTTGGAATTTAGTTCTCCAAACCCAATACGATTCAAGGTTACGAGTTATATGTTGGGGTACTGATGGTATGGTCCTATTATACATTGAACAGTGTTGGTTGGTGCAGTTGGATGGGTTACTGGAATGGATATGACTTGGTGTGGTACAATTTTTATGGTTAGATATAGATCATTTGGGTTGGTTTTTTCATTAGACTTGGTAACTTAAGTTGGTTCTGAGTACGAGTGGCTTACCATGAGTAGTAAGTCAGGGTACGAATTGTACTGGGGACTTGTATAGTGGACAATGTTCAAGTTTCTTGATGTTCTATTCTGCTAGCGGTACAGATTGATGGAATATATTATATGTTGTGGATACAACATGGTTTGGATGAGTTTTATATTGAAAAGTATCGGTTCCAATGGTTGAGGCTTAGGATACGAGAGATAGGTACCACACGTATAGTTTAGGTACGATTCGTAAGGGTCAATTGTATCCTTGTGATGGGATTTTGTGAAAACTTAAGTGTGGGTATTTTAGACATTTCCCCACTTAATCTAGTAATTCCCCATGACTTTTAACTCTTTTCAAATATTATTTTCCCTATTATTCTATTAATTAACACGTAGAAACTATCTCAAATCACTCCATAATTCTCTCAAGAGCTTTTGGGGTAAGGAAGCTTGGGTTTCAACTAGAGGGATAATTAGGGGATCTTGTTGGTGATTTCTTTCGATCTATTTTGTCAATTAAATCATGTTCTCTTCCCTTATTGTTAGTTCCAACTAAAGGCGTGCTTTTAAGTAATATTTTCATGCTTTCATTATTGTATGATTTGGTTTTCAAATATGAGTTGGGGGTTTTATTTATAAATATTGGTTATAGTTTGCCATGGTTTTAATTATTATTTTATATTCATTAATGGTGGTTTTGGATACTTGGTTGCATGGTAATGGTTTAATGGTAATGGAATTCATTTTTGTTATGTTATGACCCTCAAGGTGTTACAGAAAATGCTTATGAGAATGTTTTCATTGCATTAATTTATTTTAATAGAACTCTTGCTTGTTTTGACTTTGTAACGGAACTCAAATGATTTAAATGTTTTTGAAATATCAAAGCCTAAATGGTAATGCTTGTAGGGTACATGGTAATCCCCAAAGTTGGTTAATATGGTAAATGGTAGGGTACATGGAAGTCCCTTAATCTATATATTGTTGGCTATGGATAATACTTGCAAGTTATTGGTTGGTATGACGATACCACTACTAATAGCCTTAGTTAATAAATGGATAATGGTTTGGTTGGTTGGAAATGGTTTTAATTGGGCTTAAAGGGGGAGGTGTAGCAAATTCGCGGAAGGTGGAGGTCCAGGGGTAGACCAAAACTGGAATCTCATATTTGCCAATGTGTGGTTGAGTCTTAATGACTGTGTGTATGATGTCACACTTTATATTGGGGGATGTACTAGTCATCCTAGTTTTTTTCTTCCACTGCCATGCGGATTCATGAACGTGGCCCCTTTCAGCTAGGGAGATGAACCCACATTGCCTTAGGGTGGTTTAAGACGGCAAAGGAACACAACCCAAGTAAAGATTGTAAGTTAATGCTAAACACAGTTCCCTTTCCCGACATGGTTATATATATGTATTGTTGTGTGCTTTATTTATGGTTTAAGTTGGATTTTATAAATGTTAGTATTTTATATTTATCCTAAATTCATGCTAGCGATCACTCACTAACCTATCTTCGGGCGGCTATATACCTATTCTATATAGAAAACAACCATTCTACTCCTCATGTTTAGCGTTTGGGCTTCGATATAAGCACTTGTATTGAAATGATAAGCTTCCATCTTTTCGGAAGGCTCCATTTTATGATAAGGATATTCCTACACACTTTAACTTTATTTTGGGTACTAGTTTTTACTATGTTTGAGGGCATGTCCCAACCGAATATTCTTACTCTTTTGGTTAGAGGCTTTGTGGTATTACTATGGGTTGATATGGGCGGGATCGGTATGGGCGTGAGCCTTAGCATTGGCATTGGTGTTGGGGCTTAAACATTTGGATGATATTATTGGTTGTTCTATAGGATTTTATTTTGGGATTGATTATATCACATTTTGGTACCGATTTGGTTGTTGGCTTGTTTATAGCCTTTGATTTTGGCGTTGGTTGGTTTGCTTTGCTTTGTACGGTTGGACGATTGGGATCGGTTGGGTCAGTCACAATCGTGAACCTATCCCAGAGTATCGACTTATAAAATAATGGTATTTTTTTAAATATTCAGAATTAATCCAACTCAAGGCAGGCGGATGGAGGTTGGGGTTGGGTACGGGGGTGGTCTCTGGTCTCGGTCGGACTTGAGATGCCTATTACAATAAGGCTCCCGGTCAGGTTATGCTAAATAGAATCACCTAGGTTAATACATAGGACATCATATGAGATACATTATATGACTCACAGCCCATCATACAACCCTTATAGATTAGTCATACATTGGACAGTAGCCAACCTAATAAAACTTATCAACATACGATTGATGACCCCTTAACTGTATCCAAACATTTGATTAGTACCCATTATCGAATGATGTCTAGAGAGTTCAAAACTAAGTAAATTTTTTGAGGATCAAAACCCATGGTATTTCAAGAATCATAGGACATAACCTAACCATGTTGCATCAACACACATCCCAATCCCACACGAGACACATCACAATAGACAACAAAACCATCAGTACCCTCGGGTGTAGTCATGACCGAAGCATAAGTCAACATATCCTTCAACTTCTCAAAACTACCCTCACAAGTATCGCACCATAGAAACTTTGCCTTTTCTGAGTTACCTTATTCAACAGGGTAGCAATCAAAGAGAAACTCTCCATAAACCTCCTATAATACATGAACAAACCTAAGAAGCTCTGAATATTGGTTGGAGTCGTGGGTCTAGGCCACTTTTTAACCACTTCAACTCTCTGTTGATCTACCATGATCTGCTCGATAGATACAAAATGACCAAATAAGGTCACAAAACTTAACCAGAACTAACTTAACCAGAACTAACACTTATGAAATTTAGCATATAATCACTTATCCCTCTGAGTCTGACACTATACGGAGGTGATCGACATAATCCTCCTCACTCTTTGAATTCACCAAAATATTTTTGATAAATACAATCTCAACCAAATCCAAGAACTGTTTGAACACCCAGTTCATAAGGTAAATAATGTTATTGGACCATTAGTCAAGCCAAAAGACATAACCAAAAACTAGTAATGACCATATCAGTTATGAAAAGAAGCCATAGAAATATCCACCTCCCTAGTCTTCAGTTGATGATAACCCTATCGAAGATCAGTCTTAGAAAAACACTTAGCACCCTGATGCTTGTCAAAGAAGTTATCAACCCTAGAGAGAAGATACTTATTCTTCACTGTCACCTTGTTTAGATCAAGATAGTCTATACACATTAGAAGGGATCTATCCTTTTAGATCAAGATAGTCTATACACATTAGAAGGGATCTATCCTTTTTATACATAAAAAGTATCAAAGCAGGCCACAGGGAAACACTAGGGCAAATAAAACCCTTATCAAGAAAATCTTCCAACTACTTCTTAAGTTGTTTAACTCCAGAGACATTTATACGTAGGAATAGAAATAGGATGGGTAAGTGGGAGAACATCATTCCAAAAGTCTATTTCCCTGTGGGAGGAATACCAGAAAGATCGTCAAGGAAAACTTCACGAAACTAATTGACTATTTTGACAAATTGCAAAGAGGGACCCTAAGAATTAGAATCCTTAACCCAAACTAGATGATATAAAAACCCCTTGGGGATTAATTTTTGAGCTCTAAGTTATGAAATTAACTTTCCCTTAGGTACTATAGAACTCTCTTCTCCATCAATCACCAGTTCATTCGAGAATTGAAACTGACTTTTTGGGTCTTACAATCAAGAGAAGCATTGAATAGGTGAAGCCAATCCATCCCAGGATCACTTCAAAATCTAGCATATCCAACTCTGTTAAATTCACCAAAGTCTCACTATTAAATATAGACACCATACAACTCCTATAGATCTTTATAGCAATAACAGAATCACCAACCAGGGTAGACATAGCGAAAAGATAAGGAATGTATTTAGGACCTAAACCAAAATGAACAACCACATAAGGGGTCACATAAGAAAGAGTAGACCTAGGGTCAAGTACATAATATATATCATCAGAGAAAATCTGTAACATACCAGTGACAACATCAAGAGATGCCTCTAATTCTTGGCGAGTAGAAAGATCATATAAATAATTTCGACCAGTGCCGGTGCCAGAAGTAGCACCCTTTGATAAAGGATCTGAAGAAGTGGCAATAGGGACGTATTAACTTTAGAAGCAACCTTAGCTAGATAGTGTCACTTAAAATAACCCTACCAACCATAAGTATAACAATGATTCCTCCCCTTCTCACACTGACCATGATGCAACTGCCAACAAAATTTATAAAGAGTATAAAATAGGGCTGACTGAGCTCCACCAACCTAGGAATGGACACCTTGTTCCCTAAACCCATTGTCAACCTAAAAGAGTCGATCATAAAATGAGTTAGGATATGGCGCACTTGCCAATGAATAAGAGCCAAAGTTTTCCCAAGCCTTCTTCCTTCCCTACTTCCTACTATCCCTACCATTATTATGTAGACGTTTACCTGCTTTGAATACGTAAACTTCTTACTTTTCCTATCCCCTATTTCTGCTTGTTTTTCTTCTCATCCTCAACCTACTACATATGCACAACAAGCCTAGAGATATCCATATCACTATTTAACAAGACGTCTTTACACTGTAACAACAAGTCCTTAGACAAACCTGCAGAAAACTTCCTCATCTTAGCCCACATAGAAGACACCAACTTCAGATCATAGCAAGATAGATGATGGAATTTCAAAGAATATTCCTTCACAGTTATTCTCCATTGTTTAAAATTCATGAACTCTTTAACCTTCGGCTCTCTCAACTATTGAGGAAATAAGCGATAAAAGAAAGCATTGGAACACTCATTACATAATTTTGGTTCATTATTATCACCACTTGACTGCTCTGACTCCTTAAACCATTGATATGCCACATGCTTCAGCTGGTAGGCAGTAAACTCCACACTCCCAGAGTCAAAAGCATGCATCACTCCAAATATCTTCTTCATCTCATCAATGAATCCTTGAGGATCCTCCTCAACCTTAAAGGTAGTGAATGTTGGAGGACTCAACCTCATGAACTGGCTAACTCTAGTCACCTTAGAAAAAGGAGTGACAGAATAACATATTCAGACTGGCATGACTTAGAGGGTTTTTACTGAAAGTTTATTTTGTTAGAGTCTTCAATTTATTTTCAGCAAATGGAGCACAATTCTAGGGGGAAAGATAGGTAAATAGAATACGAAACAGTTATAGAAGAATTATGATGCTAAATTTACATTATTTTTTTGAGCATTGTATCATCATATCTAAGAAATAATGAGAGGTAATTTGGCCAACCTACCCAATTTATTAGAAGAATAAATTGAAAAGACAAGTACAACAAACAGGCTTTAACTAATCTAATAAAATATTGATTGTACGGTGTATTTTTTGCATATATGTATATTTCTTTAAAATAATAGGAATATCGAGCACATTCTAATGTTAGTCAATTGGATATACTAACTGCATCGTTCAAATTCTCTAAAATCCAAAGTGCTTTGTTAAAAGCACAACATCTTTAGATATGTTGTCTTTCTGAATTATGCTTCAAGTAAAAAAAGACAAAAAGTTATACTAACTCATTGAGCTTACCGATCATTTCCATCATAGTATACAAATTACTCATTCTGATCTGGATGAGATATCAACAACTGGTTCTATTGATAGAACTACTTCAACCTTCCACTCTAACAATAAGCTAAGTCACTTGTGGTTTTATCGTTACAGCAAGTAAAGTTGAATTACCTTATTGTGACAAAGCTAATTTAGTGGCTTTTAATACTTCAATTTTCTTACTAACCTATCGGTGTTAGTGCTTATGTTTTCATAGATGTTGTGTTTATGCTTTTATTAAGCTGAAACAACCTCTCTACCACCATAAGGTAGGGGTAAGGTCTACACACACTCTTCTCAAACTCCACTTATAAAATTACGTTGGGTTCTTATCATTTTCGTCTGTTAGCATTGATGGTGTTTTAGGTAAAAATATCCCAGGTATTAATAGGTCTCTTAAGTCCAGATGACGAGTCCTTGTAGGTGAAGAGGCTAAGGATCTTTCTGTATCAGATTCCCGAGCATCATGTGTTTTAGCTTGAAGCAAATTTCAATTCTTTATTGCCTACAAAATTTTGGATGCATTTTATGGATAGAGTAATAAGGTACTTGTGCTGGTATAAGTTAATGAATACCACATGATATAATTAAGGTGCATTTAAGTTGACTCATACACCTATATTATAAAAACTAGAATGTAAATCATTAGGGAGCGACAATGTTAGAGAGTTGCAATTGTACTTAATGTTAGAAGCCGGTGAAATCCTACTCTTCTTCACTTAAAAGTTGATAATTATAATGAATTTGTATTTGGTTAAATTCATCTATGACCTTTGTTCTCTGTATATGCATGAAGGATTGTGAGCTACTCTACCCTAGTGATAGACCAGAAAAACTCCTTATTATAAGTATTTCGGTGCCACCAATATCAATTCGCCCTTCAATATTTATGGATTGTGGAACACAAAGATCAGATGAAATTTTTTGGTCTAATAACTTCCTACTTCAATCTAGAATATTTGTAGACAATCAAAGATACTTTACTGCACAAATGTTTTTCCACACCTGAAAGTTTTAATTATTTATAAGTTCTCTTTTCTGTTAATTTTGGTCCACAGTAGACTACAAAACTTTTTTTAGGATGTGAACTTTTTGAGGTGTAGGTTGTTGGTGATCTTATGTTTGCCTTAGATGCAAGAGCATGACTAATAAGTCTTTAGTGTTGGAGGATATTTGAGAGGAATCGGGATATGGTTTCCAAATTGTAACATCGTTGACCAAACATTGGCTAAATAAATTTTAATTGGACACCTCATAGTTTTATTACATTGTGATATTGATCAATAATTTCTAGTGTTAATTTTTATGGAAACTGCCTTTCTACCTCCCAAGGTAGGGGTAAGGTCTGCATACACTCTATCCTTCACAGACCCTACTTGTGTGATTACTTGGATTTGTTGTTGTTGTTATTATAGTTTTTATTCAATCAAAAGTCAATCCTGAGATTATGGTCAATATTATTCTTTAGTGTTAATTACCACTTGAAGCCTGGCATAGTCCGTTCTAGTAAACTCTTGAAGTTGTTTGGTTTGCCTGACACAGCAATGAGAATGACATTTTTGATAGGCTTAAAAAAATTAATCATGCAAATGCCGGTCTTCATGAAGAGATGTTTGATCCCAATCCTTACAATAGGAGTCTGGTGTTTTTCAGTAAACTTCCTGCTCTTTTTAAAAGTCAATGATTTAGTGTTCTCAACTATCACTTTTTTGTAACGTTTTTAGTTGTTAATTAGATGGAACTTTTAACATGTTTCTCCTGGAATTTATATTCAATTTGTGTTGCAATGCTGTTATGTTATAGTTGAATTATGTACTTGATGAGAAGTATAAAGAATATCTTGATATCTATTATAACTCACTCTTTGCCAAAATATTTTGCATCACATAGGAGGTATTTTAGGAGTCTATTTTTCTTAAAAGTGATGTTGAGAAGCCTAATATTATTATGACTCCCTTCCCATAATTGTGGGTGGCTATGTTCGGTTGATTTTCTTGCAACAAGAATAGTTTGGAATGTTAATGGCGATTTTTTTTGTCGCACCTCTTATTAATGTTCTGTAGTTATATAAAATCTCTTTAAATGTAAGAGCACCCCAAGGATGATTATTAAGATCATGGGGTACTTCACCCATTCCAGGAAGGTTTTGGTTAAATTCTTAAGTCTTTAATATGGTATGTTAGCTAGTCTTTATTGGTTGTGAAGAAACTTTACCTTGGATCAATTTCAACCCCTAGAGTTAATTCATCCAACGATTATTGAACATATGAGAAGACAAAAAATGAGTTCTCTGACATATTTGTAGAACTCTCAACCCTCCCCCCCACACTTCCCAGGATTGGACATTTGAACTATTTAAATAGTATTGCGGCCCAACATTGGGAAATCCATCCATAACAATTGGGCCAGACACGAAGTTGTTGAAGGCTATAGAGTTTAATTTTTCAAGAACGCTTGATTACCATATTGGGCTGATAATTGCCATAGGATTAAGTTTTTCCTTTTAATTGTCAGATTCTTCTCCTTTGATCATCCTTAACTCTTTAAAGCTTTCAGCTAGTGTAATTTAACACTATGTATGCATCTTTCCTGTATCAGCACATGGAACAAATCCTGCATGTTCTGCAATATGTGGGATGAAAATGGTTGTTGTTGGGAGAGAGGTAAAAGAAAACATTAATATTAAAGAGTTGAGAGAGGTTGCTAAGGCAAATAAGGATAAAATGGTAAATCACATGGTAAATCACATGCTACTATTATTTGGCAACTTCTGTATTAGTTGTATTTACTTAAATCTTGATTAAATTCTAAGTTACATATCCATCAACAAATGGAGTGTATGAGGAACCTAGCACTCGTGAGAAGGCTGTGAGTACTTGCAATTTCCAAATCGGTCTTGTTTTTTCTTTTTTGTTGCACTTCAAAGATCTAATTTCACATTTTAAATTTAGATTTTAATGAAGCCTTATTTGGGAAGGAAAATCTCTGTTGTTTTTAGTACAGACAAGGTAGGTGGTATTGGCTTTGTACGAGTCTAGCTGATTTATTGATAATCTTTTGTATCCTCAAGGTTGATGGGGGCACATTTTAACTATATCTTAGTTAACATTATGCTTATAATCATCAAAATTCCAAAATAGCTGATTTGTTTAAATCACCTTATTAGAAAATATCTAATTTGTAGAAGTAATGCCTATCCAACCTCCCACATTTAAATGTGGACTATCTTTTACTCTTGTGTACGTGCTCATTTGAATTAAATTAATCCAAGTTTAACCTATTTTGAATCAATTTAAATTTCAAAGATGCTAAAAGAAAACTATCCTATATTTATGTTGTTCTTTATGTCATGATTGTGATTGCACTTCATCTTGATATTTGCAGTGAAGGTTTAGATATTGTGAAGGCTCTGTTTGGTATTGAGTTTGACAACAGGTATTTCTGCATTCTGACACTCCACATGACAAATTCATGCAGCTGAGTGTTGCATTTAGTGAATTTGACTTTATCTAAAAAACCTGGGGGACACATACTCAGTGTTCAGAAATACTGATCACAACCAAAGTTATTACTTTCTCTTTGTTCAATTTTGCCATCCAAATTCCCCCATACACTTTTCTTGTTCTACCTGTTGACTAGAACTGCTAAGATATGCAAAGCCACATACTTCCTTGGGACTCAACCTAAACCTAGTTGGGTAACTATATTTTTATAGTGACCATATTATTATCTTATAGGAGATGTTGTATTAACGTCATTAACAATTTGGTATCATTGTCGAGGAATACAACATTGATTTATGAATTAAAGTCGTTGCAGTATTTGGGACTTTTGGTTCTTAGTTGGGCATACGTCGATGTATGTATAACTCATGGAGTATAGATAATCCTTTATTCCTACAAAATCTAAATCAAGAAAGAATGCTCTAGATACTTAGTAGTACGTCATAGCCAAAAAAAGATGATTTGCTTCCACCTTTCCCTAAAGAAGTTCAGGACATTATTGATCAATAGATTGGTGAGATTTTGTCTCAAGCTAATGAAGAGAGGAGCATATTATAAAAAGCTCAATACCTAGCTCGAGAAGTAGAGTTAACTATACAGAGAGAGAGACAACAGACCATTGAGCAGTACTCAGTGGAAACTAGAATAGAAATAGAGGAGGCCAACCTCGAGTGACCCCAGCATATTAGTATGTTCATCCATATAAAGATGATGAAGAGGATTAGTGTAATACCCCGTATATTTCTAAGATAAAAAATGAACCGTTGTTCCTACACATGAAACCTCCTATCCTATGATTCATATTGGAGTACATTAATTTGGATGAGTATCCTAGTGATAATAGAGCTTATGATGTGTTAAGCATATTCATAAGAGTCACTTGGAGTAAGCCAAGCTAAGAACTTTTGAATCTACCAAGTTTTCATGTGTGATTTCACATAGGTCATCTTTGAATAAGCATAACCTGGTTTATAGGTGGTATTTTGGAAAATTTATACCCTCCAATTTGTATAGAATTTAATAAGCTTTCCGCCAATAATAAATTCACCTAATATGGACACTCAGTGAAGAAATTACGTCGATTTAAAGTTTCAGATACGTCATTTCAATCAGTGGCGCGTCGCGCCGTAAGACAAAATAACGTTTGTCAATTTCTAGTGTCTTTATGTGATTCCACCATATTGCGGTGAGATTCTAGGTCACAAACAGGTGGTAATGCGATATCTCTGCATCACACCGGGGTCCCAAATCAGGTAATTTTCATAGAAATTGAATGATGCATCTAGAGGGATATTTGGGTCATTTTTCCACCCCTATATATATATTCCATAAACACGGAATTAGACCTTATTTCACCAAAACAAACTCTTTCTCTCAAAATCCTCTCAAGAACACATTAGGGTTTTCAATTGGGGATTCAAGTTCAAGCTAATTCCTCCATCAATCATCAAGAATATTCCATCTAAGGTATCCATAGTGTTTATCTTTGAATCCATTGCATTCATAGAGAGCAAGAACCATGTTTTAAATATTATTTTGTGATTTTATTTTTGTGGTATGACCATGTACATGTTGATGATTATTGTTCAAGTTTCAATATGATATCTAAAGGTGTTTTCATAAATTATATGAGTTTGTTAGTTGAAATCCATGACCTTTATGTGGTTTAAAATGGGGAAAATCATGAAAACACACCTAAGCTAAAAAAAATGCATGCAAAGTGTTTGATAAAAGACCTAGGATGATAGAATTCATGTCCCATGATTTAATAGTGCTTAAATGACAAGTCTATGCTTATGCTTTATGATTTCACATGAATTCCACATGATTCATATGCGTCGTTGTTTTGATATAGATTAAGCATGATATTGAAGCTATGCAAGTATACACATGTTGTATGAATTTTCCTTCCATATGTAAGAAGTTGATAACTATGCTTAGGGTGAAATCCCCTACTTATGATATGGTGAATTGTGGACTCCATTTTATGATCAAGTCAGTTATGTGGTTCAGTTTCCTTCCATCGAGTCATGGGGGTACTAATACCCAAAAAATATAGATGTATGCCTAGAGACATGTCATGTTTTACGATTATCTTAGTCAAGCCATGTTCTATAGAACTCAATTAGTTACATGCCTCAGGAAATCTCAAAAATCTCATGATCTTAATAAATTCTCAGATAGTAGTAATATTTCAGTAGTTAACAGAAGTTAGTTAGTCAGTCTATGTACGGCTAAGTTAAATCATGTTCAGTCTCTTTAGATGGGAGTAGAAGTTAGCACTGAGTGAACCCAAGGATGGGAACTCACCTACTAGTTTAAGGTGTGATTCTTAGTGGTTATTCTTGTATTCTACGTAGCCACCGTAGGTTGAGACATCTTAACCTGCCAAATTAGGGTTGATGAGGTGGCTTAACCTGTCAGTTTAGGGTTACCACCATTCTCATTCGAGTACTTGCTAGCTAAGGGTCACTTACAGTTGTCCTTACCAGTGATGTGGTATTGACACCCTTACAGTCGGGGCAGAGATTAGACCCAAACCTAGCTATATATGCTATTGGGGCATGTCATTTAAGCAACTACCTCCCACAATTTTAGTCCTAGTCTTAGTAAAAGAAGTTAGATTGTTGTTCAGATTTCAGTATATCAGGACTGTCCGTTACAGTCAATTCAGTTGCAGTACGGAACTCAGGTAGTTCCATCAGATTTAAGACTATCAGACAAAGTCATCCATGTTACCAAAATTTCAATATCAATCTTGTTAGATAACAATAAGCCATGTATTAGCATACAGATCCAGATATCATGTATTTACAATTTTAGTTACTATGTATGCATGTTTGTACTCATACGTTAATATCAATCAGTCAGTTAGCATTGTTCATGCATGTAAACTATTTTGTATTTAGCCTACCTTACTCGTATACTCAGTACTCCCTGTCGTACTGATGAATTTGCGGTATGGTGCTTTATTTTATGTTACAGCATAGGTTCAGAGACACGAGTTCCAGATCAGCAGTAGCATTCCAGTCACAGAGTTACAGTGAGTCCTCATCCATTCGAGGATGATATTATTTTATTTCATTCATTATTTCAGTTCAGTTTTTCTATTCGGAATTAATTGGAGATATGTTCCTTTAACTCCTTATTTCAGATAGTAGTTGGAGGCTTTCAAATTTAGTTCAGATTATAGATTTAGCTTTTAGTTGTTTTGGGTATTTGTTACCCTATATGGATGTTATTATTTATTAAATATTCTATTCAGTTGAATCTTATGGCCTATTGTTCATGTTTTCCTCATTCTAAAAGTATATTATGTAGTGTACAGGTACAGATATCAGTCATGGGTTATAATGTGGTCCCTCGGGGTCATAAGCACCGTGTAGCATTCCGATTCAGCAAATCGAGGCATTAAAAACTTAGTATGAAAGCCTAAGGTTCAATAGAGTCCTAGGAAGTCTAAAAACCGCATCTAGTAGAGTCTTGTACATGTGTGTGCTGTACGCCACACTTACGTGCAAGAGGCCATGAGATGTTTTAGGAACAATTTCCCCTCTTTCAGTATTCATGTCATGATAGTGAGCATAATCACAAGTTAAACTCTCAGTCTAATCCATTTTTCTATTATTTCAGAATATACCTCCAAAGAAAAGAAACCAGCCCACTCCCCAACTCAAAGATCCTTTAGACAAATATTTTCTCATGCGGAGTTTAGACCGCATTCACCATACTTACTTAGTCTATGGCTACCTTAAATGAATGACCACCAGTTATTCTAGCCAATCTAGTGGCTAACTTATCTGCATCTAGGATTTGGGTCTTCACCCTAATGAACCCTCCATCTTTCTTTGGGTCTAAGTCTGATGAAGATCCTCAAGAATTCATTGACCAAGCCTAGAAGGTCATAGACATCATGGGAGTTACTTCTTGTCAAACTGATGAGTTAGCAGTATACCAGTTATAGGATGTTGCTTACACTTGGTACAAACAGCGGAAGTTTGAAAGGGTAGATGGTGTAGGCCTATAGAGTGGGAGGAATTTGTCACGGCTTTCTTAGATAGATTCTTTCCCCAAGAGCTGAGAAAGGCAAAAGTTCTTGAGTTTATCAATCTCAGGTAGGGAAATATGATGGCTAAAGTGTATTCTCTCAAATTTATTCAGCTTGCCAGATATTCCCTCATGTGGTTGCAGACAACAGGGCTAAGAAGAGAAAGTTCGTATCAAGAGTAAATGATAGTGTGGTAAATGAGTATAGGTCTGTGATACTGAATAGTGATATGACTTTAGCTAGGCTCATGACCCATACTTAGCAAATAAAGGAGTAAAAAATTAGGACTAGGGAGAGGCAGAATAAGAGAGCAAGATCAGGAAGTTTTAGTTTTGCTCAACCCAAATTAGAAAGAGAAAACTGTTTGTAGTTCTGTCCTAAGCAACAGTTCCAGCCCCTTCCTCTGCCAGTGCCCCAATTCTGAAATTTAGAGATGGCAATAGAGATCAAGCACCAGGCTCTAAGTCCTAGAGCAGTGTCAGCAGTGCCCGAACTAATCCCCTATGTTAGACTTATGGTAAGAACCATAAGGGTACCTATAAAGCTAGTAGCAATGTTTATTTCGATTGTAGAAAGCCAGGCCACAAGATTAGAGAGTGTCCACAGTTAGATATACAGGGTCAGCAGAATCGTTCCATAGCCCAGTCCGGTCGCCCAAATCAGTAGGGTACCACTTCCAGTGTTGCTAGTGGGCAACACCCAAATAGACTCTATGCTCTTTAGACCCGACAGGATCAGGAAAATTCTTTTGATGTCGTTGCTGGTACATTATAGATTTTCCATAGTCATGTTTATGCTTTGCTAGATCCAGGTGCATCCTTTTCTTTTGTTACTCCTTATATAGCAGGCGATTTCTAAATCAGTCCTAAAATTTTAGAAGAGCCCTTTTCAGTCTCTACCCTAGTGGGTAAAACATCATAGCTCAGAGGGTATACAGGAACTGCCCGATTATGATATTTCATAAAGCCACGTCTGCAGATTTAGTCGAGTTAGAGATAACTGATTTTGATATAATTCTCAGCATAGATTGGCTTCATTCCTGCTATGCCACAATCGACTGCAAAAATAGGATATTTTAACTTTAGTCCCCAAATGATCCCATCCTAGAGTGGAAGGGTAGTACATTATCTTTCAGGGGTCAACTTATTTCACACCTTCAAATAAGGAAAATGATTTTTAAGGAATGTGTTTATCATTTCGTTCATGTTAAAGACTCTAGTTCTAAATCTCCTAGCTTTGAATCAATCCCAGTGGTTAACGAATATTCAGATTTCTTTAACGAAGATCTTCCAGGCATTCCTCTCAAAAGGGAAATAGACTTTGGCATTGACCTTATTCAAGATACTCAGCCTATTTTTATTCCGCCATTCAGAATGGCACCAGTAGGACTCAAAGAACTGAAGGATCAGTTGAAGGATCTCTTAGATAAGGGATTCTTTAGAACCAGGGTTTCCCCGTAGGGCGTACTAGTCTTATTCATGCGCAAGAAAGACGGTTCTCTCAGGCTGTGTATTGATTACCATCAGCTCATCAAAGTTACGGTCAAGAATAAGTATCTTCTTCCCAGAATAGATGACTTGTTTAACCAACTTTAGGGTGCCCATTATTTCTCCAAGATAGACCTCAGATCAGGCTATCATTATCTCTAAGTTAGAGAATGTGACATCCCGAAGACAGCTTTCTTTACTCGGTATGGTCACTTCAAATTTCTAGTTATTTCCTTTGGTCTTACCAATGCCCCAGCCACTTTCATGGAATTGATAAACCATGTGTTCAAGCAATACTTAGACATGTTCATCATAGTCTTCATAGATGATATTCTAGTCTATTCCCATACAGAGCATGATCATTCAGACCATCTCAAAATAGTTCTTCAGACTCTCAAAGATCATCAGTAATTCTCCAAATTCAGCAAGTACGATTTTTGGCTAAGGTCAATAGCATTCCTTGGTCATATTATTTTTGGTGATGGTATTACAGTAGATCCTCAGATGACCGAAGCGATAAGAAATAGGCCTCGCCTGTCTCTCCATCAGATATCAGGAGTTTCTTAGGTTTGGTTGGCTATTATAGGCAGTTTGTTAAGAGATTTTCTTTTTTTGCATCCCCCATGTCCAGATTGACTTAGAAGAAGGTCAATTTTCATTGCTCATATCCTTGCGAGAAGTGTTTTCAGGAATTGAAGACTCGACTCATCTCATCTCCAGTCTTAGCTTTTCTAAAATGTTCAGATGGGTTTGTAGTATACTATGATACATCCAGAGTAAGTTTGGATTGTGTCCTCATGTAGCACGGTAGCATCATAGCCTACGCCTCCAGGAAGTTAAAGACCCATGAAAAGAATTATCCTACTCAAAATTAGAAGCCATAGTATTTGCCTTTAAGATTTGGAGGCATTATCTATACGGAGTTCATGTAGATGTCTTCACAGATTATAAGAGTCTCCAATATGTCTTTTCTCAGAAAGATCTCAATCTTCATCAGAGAAGGTGGCTAGATCTCTTGAAAGATTATGACATAAGTGTGCTTTATCATCGGGGCAAGGCCAACATTGTGGTCGACACTCTCAGTAGACTCTCCATGGGTAGTGTTTCTCATATTGAGGATTGCAAGAAGAAAATAGCTCAGGAAATTTATCTGTTTCCCAGACTATATGTTAGCTTAGTAGATTCTTCAGAGGGTGGTGTATGTGTTCAGGATAGTTCAGAGTCATCTCTAGCTTCCGAGGTGAAATAAAAGCAAGACAGGGATCCTAGCCTTGTCAAGCTAAAAATGTCTGTTCAAAATTAGAAAGTAGAGGTATTCTCCCAAGGGGGAAGTGGTGTCATTTATTTTTAGGGTCGTCTTTGTGTTCTAGGTGTAGATGATTTAAAGCAGCAAAGTCTTGCAGAAGCACATCCAGGGGCCACTAAGATGTACCGTGACCTACAGGAGATCTATTGGTGGAGTGGGATAAAGAGATGTGTTGCAGAATTTGTGGCTAAGTGCCCTACATGTCAGCTGGTTAAGATAGAGCATCAGAAACCTACTGGTTCAATAAAGGAGTTCACCATTCCTACTTGGAAGTAGGAAGAAGTAAACATGGACTTTGTGATGGGTTTTCCTTGAACTCGTCATCAAGATGATTTGGTTTGGGACATTGTAGATAGAATGACCAAGTCAGCCCATTTCCTTCTAGTCCATACCTCTTATTTAGCCGAGGATTACACCAAACTCTATATCAGGGAGTTGATTAGATTAAACAATGTTCCATTATCTATCATCTCAGACAGAAGTACCCAGTTCACCTTTCACTTTTGGAAAGCATTCCAAAAGGGTCTTGGTACCTAAGTTCATCTCAGTACAGCTTTTCATCCTCAGACAGTTGGTCAAGCAGAAAGGACCATTAAGACTCTTAAAGATATTCTAAGGACGTGTGCAATTTATTTCAAGGAAAGTTGGGATGACCACTTGCCTTTGATTGAGTTTGCATACAACAATAGCTATCATTCCAGTATTAAAATGGCTCCATTCGAAGTTCTCTTTGGTAGGAGGTACAGATCTCCAATCGGGTGGTTCAAAGTTAGTGAGGCCTCAGTCATAGGGCCTGACTTAGTATTCGATGCCTTAGAGAAAGTCCAGTTAATCAGAGAAAGACTCCGAGCTACTCAGAGCTGATAGAAGTCGTATGCTGACGTTTGTAGAAAGGATCTCGAGTTCGAGGTTGATGACTATGTCTATCAAAAGATCTCTCCCATGAAGGGAGTGAAGCAGTTCGGCAAGAAGGTAAAGCTCAGTCCCTGATATATCGGTCGCTTCAAGATTCTCAGTTGCTTAGGCAAGGTAGCTTATGAGCTCAATTGCCTTCAGATCTAGCCTTATTTTATCCAGTCTTTCATGTCTCTTTTCTCAAGAAGTGTATAGGTGTTCCATCAGTCATAGTACCTATTCAGAGTATTGACAGTCAGAACAGTCTTTTCTATGAGGAAATTCTAGTCGAAATTCTAGACTATCAGACTTATAGACTGAGGAACAAAGAAGTCCCTTAAGTCAAAGTTCTTTGGCGAAATCAGTCCATTGAGGGAGCTACTTGGGAAGAAGAAGCATACATTCATACCAAGTATCCTCACCTCTTCTCCAACAATACAGATCAAGCTCAGGGTAACAGTTCTCGTTAAGCTTATTCAGTTTCCCCTTCAGTATTCTATACAACTTGGTATTCAGTTCATGCTCATGTTTTATCACAAATCTGGTATCAAGTACCATTCCATATTCAGTCATGCATTCATGTATTAGTCTAGTGTATAATCATGCATCAAATATGCATTCTCATTGGGAGAACTTATCAGAAATCTCAGTTATGCATTCATGAATCAGTTACTCATACATCGGATATGTATATCCAGCATAATATGTTTAGCTTATCAGTCATATCCGTCATAAGATTATGTTCCAGTAATGTATTTCTTGCACGTACTCTAGTTTATTATCTATCCCCATTTCATTCAGTCTCATTCAAGGAAGAATATTTCTAAGGGGGAGGTATTGTAATACCCCGTACACTTCTAAGCTAGAAAATGAACCGTTGTTCCTACACATGAAACCTCCTATCCTATGATTCATAATGGAGTACATGAATTAGGATGAGTATCCTAGTGATAATAGAGCTTATGATGTGTTAAGCATGTTTATAAGAGTCACTTAGAGTAAGCCAAGCTAACAACTTTTGAATCCACCAAGTTTTTGTGTGTGATTTTACATAGGTCATCTTTGAACAAGAATAACTTAGTTTATAGGTAGTATTTTGGCATATTTATACCTTCCAAATTGTAGAGAATTTAATAACATTTCCGTTAATACCAAATTCACCTAAAACTGACACCTTGTGAAGAAGTTATGGCGATTTAAAGTTTCAACAGTGTCATTTCAGCCAGTGGCGCGTAGAGCCATAAGCCAAAATGACGTTTGTCAATTTCCAGTTTCACTCTGTGGTTCCACCACGTCGCAGTGAGTTTTCAGGTCATAAACGGGGGGCAACGCGATATCTCCGCGTCACGTCGGGGCCCAAAATTGGGTAATTTTCATAGAAATTAAATGACGCATCTAGAGGGGTATTTGGGTCATCTTTCCACCCCTATATATATTCTATAAACACGAAATTAAGCCCTTATTTCACCAAAACATACACTTTCTCTCAAAATCCTCTCAAGAACTCATTAGGGTTTTCAATTGGGGATTTAAGTTCAAGCAAATTTCTCCATCAATCATCAAGAATCTTCCATCTAAGGTATGCGTAGTATTCATCTATGGATCTATTTCATTCAAAGAGCTCAAGAACCATGTTTTAAATATTATTTTATGATTTTGTTGTAGTGGTATGACCATGTACATGTTGATGATTGTTGTTTAAGTTTCAATGTGATATCTAAAGGTGTTTTCATGAAGTATATCTATTAGTTAGTTGAAATCCATGAACATTATGTGGTTTAAAATGGAAAAATTCATGAAAACACACCTAAGCTAAAAGAACACATAAAAAGTGTTTGATAAAAGGCCTAGGATGATAAAATTCATGTCCCATAACTTAATAGTGCTTAAATGACAAATCCATGCTCTATGCTTTATGATTTCACATGAATTCCACGTGATTTATATGTGTCGTTGTTGTGATATGGATTGAGCATGATATTGAAGCCATGCAAGTATACACATGTTGTATGAATTTCCCTTCCAGACATAAGAATTTGAGAACTATGCTTAGGGTGAAATCTCCTACTTATGATATGGTGAATTGTGGACTTCATTTTATGATCAAGTCAGTTATGTATGTCCGTTTCCTTCCATCGAGTACTGGGGATGCTAGTACCCAAAAAATATAGTTGTGTGCCTAGAGACATGTAATGTTATCACAATAATCTCAGTCAAGCCATGATCTATAGAACTTAGTCAGTCATGTGACTCAGGAAATCTTAGAAATCTCATAATCTAAATAAATTCTCAGATAATAGTACTATTTTGTCAATCAATGGAATTCAGTTACTCAGTCCATGTACAGACAGTTAAATCATGTTCAGTCTCTTCAGATAGGAGTAGAAGTTAGCACCGAGTGAACCCGAGGATGGGATCTCACCTGCCAGTTTAGGGTGTGATTCTTAGTGGTCATCCTTTTGTTCCAGAACTACATAGCCAGCGTAGGTTGAGACATCTTAACCTACCAGATTAGGGTTGATAAGGTGGATTAACCTATTAGTTTAGGGTTCCCTCCATTCTCATTCAAGAACCTACCAGCTAAGGGTCACTCACAGCTGTCCTTACCAGTGGCACGATATTGACACCCTTTCAGTCGGGGCAGATATTGGACCCCAACCTAGATATATGCGTTATTGGGGCATGTCGGTTAAGAAACTACCTCCTATAGTTTTAGTACCAGTCTTTGTAAAAGAATTCAGATAGTTCTTCAGATTTCAGTATACCAGGACTGTCAGTTGCAGTCAATTTAGTTATAGTAAAGAACTCAGGTAGTTCTATCAGATTCAGGACTGTCAGAAACAATCATCCATGTTATCAAAATTTCAATATCAATCATGTTAGATAACAGTAAACCATGTATTAGTATACAGATCTAGATATCATGTATTAATGATTTTAGTTACTACGTATGCATGTTTGTACTCTTACATTCATATCAGTCAATCAGTTAGCATTGTTCATGCATGTAAACCCTTTTGCATTTAGCCTACCTTACTTGTATACTCAGTACTCCCAGTCGTACTGATGCATTTGCGCTATGGTACTTTTTTTCATGTTACACCATAGGTTCAGAGACATGAGTTCTAGATCAGCAGTAGCATTCAAGTCGCAGAGTTGCAGTGAGTCCTCATCCATTTGAGGATCATATTATTTTATTTCATTCATTATTTCATTTTAGTTTTCCTAGACGGAGTTAGTTGGACATATTCCTTCAACTCCTTATTTTAGATAGTAGTTTAGATTTTAGATTCAGCTTTTAGTTGTTTGTTTATTTGTTACCCTATATGGATGATACTATTTATCAAATATTATATTCAATTGAACCTTAAGGCTTATTGTTCATGTTTTTCGCATTCTACAAGTATATTATGCAGTGTACAAGTACAAATATCAGTCATGCATTAGCTTGTGGTCTCTCGGGGTCATAAGCACCGTGTAGCATTCTTGTTCAGCAAATCAGGGCATTACTATCTGGGACACATTGAACTAGTAGAGACTAGAACTATCGATCCTCTAATTTTTCCCCCTGATGTGAAGCTCAATACAACAACAACAACAAACCCAGTGTATTCCTACAAAGTAGGGTTTGGGGAGGGTAAAATATCTGTAGTCCATATCGCTACCTCAGAAGAAGTAGAGAGGTTGTTTCCAATAGACCCCCAGCTCAGGACAAATAATAGTAAACAATATCGTAATGAACATAAAGTATGATGGATGGCATAACATAAATAATGAGCGAGGTATAATACAAATAGAGATCAGAAAAATATGAAATAAGAGAAATATGAGCATAACGCAATACTACATAGTAAGTAAGAAACAAGAAATAGGACACCCATTTAGTTGTTACATACACTCACAAGACCAAAGGCACCTACCCCACCCATACTCTTCTAGCTAGAGCCTCCTACCAATGGACCCAGTCCTAGGATTACTAACCCAGCTACATAGGGCTCTCCTAAATACTAGCTACAACTCACACTTTCGTACTAGCCTTCTACCCTTATCCGCGACCACTACATCTTCCTGTCTAGGTTCATGTCCTCAGTAAGCTGAAGCTGCTCCACGTCATGTCTAATCACCTCCCTCCATTATTTATTTACCCCACCTCTACTCTTTCTAAATCATTCCAAGGCTAACCTCTCATACCTATATATTGGGGCATCTATGCTCCTCTTTATCACATGCCTAAACTATCTCAACCTTTATTCCCACCTTTTCTCCTCCACCGAAGCCACTCCTTAATTCTAACTATATCCCCTTTAGTAACCCTACACAACCAATGCAGCATTCTTATTTCTACCACCTTTAATTTTTTAATATGGTCATTCTTCACTGGCTAACACTCTGCTCCATACAACATGGCCCGACGGACTGCCACTCTGTAGAATTTGCCTTTAATTTTAAAAGGTACCTTCTTATCACAAAACACTCATCCAACCTACTCCAATACATTTTGAGACATCCTCATCAATTTTGCCATTCCCCTAGATCATAGACCCAAGAAACTTAAAACTATCCCTCTGACAAATATACTGAGAATCCAACCTTACCACCAATTCGTCCTCCTACCTCAAGTCACTAAAATTTTATTCCACGCCTTGGACCTACTCAACATGAACCCCTTGGATTCAAGGGTTTTTCTCCAAACCTCTAATTTGCCATTCACACACCCCTTTCCCGCATCTTATCAATCATCACTACATTATCTCTGAATAATATACACCAAGGTACCTCATTCTGAATACTCTGCATCAACACGTCCATTACCAATACAAATAGGAACGGACTAAGTGTCGATCCCTGATGCAATTCTGATGTCAAGTTTAATATGATTCAACTCTTGTACTTAAAGAGCGTGTTTGCAGGGTTGCCAATAGATGAAGCAAATATTCATCTACCAAATTTTA
This sequence comes from Capsicum chinense, assembly GCA_026120095.1. Lineage (NCBI taxonomy): Eukaryota > Viridiplantae > Streptophyta > Magnoliopsida > Solanales > Solanaceae > Capsicum > Capsicum chinense. The sequence goes on from JAPEIP010000010.1 coordinate 85,961,164, forward strand.
TAGTAGTATATACTTTATGTACCTTACTTGGGGTAGAACAGGAAGATCTGAGATTAAGGTTGTTTTCTTTTTTTCTTACTAGAGAAGCATCGTCATTTCTAGGGAATCTTTTAAGAGGGTCTATCACTATATTGAATGAGTTATGCAGATAGTTCTTGAATACATTCTTTCCCCCATCCAGGGTATTGTAGCTTAAGGATGTAATTTATAACTTTAGGTAGTTGCAATCAAAATCTACCTATGAGGCATGGTTCAGGTTCAAGAAGAAGCTCAGCATGGTGTCTTATGAGGTTACGATGGAAGATGACCTCAAGTATTATAGATCAGATCTCATTAACTAATTGAGGGTGGCAAACTTGAGAGATTACGAGAGGGTCTGATATTTATGCTATAGAAGATTTAAGTGAATGGAGAGTAGATAAGGATGGTATAGCTTAGGTGATCTCACTATTAAGAAAAGATATTCCTGAGTTGGCCAAACAATTAGCAACGGTAAATTTTGTAAATGTTAATGCAGCAAGGGTGTAAGGTACAACTTCTAGAAGGCATAAGTCTGAGTCTGATAAGGAGGAAAAGTATGTGGATCATTAGTTGGCAATTTTTTAGCCTAAGAGAAAGGGAATCAAGGTTGGACTAATGATGATAAAGACAGATGTATTCCATCTGGCAGTCGATATGCAAAATCAAGAATAGAAGAGATGTTATCTTGAAGAAGGGTCAAGAGAGTCAAGAGGCTTGTCTTAAGCAACTCAAGGCTTATGTGTTAGGATTGACCCAAAAGGATTAGTCACATAAAACTCCTATCAAGTAGTTGTAGTAGTTTGGGCAAATATCTTTTACTTTAGCTAAGAGGTTGTCAAGAACACTTCCTAGAGACAATATGTTGAATCCTGCAACACTGGTCCATTGTCTTTCTATTAACAAGAGGATTAATTACCCACCTGATGAGCATTTTTTTATGCTAGTGAGCCAATAAAGGAAAATATGGTTGCAGATGAGCCACCTCAAGCTTAATTTGTAAAGCTCACTTATAGTGATGATGATTTAGGGAGTAATGACAATTACAATTGGGTAGCAGGAGATCTATAAAATATAGATTAATATTTTAGCATAGGTTTTCAAGCACCACTAGTAGAAAAAGAAAGGAGACCCAGGTGCATTCACCATTCTATGTTCTATTGGGCCTTATGAGATTAATCTGGCCCTATGTTAAATATAAGGAGGAATAAATATAATACCATTGGTGATACATAAGGTAATGGGGTTTGGCTAACTCAAACCTACTTCTACAAGTTTATTGATAGTTGATTCATTAGTAAAAGAGCCAGTGGGTATTGTGTGCAATTTAGAAGTGAAGGTGGCATCATTTACTTATCTAAAATATTTTGTAATTTTAGACTTTGAAGTAGATGCCCACTCTCTAATCATATTAGGGAGACTTCTCTTATCCACTGGCTGGACATTGATTGATAGGGACCTAGATGAGATAACTTTCAAACTAAATAATAAGCATATAAGGTTGATATATGCATGATAGTTTAGAAACCTAATGATATAAGAGTGGTAGCAGTGATTGATGCAGAAGATGATGATGTTGTTACAATGCAGATTCTTATTAAGTAGATATTTAGGGTAGAAGCTTTTGCAGCAGTGATTATGAGCTTTGAGAATGATGGGATAGATGACTATGATGAGATGGTTAGTGCATTACATGGCATGGGTTTTTACAAACATGCCCCTATGAAGCTGCGTCTTGACTTGAAGAGCAGAACCACACTACCTTTAAAACCATTAATTGAAGAACCACCGGTATTAGAATTGAAGGCCCTTCCAACTCATTTTCAGTATGTATTCTTAGTGGCCAACAATACTTTTTGGTAATTATTTCAGTAGAACTAGTAGGAGCACAGGTGAAAGCTTTTATATCGGTATTACAAAAGTTCAAGAGAGCTATTGGGTGGAATAGTGCAGACATTATAGGGATTCCACCAAGCATGTATAGACATAAGATACAGCTTGAGATACACAGCACTTCTAGTATTGAGCATCAGAGACAACTAAATCCTCACATACAGGAGGCTTTGAAAAATGAGATAATCAAGTGGTTAAATGCAGGGATCATTTTTCCCATTGCAAACAGCAAATGGGTGAGCCCAATTTAAAGCATACCAAAGAAAGAAGGAATCATAGTGGTTCCAAATATGAAGAATAAATTAGTACCAATAAGGTCAGTGACTGGGTGGAGAGTATGAATAGACTACTGAAAGCTGAACAAGTGGACAAAAAATGACCATTTCCCAATGTTGTTCATGGATCATATGTTAGATAGACTAGCAGGAATGGGCTGGTACTATTTTCTTGATGGGTATTCAGGTTATAATAAAATTATGATTGCCCCTAAATACCAATAAAAGACTACTTTTACTTTCCCCAATTGGACCTTTACATTCGAGAGATGTTGTTTGGGTTGTATAATGTGTAGGCCACTTTTAATCTATGTATGATGTCCATATTCTCTGACATGGTGAAAGATACTATTGAAATATTCATGGATGACTTTTTAGTGGTCGGGGAATCATTCGATGATTACTTAGCCAATTTGGCCAGTGCACTGAAGAGATGTAAAAAGTGCAACATAGTGTAAAACTGGGGAAAACGCCACTTTATGGTGAAAGAAGATATCGTTCTAGGGCACAATATCTCTATTCATGGTATTGAGGTGATTGACAAGTTTCCACCTCCATTGTCAGTTAGAGGCATACGGAGTTTTTTTTGGATTATACAGGCTTTTAAAGAAGGTTCATCAGGGACTTCTCTATGATTCCATGTCCTTTAATCAAGCTTTTAGAAAATGAGGTGAAATTTTTTTTGATGATAATTGTATAAAGGGTTTCAAATGTCTAAAGGAGTGGTTGATTTCAGCACCCATCATTCTATCTCCTAATTGGTTTGCACCATTTAAGGTAATTTGTAATCTGGTAGGAGTGGCCTTACGAGTTTTTCTAGGCCAAAGAAGAGAAAAGATACTGCATCCCATCTACTATGCCAGCAAAGCTTTAAACCCTACATAGAAAAATTCTACAGTTATAGAGCAGAAGCTACTTGCGATGGTTTTTGCTTTTGAAAAATAGTGGTCTTATCTGATTGTGACCAAGTCTATTGTGCACACTGACCAAGAATACTTGAGGTACTTGATGTTAAAGAAAGATGTCAAACCTAGATTTATTAATTGGGTTCTCTTGATGCAAGAGTTTGATTTCAAAGTCAAGGAATAAAAAGGAAAAGAAAATCAAGTTTCAGACCACTTATCCAGACTTGAGGAGGAGACCATTCAAAAACAAGGGGATAATCTTGAGATATATTTTGATTTTCTTGATGAACGAGTGTTTACAATATCTCATGATTTGGTTCCTTGGTTTGATGATTTTTTCTAGTTTTTGGCAAGCAGCCTTGTCTTAGAAAATTTATCTTTCTAACAACGAGAGTGATTTATAAATGAGGTAAGGATTTACTTTTAGAATGAGTTGTATTTGTTCAGGGTTTTCATTGATGGAATGGTTATGAGATGCATTATAGATATAGATATGATGAGCATTCTAGAAACTTGTCATTCTTCGATAGTTAGGGATTACTGCAAGCACACGCACAACCCATAAAATTCTATTGTGTGGATTTTACTAACATTCAATTTACAAGAATTCTATAAATTGTGCAAAATCTGATGAACCATTTCAATGTCAAGAAAACATTTCACGTTGCCAGGAATTCCCTATCACACCAATTCTTGAGTTGAAGTTGTTCGATATGTGGGGATTGATTTCATGGGTCCATTTTTTAGATCCTATGGCATGAGGAACATTGTGGTAGTATTTAATTATGTATAAATGTAGGTGGATGAAATTTCACTTCCAGACAATAAAGGTATAAGTATCACTGCCTTTTTGAAGAGAAATATCTTTTCCATATTTAGCACTCCATATGCAATTATTAGTGATGGTGGGTTACACTTCTGCAACCACTTGTTTAATGCACTACTTGATAGATATGGTTTAATTCATAAGGTGGCAATATCTTACTATCCTTATATGAGTGGGCAAGTGGAAGTCTCCAATAGATAAATAAAGTCCATACTTGAAAAGACTATAAATGCCAATAGGACTGACTATTCTTGAAAGTTAGATAATGTATTGTGGGCCTACTAGATAGCCTATAAGACCCATATAGGTTCCTCTCCATATTAGCTTATGTATGGAAAAGCATACCACTTATCAGTTGAGCTTGAGTATGGGTATTGAAATGGATAAATTTTGAGTGGCATGATGCAGCAAAATTGATGTTGAGCAAGGTGAATAAATTAGATGAATTTTGACTCTGTGCTTATGAGATCTTAGCCGTATACAAATAAAGAATGAATTTATTCCATGAAAAGAATATCAATAAGAGGATATTGAAATACGGTGATTTGGTCTTGTTGTACAATTCAAGTCTATGCTATTTTACCTGGGAAAATAAAATTAAGATGGACTTAACCGTTCACTATGGTGAAGGTGTTCCCATATGTTTCTAATTAGGTAAAGCATGATGGTGATATCCTATTTAAAGTAAACTAACAATGAGTTAAACACAACATGGGAAAGAATGGACATTAGAAATAGCAGGTTGTTATAGCTTACTATGAGGGTGTGAGTCTAAAGTACGGACATTGGAAACTTATCTTTGTCGACTTGAGGATTGGTCATGGTGACCTTATACTTGTGGAGTACATGGGAATCCCCTAAGTTTATACTTATACATATGTATCATTAAGGGTGAAGGGTGCATGGGAATCCCAATCCCCTGTTATATCTCCGGTTCATGTGGCTACACTTACTGGGCTTATTCAGGGGGTAATACTGGACTTATATAGCCCACGGGTGGATTATGAAGGTAAAACTACATAAACTCAGGTTAAAGGTTTTAAATGCATGCTAAAATCGGTTCCCTTTCCCTCCATGTATTATATATAGATATATATATATATGGATATATATGGTTATATAGATATATATATATGGTTGGATATGGTTATTATAACACCCCGTGTGTTTTCTAGATTAAAATTCGTTCCTAAAATGTTAAGAGTGTTCTTCAAAAATGAATAACCTTTATTTCATATGGATTTTTCAAGATTTATACCTCCCATTGTGTGGTAAATTGAATAAGTTTTCCATCAATACCAAATTCGCCCAATTCCGGCACTCGGTGAAGAAGTTAGAGCATTTTTAGTAATGCAGTGTCCCACCTGAGTGCACACCGCATCACGGTGGATGCCAAAATGGAAATCGTCACATTCTAGTAGACCTTTGCTATATTCACTTATCATGGAGAGTTTTAAATTCCCAATTTACAATTTCCAATGGCGTAACGCGATAGCAGCACATTAGGCCAGAGTGCAAATTTGCACTCGTCCTTTTCCAGTAGCTTAATGCGATTTCACCACGTCGTGGTGAAGGTGTAATTGCCGTACTCTTGATCCATAATTCAAATTCTTGTGTAATGAACTTAATCCTAAGTATGTGAAGTCATTATTAGGTATTTAATGTTCATAGAAGTCACTTAGAGCCAAGTGGAGCTAAGGACATTAGATTCGACTAAAATTTGGCATTCAATTCTACAAAGGTCCACTTTACAGGTGTATAACATTTTTTATATATGTGTAATTTTCCATCCCAAGACCCACCAAATTATATATAATTTAATTATCTTTCCAAGGATTCCAATTTCATAAAACTCTAATACCCGAGAGAAAAATTATAGTTATTTTAGTGTGAGGTAGTAAGATGCCGTGATGGTAGTGCATCGCGCTCAAGGGAAAAATTGGGATGTAGGTTACTAATTTCTTCTTTAAATTAATGAGGGGCAATGGGGTCTTTTCCCACCTCAATCAAGCTCATAAAAACACAATCTAAGGCTTCAATTGGGACATTATTTGCCCCCATTATTCAATTTTTCCCTCAAGAACAACCCTAATCAATCCTCTCAAGAATCATCAATTCCATTTTCTTCTCTTCAACAAAAGGATCAAGAATTTAGGGTTTCTAATCCAAGAACATCAAGAATGATATCAAGATCATCTACAAAGGATATAAAGTTCAAGTTTTTACATTTAATTCATCAAATCCAAACTATTAAGGTATGTTGAGTTTCAACAAGGACAATAATTTCGTCCTTGTGCCCAAAACTTATTTTAACTTATAAATTACTGAATTTTATGTGATTTTCCATGAAATTGAAGTTATAGTTTAAGCCCAATTTATATTGTTTGAAGATTATGAGTTTACAAGTGATTGAATATTGAATTACATGAATATTTTCATGCATTTATGCATGTAATGCAATTTTTCAGATTTTCAAAAGTGACTTTAAGTATGATATTTAGATTTTTGATCTTATTATTTTGATGGTATTGAAGAATTTTCAAGAATCATATTGATTTGGATGTTTTTCTATGATTTTGAATGTTTGTATATGAGTTCTAAATTAGGATTCATGCCCGTTATCAGTATTTACAAGATTTTGAATTTTTGAGAGTTGTTGAAGATAAATTTCATGAGTTTATTTATATTCATGAGCATTGCTGAAATTTCCAGATTTTAATATGATTTACTAATGTTTATGTTATCAAGCTTGAATTTTGAGATGTTTTGACATTAGTTTGAAGCATGAGCTTTAATCCCTAGGACTGAGTTTTGATATTTCAATAAGCTTATATTTTTAGCATGCTTTGATAAGCAAGATTTGATCATTTGATCTTAAGCTAAGATAAGGAAGCCACATTATTCCTATAGTTCATGATTTATAGGAAAGAGAAGCGTAATTGGTTTATATTATAAAACTCTTATGCTATTTTAAGGTGGATTTCCTAAAAGTTCTAAGCCTATGGGAGTAGTATTTAGCACTGAGTTGGGTATGATTTCAAGGTCTTATGCCCTAGAACTACGTGTTGCTGTAGGATTGAAATTTTTGGGCCCAAGAGAAAGTGATCACTAAAGTTAAGGTTCTATTCCGATAGCAAAGGTAGAATAGCTCTTTCCAACGTGGGTAAGACATTGGACTCCATGTCAGGTCACATGGTTTATGTCGGTTAGAAGAACCTCCCAAAGAAATAGTTTATAGATTTAAAGTCTTATCATATATTTTGAAAGTTTCCAAAGTTTTAAGTCTCAAAGTCTCTTAAAGTGTTACAGTCTTAAAGTTCCCAAGTTTTTGAGTCTCAATTCCTAAGTTTCCTGAATGCTATAATTCTTATGTTTCAAAAGAAGTCCCTTATTTCCATAAGATTAATGTGTATGTTCTGAAAGTTATTATTTTAAGATTCCATCCAATTGAAAAGATTAGAGAACAAAAAGAGGATACAAATATTAGAATAAGGTGTATGACTCATGAGATTTATACTATATGGTTCCTTATTCATGATTTATGAGATTTAGATTTTAGTTTTTTCTCAAGTTATGTGAGTCATTTATGTCAGCATGCATGATTTCTATAAAGATTAATGATATTATTTAACTATTGCATACACCCCCCATATACTCAGTACATTCTCAAAGTACTGATCCACATATATGTCTATGTGCTACATTGTCTCATAATGTAGGTACAAGTTGTAGCGCATATACCATATTTAATGAGTTCACAGCTTCCAGTCAGAAGGTGATGAGTCCTTTCTATTCAAGGGCTCGAGTCAGTTATACAATCTGTGAAGTATTGTATTTTCTTTATTCAATCGTAATGAGTTGGGATAGTTGGGAGTCATGACCCAGCTACCTATAGCCAGTACTAGTAGAGGCTTCATAGACAGTCAGTGGTGTTAATGTATTTAATTTCAGTTTTGTTGTTAAAAGAAGAGTTGTAATCTTGTAAATTAATATTTGTAATGATCGAGTTTAGATAAGTTTTATGTTTCCGCTGATTTTATTCAAATTTATGTATTTTATTCAGTTACTTATAAGTATGCCAGTAGAAGGGTTAGCTTGGGATCACTTGTGACCTTAAGCACCATGTGACGTCTCGGGACCTATTTTCAGGGCATTACAGTTATTGCGCTATAGTTATTTAACTGGTTTTAAATATTTGTGTTATTTTATTCTTATTCCTAGGTACATGATAGAGTTTACTACTCCTCCTACTTAATAACACGGATTTTAGCACAACTTTTTGTCAGATTGAAGTACCGAGCTTTCATATTTCGAAAGAGTCCATTTCATGTTATGGACTTCTCTACATACATTTGTTATTTCTAAAACTTTGCTTTTTGGCTATGGTCGAGGGAATGTCCCAACCAGATGTTGCTTTGATTTTGGATAGAGGGTTTGTAAGACTACCTTGGGTTTGCCTGTGTTGTATTTGTATTGGTGTAAGCCTTGGAAATTGTATTCCTATTGGGTCTTGACACCTTTTGATTGTATTTGATTTATGATTGGTCAATATTATTGTGTAATGCAATTGGAATTCCTCTGACCTCGAGTATAAGGTGGATATGGTTAGGTATTAGGGGTGGTGTCCGGTCCCAGTTGGGCTTGACTCACCAAATATAACTAGGCCCTGGTTTTATTCATGTCAGTTGGTATCAAAACCCCAGGTTCATGGTTAATGGGACTCCATAAAGTAGTGTTAAGTAGAGTCTCTTTTAAGGATGTGTAGTGTGTCATACTTATATGGGAGAGGCTACGAGGCATCTAGCATTGTTTTTCATCCTTATGTTTTATTTTCATGCTCTGGAGTCTACATCATAAATTCTTCTCTAATTCGTATTTGTTCGCATTTTACATCATGCCTGGATGATCTGATGCTCAAGGAAACTCCTCTTTCCTAACTACAGACAATGTTTATGGGACATGTTATACTCATGGGATCTATAGCTGATATAAGGGTCTAGTACTAGATTATTCTAGAGTTCCACCGGTTCCCTCTAGTCCTTCTAAAATTCCTCAGGTTGAAGTGGTGAACGTTGAATTTCATCAGTCCATCCATATATTGGCACAGTTGGTAGCTAATCAGTCTGAGCGTGGTGTTCGTGTTCCTCTATCTTCTTAGGCCACAAGGGTTAGCCAGCTATGAGGTTGAACATTCTAACCTTTATGGGTGTTAGGGTGGAGGAGGATTGTAATGACCCAAAATCTCCTCCTAGGATGTCACACAGTGGTTAAGTCTACAGGTAGATCCAAGCTAACCCTTTGAGCATGTCACTACATAAAATATCTTATTTCGAGAAGAATTAAACACAACACAGGCACTGCCATATCAAATGATAGAAAATATGAAGAAAATACTTGGTCCAAGCGACCACAATACTGGAAATATCAATATACTAACAATCTAATAACTAGTCTAACAAAGCCTCTACTACTCAAGTCTACTAGAGAGCAATTAGGACAGGTCCCCAACTGACTCAAATTGAACTGAAAGTAATAATAAGTCGACTAACAATACTAATGTCTGAAGATCGGTCCTCTAACCATGAGGACTCACCAATGTAGAGATGTAGAAAAAGGTACTCAAAAATCACTGACGAGGCTGGGACTGAGCACCTGAACATACATTAGAAGACAATGTAGCACATAGACGTATATGTGGATTAGCACTTGGGAATGTACTGAGTATATGGGGGTGTATGCATTTACATAAAACAATATCAATACTCTTTAATCAAATCATGCATGCAAATATGAATGACTCATATAGCTTGAATACGTCTACAATATAAAGCTCATAAATTATGTAGAATGAAGCATGTAACACAAATCTCGTGAGTCATTATACTTTAACTTTAAAATCTAAAATCTTTTCTTATTCTCATTACTCAAAGACTAAAGAAAGCTTTAAACAATACTTTCAAACTCATGCATACATCTCATGGAGACTAAAACTTTTTTATTGCTCAAGAACTTAGAACTTTTTTAAACTCAAGACACTTGAAACTCGGAATTCTATAACTCTTACTAGTAGAGTAAACTACTTTCTTCTTGGGAAAATTTTACTTCAAGAAACTATTTTGAAAATCTAACTATTAGGGAAAATCACTTATCTCAAAGCTTTAGGCAGAATATTCTATCTAAAGGGAGGTTCACTTAACCGACATAAACCATGAGAGCTACATAGAGTCCAATGTCTTGTCCTCCTACGAAAGAAACCTCACATTGGGGAGAGGCGTCATAATCTTTCCAGGGAGTATAAACTCAACTCAGTGATCACTTATCTCTATCTCGGGCCCATAAATCTCAATCATATAGTGGTACATAGTACTGGGGTATGAAACCATAGTAGCTTACCCAACTAGGTGCTAAATACTACTCCCTTTAGTTAGCTATGCTTATCTCAAGGAAATCCACTTTAAAATAATCTCATGGTTCATAAGAAAACTCGACGATAATAGCCAACTAGACCCAAGAAACTTCTAATGTCAGACGAGAAAATAAGTCTAGGCCAATTTCTTACAGGTTCTGTCTTTTGGGGATCAACTCTAAAGCCTTTGGATGAATCAATATGACCTTGAAAAGCTACTGATCTTAGCCTAAATTCACACTTACTGAATTTGGCGAACAACCGGTGATCTCTAAGAGTTTGTAAGACAATTCTAAGGTGATCTGCGTGGTCGTTCTCAGTACGGGGGTACTTAAGGATTTCATCTACAAAAACAATGACAAACATATCAAGATATTGCTTGAACACTCAATTCATGAGGTCCATAAAGGCTGCTGGGGCATTGGTTAGCCCAAAAGACATGACTAGAAACTCAAAGTGACCAAAGCAGGTTCGGAAGGCTGTCTTTGGAATATCACATTCCCTCACTTTAAGCTGTTGATAGCTGGATCTAAAGTCTATCTTAGATAAATATCTCGCAACTTCCAACTGATCAAATAGGTCATCAATTCTCGGAAGAGAATACTTATCTTTGACTTTGACCTTATTAAGCAGACGATAGTCAATGCACATATGCAAAGAACCATCTTTTTTCACATGTATAAAATTGGTGCACCCCAAGAAGAATCACTCGGCCTTATGAAACCTTTCTCTAAAAGATCTTTGAGTTTCTCTTTCAACTTCTTAAGTTCTGAAGGTGCCATACGATAAGGCAGGATAGAAATAGGATGAGTCTCAGGAAGAAGGTCAATCCCAAATTCTATCTCTCTATCGGGAGATACCCCAGGGAGATCTTCTAAAAAAACATCAGGAAACTCATGAACAATGTTGACTGCCTGAATAGTTGGAGCCTCGGACGTAGTGTCTTTAACTCTAACTACGTGATAGATGAAACCTTTGGATATTAGCTTTTCGGATTTGAGATAGGAAATAAAATGGCTCTTAGGAGATACCAAACTCCCGGACCACTCAAGAATAGGTTCATCAGGGAACTGAAACTTGACTACATAGGTACGACAATTTATAGATGCATAGCAAGAATGAAACCAATCCATACCTAGAATAAGGTCAAAATCCACCATCTCTAACTCTATCAAATCATAAAATATGACTCTATGAAGAACAGTAATCGGATAGTTTATGTACACTTGCTTAGCAACCACTGACTCCCCTACTAGTGTGGAAACTAGGAAAGGCTCAAGAATCTTTTCGGGACTGATTTCAAAATTCACAACAACTAATAGGGTCACATAAGAGAAAATTGAACCGAGGTCCAACAACACATAAACATCAAAGAAAAAGACACGGAGCATACTAGGAACAATGTCGGGGGAGTCCTTCTACTCCTGACGGGATGGTAAGGCATAGAATTTATTTTGGCACTAACCCCTAGTAGTGCTACATGAAGCGCCCTAAGCAGGGGCAGAATGAGGTACAAGAGCTAGTGCACTAGTAGTCTATGCCTGAGGTTGGGTATCTCTGTTCCCCTGCCTAGTATGCGGGTAATCTCTAAGTCTGTGGCCCAGTTTTCCACAACCAAAACAACCCCTCTGATCCGCTAAACACTTACTGGGATAATCTCTACCACACTTAGCACAAAAGGATGGCAGGGTCTATTACTTACACTGTTCTGTGACCTAGACATAGATGACCTATTCCTTTTCTCCTATCTACCTCTAGGCATAGGAGCACTAGCTGATGAAGGTGCTGGAATAGACAAATATCTCTGGAACTGTGGTCGGTTCCCTCTATGGGACCTAGCTTGACTATACTTATGCTGCTCAAATCTAGTTCCCTTATTACCCCTCACTCTATCTCTCTCCCTTATCTTATCCATCTCTATCTACTATGCATACATCATCAACATAGGAAGATCCATATCCCTATTCAACATTGCCGTCCTACACTCTTTCAGTACCAAGCTAGAAACACCTGTCACAAACTTGCTCATACTAGCTCGAGTGTCAAAAATCAAATCAAGAACATACTTGGCCAACGGGTTGAACTTTAAGCAGTACTCCTTAACAGTCATGGAGCCCTGCCTTTAGTTCATAAACACCTCAATCTTCGCTTCCCTCATCTCAAGTGGAAAGAACTTGTCCAAGAATGTATCTGGGAACACCTGCCAAGTCAAAGGAGCAACACCCTTCCCTCTACCCTTCCTCCATGATACAACCCAGTCATAAACAATATCTTACAACCTGTAAGATGCCAGCTCAACACTTTATTCCTTAGAAACATACATCACCTGTGTGATCTTTCTCACCTCCTCAAGGTATAATTGGGGGTCCTCTCCATCCTTAGACCCATAAAACAATGGTGGATTCATCTGAATGAAATCAAAAATCTTAGAAGTAGCTAAATCACCTCCCTAAGGATTTACAACTGTGGCCTGGTTATTGGCCTAAACATTAGCAGTGACTGCTTGGGATGATGCTTGAAAGGCCACCCAAAACTCAGCATGAGACACTATCTCATTCAAGGGATCAACAAGCTGGGGTTACTTATTATATTTTCTGTGGGCATTCACTCTTCGAGAAGGCATTTTCTAAAATAGGATAGCATGAATTATTAGATGAGAGGGACACCTGTAGGCATGATAGAATCTGAAAGAAAGGAAATAACTTTATCATAAAACACCTCATAGCCTCTTGCTCATAGATGTAGCGCGCTACACACCGATGATCAAGACTCTACTCACGTAGCTTGTTAGATTCCCTAGGAATCCATAAACCTTAGGCTCTGATACAAAGTCTGTAACGACCTGAAATCTCCTCCTGGGATGTCACAGGGTTCTTAAGGCTACAAGTAGCCCCAAGCTAACCCTTTGAGCTTTTCACTACATAAAATAACTCATTTTGAGAAGAAATAAATAAAACACTGGCACTATCATATCAAATTATAGAAAATATGGAGAAAATACTTGGTCCAAACGACCACAATACTGGAAATATCAACATACTAATAATTTGATAACTAGTCTGACAAAGCCTCTACTAATAAAGTCTACTAGAGAGCCATTAGGACAGGTCCCTAACTGACTCAAACTGAACTGAAATCAATAATTTGTCTACTAATAATACTAAAGTGTCTGAAGATAGGTCCTCGAACCATGAGGACTCACCAAGGTCCTCAAACCCTGAGGACTCACCATTGTAGAGATATAGACAAAAGTACTCAAAAATCACAGACGAGGCTGGGAATGAGCACCTGAACCTATATTATAAGACAATGTAGCACATAGACATATATGTGGATCAGCACTTGGGAATATACCGAGTATATAGGGGTGTATGCATTTTCATAAAACAATATCAATACTCTTTAATCAAATCATACATGCAAATATGAATGAATCACATAGCTTGAATACGTCTACAATAAACAGCTCATAAATCATGTAGAATGAAGTATGTAACACAAATCTCGTAAGTCATTATACTTTAGCTTTTGATATGTGAGCTAATGCAAACATATTTGAGGATTTTAACTAAGAATAATTGCACAATCTTAAAGAACTTTTGTCATTTTTGATTGCTTTATGTTTGATTTTTTAGTAGAAGCTAAGATCCTAGAGAACCAACAAGAATGGAAGAAAATGAGCTAAAATTTAAAGTAAATAAAGGCGAAGTGTGGCTGACGACATTTGTGATAAGTCGTCACCCCTGTTATAAGCTATCAGCTTCATCGTCTGTAGTAGATAGAGAATTAGCCTAAATTGAAAGTTGTGATGAAATTTTGTGATAGGACGTCAAGGAGCTGATAAGTCATCTAGCTGCTTGTTAATTTGAGAATCTCTAGTTTCTATTCATCATTTGGTAATTTTATCTTTCAAAGCAAGAATTCATCTAGTTGCTTCAATTATTACGTCATGAGTAGCTAAATTCCTTTAACCTAAATTATGGGATCTAGGGGTAGGTCTTGATAAGGTGTTGAGTGTTCAAGATTTGAAAGGTGGTAAGACTCCTTGATAATTATGATGTTTTAATTATTGTGTTTTGGTTTCTTGAGAAAGAAATCAAATATAGTGGGAAGTGAATTATCAATAGGGACTTGGAAGCACTAAACTTCCATTTAATAATCAGTGTTGTAACAAGGTTGGTTAACCTGAGGTAAAGTATGGGCAGTGAATATAACTTCGCTAAAGATAACTTGTTCTACTATCTTTCATGAGAATCTTAAACCACTAGTAGCATTTTTCAAGTACCAAAACCCCTAGTGAACATAATTCTGCTTTTTCATAAACTCTTTATTATAAAAATTTAAACTAAAGTGACCAAGAATTACTTGTTACCTAAAACCCCCCTTTTTCTAGAAATATCCAACTATTAGTTGATTAAAATCTCAAATGACTTACGTTCACACCATATTCCCTGTGGGATTCGACCCCAACCTAGTTTGGTTTTATATTGACAATAATCGCTTACATTCTCACTGAGAGGTGTAGTTTGAGCATTATCAAAAATGGTGTCGTTGCCAGGGATACGGTTGAAAACTGAAGTTTGTGGGTGCTAATTGACTATTAGTCAAGTTTTCTAGTTTTATGTTTATTTGTTGTTGTTTTTTATTTACAGGATCTTTATAGAGTATGCCATGAACCAGAAGTTCCAGAGAATCGTTATTACCACCTAATCTGGAATAACAACAAATTGGAAGAATGGCAGAACAACAAGAGGCTAACAGATTGGCAGCCTTAGCTAGAGCTCAGGTGAATGTGCAAAATGTCAGGCAATAAGCACGACATCCAAATCCTGAGGATGAAGATTTGGGAGATGATGAGTTGCTGAATCTTGGTAAATCAAGGCGTGTAGAGCAAATAGCTGCACCAGTACGGCGTAATTTTAACAAGAATTGTCTGTTTCGAGAAAGACAAGAGTACCGTCCGGTCCAGTATAATCTCAATGATGATGATGATACAATGGATAGAGCAAGTGCAACGGGTGTAATTATTCCTCCACCGTTGGCGCCTGGGGGAAATTTCAACATTATGAGTACTATGATTCAACTCCTAAATATGAAGGGGTTGTTTGGTGGCTTTCCTGGGGATGACTCAAACTTGCATCTGGTGAATTTTGTCACCATCTACAAATCTTTTGATAACCTAGGAGTGGGCCAGAATGCTATCAGATTGAGATTGTTTTCGTTGTCTCTGTCTAAGGAGGCAACATTGTGGCTAAATGAGCTGACACCCGACTCTATAACTAACTGGAGGCAGTTGAAAGAAGCCTTCCTAGAAAGGTTCTTTCCACCTTCCAGGAGGGTACATTTGAGGGACGAGATTAGCAACTTTAGACAACTCCCAACTGAAGCCTTGCATGAAACCTAGGAAACATTCAAAAAGAAACTGACACAGTGTTCGAACCACAATATGATAGACATACATTTGATGGAGACTTTGTACAGGGCTCTTAACTCTGTTACAAAGCCAATTATAGACAATATTGTTGGTGGTTCATTTGTTGATCTTACATTCCCAGAGGCTTTAGAGATGCTGGATAGAATGACCAAATAGAGTCGGTTAAGGCATACCAGAGACTCTATGGTGGCCAACCCTACTGCTTCTGTAGTATTACTATAGAATAATTTAAAAGAGAATAGGAGAGTGACCAAGACATGGCTTACCTTAAAACTAAAATGGACTTACTAACCAAGAACTTGCTATCAAGCAAGATTGAAAAGGTGAAAGTTGTAGGATCTCAGGATAGAAGTGAGGTTGATGCAGATGAGGATGCTAGCTATGTTAATAATCAAGGGGATTTCTGAGGCAATAGCCAAGGGAATCAAAGTTGGACTTACTATACTAAGCCTAGTTATAAAGATAGGGAGAAAGGAAATTAGAGGAATAACAATGACAAGAGCGGGCTATATATTACTCCTAGAAATTATGAGGCTGCTTCAACAAGTTTTGAGACAATGTCCATGAAGGACATGATGGCTAAGCTGTTGAAGGGAGTGGAAGCTACCAACTCTGGTATGACCACCATGAAGATCAATCTGACATCTATCAGTCAGTTGGTACACTCACACTCTACCTCAATTAAACAGTTAGAGCAATAGATGAGCCAACTCTCCGCAGTACTCAGCCAGAGAAAGAGCGGAATGTTACCAAGTTATACGGTCCATCAGGTATGCTGAAACCTAGCCTTTCTTTTTAAGTGGTAAGTGATAAATTGATGAAAACCCAAGTTCCCAAAATGCTTGAACCAAGTTCATCTTGCAAAAATGGCTAAAAATCAAAACTAGGGCTTCTATGTAAGCTTAAGGTTTAAAAGTTCAGCTCAAAATCAAAAATCAAGTGGATTTTAAGAAAAAAATGGGACCAAAAATTGAGTTGAAATAAAGTTGGAGTTTTGTTTATATCTGAAGACATTTGTGATAAGCTATCACAACTGTGGCGGCTTGTCAGAAATGTCATCAAAAGTTGATAAGAATTTTGTAGGTTTTGCTTAGGGCTGACAACATTCATGATAAGCTATCAAAACTGTGACGGCTTAATAGAAATGACATCACACCTGAGACCTGAAGTATTACTAAACCCTTTCAAGGGGTGTGGAATTTCAATGATCAATGTGTTTGTGTTTATACACTTGAGGATTAACTAATGGTTTTTCTCTTACTACAGGTCTTGAAATGGTACCCAAAAGAAAGAACTCAAAATCTACAAAGAAAGTGACCAAGGGAAGTGTACCTCAAAGACTTTACAATGAATAGTCTGATTATGAAGAGGAAGAGCCTCTACTTAGGATGCAAAAGAAGAAGCAAAGCACAAAAAAAACTCTACCACCCCTACCAGTTGAGGTGGGGGAGAGTGAAGAAAGTGACACTGAGCCAACAACATCTTAGCACACAACTTTTGAGCAGACGCTCTCTGAGCAACAAGAGTCTGAACATGCTGAATTTAAAGAGCATGATTCAGATCATCCTGATTCCGAGGGGCAAAAGTCTAAGGGACCATCAACTAAGTCCCCTTCTGTTGATCCATAAGATGATGAAGACTCTTCGATTTAGGAAACTATGGGCAAATGCAAGAATCCTGAAGTTCGATATAGCACTAGATGGAAGATTCCCAAAGGTCAAAAACTCTTCTTTGATAGGCTTCACAGAACCAATAGAAGAGCTATCAAGAGGACAATATTTGAGGAGAAATGAATCATCACTAAGGGGTTGAGTAGGTACCCAGAGGTAGAGCAGAAATTTCATGGCTATGACTTGGGATGTACTACACGAAGAGGAAATTCCTTTTTCCCTACACTAGTTAGGGAGTTCTATACAAACTACTAAGCTCACTTGGAAAACATGTTTAGAAAAGGAGAGAAAGCAGCTGACCAAACTTTGTTGGATAAAGTTCTGGTACGAGGCATAATGGCGGATGTTTCTGAAGAAATAATCAACAGGTTCCTTCATGTCCTGAACTTCACTCCTCAAGCCACTTCACCTACTTTCTATGCTCGGTTGAAGTATCAAGAAAATCAACAGAATTGGTTAGCCACACTCATAGCCAATGGAGAACCAGAATGGCTAACAAATCCAAGTGAAAGGATCTTCAAGGCCTTCCTGACTTTATAAGCAAGATTTTGGTAGGGTATTGTACGTTTGTGGTTGATGCCCACTGATGGTGATAATATCCTTGGGGATGATAGAGTAATATTTGTCATACTTTTTGTGGCTAACCTCAAATTGAATTTTGAAAAGATTATCATCAAAGAGATAAAAATTTGGGTCTCAAGGTCTGATACAACATATCCCTTCCCTTGTTTAATTACTAGGTTGTGTAGGGCAGCAAATGTGCTGAAGATTGTAGGGTTAAAAGAAGAACTTTTTGCTAGAAAGACCCACAATCTGATCTGAAATAAGGGAAATCAGCCAAGGTTAATGCTTGACAGGGACGCAGAGATTCCAACTGATCCACCATTTGCAGGTACTAGTTCAGCACCTAATGTAGAGGTACCTGATTCTGAAGCTGTACCTCCAACATCCGCAACAATGGAAGAATCATCAGTGACCAGAACTGAGATAATTCCTCCAGCTGCAGTGCCTACAATAGAATTTGCCTTTCAACCCTATGAATTTCAGGAGAGTAGCAAAGTAGTCCAAGTGGTGCAAGGCTCAGCTTAAACACTTTACCATACAATTCCCAACTACAGTTGACAAAAGAGTTAAGGCTGCACTTAAGCCTTACAAGGCTATGCCAGGCCGAATTAATGAATTAAAGAACCACTTCAATGCGCAGTCGAGAGAGAGGTCAGCTCCAGAGATGGAATTATTTAGATCATACCTAGACAAAGTAAAGACGGAGGTTGCAAAGCTATAGAAGCACCACTTTATGGTGTCATTAGATCTAGTAGCTAAGAAGTCTGAGGGAGAAATACTAATACTTGATCTCATGGAAGAGCCAGTGAAAAAAAAAGAAAGGTGAGAAAAAAAGAAAAAAAAAAGCCCAACAATGATGAAGAAAGAAATACAGAAAAGAGGGCAAGAAAGAAGTCTAACAAGAAGAATATGAAAAAAGCGAGAATTGAGTCCTTAGTAGACAATGAGAGGTGGAGAAAGCCATTCGAGCAAGAGCCGTAGGTGCCTCTACTAGTAGGCCTTCAGAGACTGATAGACCAACTACACAAGAATAGAGAGAAGCTCCTGATAGAGATACGGAAGCAGGGTCAGGAACCCATGACCCCCGGGATTGATCCATTCCAGGTATACTCTAACCCTTAGTTTAGATTTTCTTTGATATTAAGTTGAGGATGTAGGGTAAATTTGTATTCTTAAAATTTTGTAGTTAACTAGGAAAAATACTTGTACTTAAGGCAGTTGAATTATTTTTGTGATTTTTTTACACCTCTTCAAGTGGTCTACTACTTTAAATAGAGTGATTTCTATTTAAGTATGACCACCGTGCATCTTTATATGGCATTAGTTCTAGTAATATAATATTCATTGCTAAACAGCTGCACAAACTGAATGAGTAGTCGAGTGCGATATACCTGTATGCCAAGTGTGTGTGTGAGATGTTACTCAATTCCCTCTGTATGCTTGAGCCAGAACTTGACTGGTTAATCTTACCTAGGTTGAAGGATAGGGGTTAGGAAAGGATCATAGGCCATTTTAATATTAGCTCACTTTAGCGTAAATGACCTTTCCTATGTGTATCATATCCCTGAATCCCTATTTTGAGCCTAATTAGCCTATTTCTTTGTATGACACCTGTCACCTTCTTATTTAGATCATAATGAACCTGTTTTGTCTTTGGTCCTTCTTGGACACTATGCACCTTGACTTAGGCGAATGGCCTATGTTGAGGGTGGCTATCATAGGGGTGTGTGATATAGAATGAGTATGAAGAAAGGTAGCATAAAAGAAAAGAATAAAATACTAGGTGCAGAAGAATAGAGAAAGAAAAAGAAAAATTGTGAAAACAAATAAATAATTGAGAAAAGACTGCACCCATTCTAAATAATTGTGATTAAGAAAAGAGAAGAGCAGAAAAGGCTAATGAGTGAAACCCCAAAAAGCTAGTGTAGTGTTAAGGAGGCTTAGTTATTTTAAATGCCATCGAGTATCATACCAGCCCTTAGCCTACATTACAAGCCTAAGAGAAGTCTTATAGTGATCTTAGCTAGTCTATCTTAAGATCTGGGTAATGAAAATAAGGGCAAGCCTATGGTACTTGGCATACACTGATTTGAATTTTGTTCTGAGAGTGAGTGTTTTGATTGTCCCCATGGTTACATATATAATTCTTTATATGAGATGAGGGAGATTTCTTTATTGTGAGGGCATACTGGTTACATTGCTAGTTACTAACTTGTTCAGATAGTGTAATACTGGTATATGCATGGTTGTTATAGCTGAATTGATGCCAAATCTTGATTCCTGTGTGTTGCATTAGTGTTCTTCATTGTACTTGAATTGACTGACTTTAGAGATAGTGAAAGTGTTTTGAGATGATATGGATGATTGACTGCCAAATGTGCTTTGTATTCTATTAATTGTGCTGAGTTGCTTGAGGACAAGAAAATGTTTTAATTTGAGGGTGTTGATGTGTGAGCTAATGATAACATATTTGAGACTTTTAACTAATAATAATTGCGAAGTCTTAAGCAAATTTTGCCATTTTTGATTGCTTTATGTTTGATTTTGCAATAGAAGCTAAGATGCTAGAGAACCAACAAGAATGGAAGCAAATGAGCTAAAATCTAAAGTAAATAAAGGCAAAGTATGGCTGATGATATTTGTGATAAGTCGTCAGCCCTATGATAACCTATCAGCTTCATCGTCAGTAGTAGACAGAATTGGCCTAAGTTTAAAGTTGTGACAATATTTTGTGATAGGATGTCAAGGAGCTGATAAGTCTTCAAGATTGCCATCAGCCTAAGGCAGAACATAAGAGATGAGGAAAAGCCTTGATGAAATTTATGATAGGTCGTCAAGAAGCTGATAGGGCATCACTGTTTGTCATCAGCGTTTGGCAGCGAGTACCAAAAGCTTATAGGAATCTGACGACATTTGTGATAAGTTGTCAGCCTCCTGATGGTGTCACCTAATCTAAGTAATTTCTGAATTTTTTTATTTGTTTCCATAATTAGGGTGAACTATTTAAAGCCTTTTTTAGGGTTTTCTTAGGGGTTCCGAACCTTTAGTTTTGAGACACGATACTTTGATATTTTTCTCCCTCTTCTTTTGGCTTGAGAAAGTAATTACTTTAAAAAGACTATCATCATTATTTTGGGATTTTCCTTTGGTGATTTAATTTGAGAATCTCTAGTTTCTATTCATCTCTTGGTAAGTTCATCTTTCAAAGCATGAATTCATCTAGTTGTTTCAATTATTATATCATGAATAGTTAAATTCCTTCAACCCTGAATTATGGGATCTAGGGGTAGGTCTTGATAAGGTGTTGAGTCTTTAAGATTCAAAGGGGGGTAGGACTCCTTGATAGTTCTGATGTTTTAATTATTGTCTGTTAGTTGCAAATGATAGATAACACCTACTTTGATTTTCTTGAGAAAGAAATCAAATAGAGTGGGAAGCAAATTATCAACTGGGACTTGGAAACACAAACTACCGTTTATAATCAGAGTTGTAACAAGGTTGGTTAACCTAAAGTAAAGTCTGGGAAGTGAATATAAATTCCCTAGGCCCGAGAGGATTAGGTAAGTAATGCTTAAGTAGGTCAAGAGACATTTAAGCATAACTTCACTAAAGATAACTTGTTGTCCTACCTACCGTGAGAATTTTGAACCACTAGTAGTATCTATCAAGTACCAATACCCCTAGTGAACATAATTTTGGTTTTTCATAAACTCTTAATTACAAACATTTAAACTAAAGTGACCAATAATTACTTTTTAACTAAAACCCCCCATTTAATAGAAACATCCAACTATCAGTTGATTAAATCGAAAACAACTTACGTTCACACCATATTCCTTATGGGACTCGACCCCTAGTTAGATTTTATATTGACAACGATCGCTTACATTCTCGTTCAGAGGTGTAGTTTGACCGTTATCATCTTTAAAATCTAAACTCTTCTCTTATTCTCCTTACTCGTAGACTAAAGAAAGCTTTAAACAATACTTTCAAACTCTTGCATATATCTTATGGAGAGTAAAAATTCTTTAATGCTCAAGAACTTAGAACTCTTTTAAACTAAAGACACTTGAAACTCAGAATTCTATAACTATTACTAGTAGAGAAAACTACTTTCTTCTTGGGAAAATTTTACTTCAAGAAACTATTTTGAAAATCTTACTATTAGGGAAAATCACTTATCTCAAAGCTTTAGGGAAAATATTCTATCTCAAGGGAGGCTCTCTTAACCGACTTAAACCATGCGAGCTACATGGATCCAGCGCCTTGTCCTCCTAAGGAAAAAACCTCACATTAGGGAGAGGCGTTATACTCTTACCAAGGAGTACAACCTCAACTGAGTGATTACTTATCTCGGTGTCGGGCACATAAATCTCAATCATATGGTGGAACATAGTTCTACGGTATGATACCATAGTAACTTACCTCACTCGGTGCTAAATACTTCTCCCTTTAGTTAGCTACGCTCATCTACGGGAAATCCATTTTAAAATAATCTAATTGTTCATAAGAAGCCAACTATAAAATCTGTAGTCTTATTTGGTAAAGTGGATTTCAAAGATACTATGACCATTAAGGTCAAAACTTTCTCAATGATCTCAAAATACTGAAATCATGGCTGCTTATGGCACAAAAGTTCATATAAATTGAAATCCCAAGTTAAGATTCATCAAAATTCATACTAGATATTATAAGGATACACAAATCATATAGAAACTTGGAATGTTCAGTAATTTGTCTTAAAATCTCAACATATTCATGTACTTCAATTTCTAGAACATTGGCAAATCTCAAAATCTCACGCATAGTAATATTGGGTATGAACCCACACTTCAAATTTGTAGGAGAACTCATAAAGTCATATATCTTTGTAAATTTAAAACAAGTTTTGGGTATGAGGACAAAAGAATTGTCCTTATTCAAACCTCACATACCTTATATTGTGAAACTAGATAAACAAGCTTGCTTGAAACTCTTCTTATTACTCTTTCAGAGAGGGTTCTTGAAGCCTTGGACATAGGTAACTCAAATATTAACTCAATTTTTAGAATTCATGGTGAGTTCTTGAATTTCTTGGAGTAGGGTTTTGGATTTACTCTTGAGGGATAAACCCTAGCTCTTGGATGTTTTGGGAGATAATGAGGCTATATGCTTCATTTTGAATATATCAAGGTATTAAAAGGGAAAATACCCAAAAGATACTTTTAAAAATGACTTAAAAATATTGAATAGGATTTGTAACAGTCAGAGTTACGATCCGTTGCTAGTCTGACAGTCCGTCAGAACGCCCATCGCACGTTGGTCAGAAAAAGGCCACGTTGCCTTAGTTGCGACGGTCCTAGCAATGGTCCATTATCTTGGCCATCGCACTTGGGCCATAAGAGGGAGTCACTACCTTGGTTACGAATGTTCGAGCAACGGCCCATCGCAAACTCCACTGTCCATCAACCTATCCGTCTTACTTGGGTGGTTCAGACAACTCTCAGTAAAACAGCCATAACTTCTCACTCCGATACCGAATTTGAATGAAATTAGTATTGTTTGAAATATAATTCAATTATCTACATTATAGAAAGTTATTTTTAGGAAAATTTAATCAAGGTTAAAACACTAAATACTTAGGAATCCACTTCTCAATCTTTTAGGGCCAAAATTATACTTCACTTGACAGGCTCTAAGGCTCAAACTATGAAGAAACTTTTGCAGGGTCTTACAAGGATCATCAAGATTTTATTACTGAAATAGAAAATATTTTTTGAGTTATACATACCACGAATGTGGAGGGTAAGGAATTTGCCTCTTGCCAAGTAAAGGATGTGACATACCAATGACACGAGGAATGAAAATATTTAAGGGGTGATGGTGATGATTCATCCCTATGGGAGGATTTTTCTAATGTTTTATTATACCACTTCATTCCTCCGGAGTTGAGGAAAGCAAAAGCGGAAGAGCTTGTTAATCTGAAGTAGGGTAAGATATCAGTCAAGAAGTATTCCTTGATTTTCTCCTGCTCTCACTGGATTATCTATAGATAGTTTCTAGTATAAAGGCTAGGATAAGGAAGTTTGCTTCGAGATTATCTCATGAGTTGATCCTTGAAAGTAAAGCCTTATTGATCAATGACATGGATATCTCTAAGCTGGTAGTATACATGAAACAAGTAGAGAAAGAGAAGAAGAAGAAGGCTGAGTTCAGGAATAGGTAGGAAGAATTTTTGGTTTTATGAGTAGGGTGGTAGCCAACAACAAAGTTGTAGGGATGGTGGTAAGTAGCCTAAGAAGAACTAGGGCAATTATGGGTCTTATCCAACGGCTAGTTCTCCCTACCTAAAGTCATCGGGTGATAGGCATTTCCATGGTGGTGTCAATATTTGGTAATAGGGTTCCTAATCTCAGGTTATTTGGGATCAGCCAGCTCCATCATATCCTCCTTATAGATTTAGCGGTCATTTGCATCAAAGCTTTTATAATGAGGAAAGAGATAGGTTTTTTGGCTATGGTCATCCCAGATATGTGCTTAGAAAATGTCTCATTGGTAAGGTTGACTCTGGGGCAAACAAGGTTCTTATTGAATTGAAATACCCTATACCTTGTCCCTTGGAAAATTTCTTGAGTTTTAAAATTTATGGGAAAGGTACGACTCGTGGGTACTTGTTAAAACCTAAAATATAGTTTGGTGTCCTTTCACTCATAAGTTAAGTAGTGTAGTGGGGTTAAATTCTGTCCAAGGTATAGTTTAGCCTCTCCCAAGTCATCTGTTAGGGTACCGGTCACATATTACCTAGTTATATGATTTGTTAATCTTGATCTAGTGGACACTGTCTTCGGTACGATTTGTATGGAACCACTTATACCTTAAGGTATGAGTTATGCATGTTTATTCATATCTTGGACAATTTAGTGGTCCATAGAGAGGCCTAGGTTATGAGTTAGGGTACAACTCATACCCTAGGATACGGTTTAGTTGGTTAAGTCGTACCATCCTCAGAATGAGTTTTTAACTTTTAAGGTGAGGATATCTTATACATTTCCCATACCTAAACACTAATGACGATGACTTATAACATTATTTTTCCTAACATTCATAACTTGGACAAGATCAAGAACATTCCAAAACACTCTAAACTTTTTCAACAAGATTAGAGGCTAGGGTTTAAAGAGGTTCTCTTCTAGAGGATAAAGGAGTCAAGTTTCTTCCATGAATATTCTTGTAAAAGGAATGTGACTCTTTCCTCATTGTTAAATATCATGTATTTTAAATAATGATTTTCACTTATAAATGGTGGTTTTGAAATCAAATGTTGAGGTTTTTTATCCATAGTGTTGGGTATTGTTTACTCTTGCTTAACTTGTGATTATATATATGTTTTTGGTGATGGTTTTCACATGTGGATGCTTTCTGATTGTGGTTTAATAAATGGGTCATGATTAACCCTAATTTTGATGGTTTTTACTATGGGTTTGGTCTTGTTAAAGGTATGCCCTTAAGGTGTTTGTGAAAATGTCTAAGAGAATTAACTAGTCACTTGTTAATGGTGTTTTGAACTATGACATTTGTCTAATGAATATGAATGATTTATGAAATTGAACTAATGAATATGAATACTTTCATAATGGATATGTTAAGGCCTTGATGGCCATATAATGAGTTGATTTATTGACTTTAGTGGTATGATAACAAAAAGGGTTGGAGTCCCTTAGCATGGAATTAAAATATGTTTTAAAACTAAAGTTTGGTATCATAATGTTAATGAAGATTGAATAGATTTTAAGGGTCTTGACGACCATAAATATATTTGCATTGTCGTATGAACTAAGGTATTTATTACTTAAAATGATTGGTTTTTAAATGGTTTTATAAAGACCATATGGTATATATGATGATGAATTGCAACCTTGGTGGCTTGAATTTTCTAAATAGGTTAGAGTCCTTATGTATTGAATTGAATGGGTGTTAATACATATACAAAGGGGTTAGAGTCTTAATATCAGCTAGTGATGGTCATAACAACTTGTGGTTACAATCCACTTTCTACATATGTATATACGTGATGGCTTATGGTTAGGGTCTACTTTCTATACATGAGATGGTTTATGGTTCGGGTCCATTTTCTAGAAAAGATGGCTTATAGCTAGGGTCCACTTGTCATATTAGATAATACGGCTTGTGGTTAGGGTCCACTTGACATATAAGATATGATGACTTGAGTTTAGGGTCCACATGCCATAAAAGATATGACGGGTTGAGGTTAAGATCCTCTTGCTATAATAGATAAAATAGGTCAATGTTAGGGTCCTCTTGCTTAATATAACCTAGAATTTAGAATGTTCTAAACTTAAGGGTGGAAAGATGGATGTAAGACCCCACAAAATTCTCTCATAGTCTGAGAATTAAAGTGTGTCAAGTGAAGCATAAATCCGGCCCTAAACATTTGAGAAGTGACTTCTCAAGTGATAAATATTTTTAAACCATGTAGAATTTCCCTAATATTGACTTTTTGTCTTGTAGAGAATTGAATTAGCTTTCCAACGATACCAATTTAGTCAAAATCCAGTATCAAGGTGAGAAGTTATGGCCATTTTACTGAGAAATATCGAAACCACCCAGGTGCGACGGACAGGTTGATGGACCGTCGAGTTTGCGATGGACAGTCACCTGGATCATCAAAACCAAGGCAGTGACTCCCTCTTCTGGCCCAAGTGCTACAGCCAAGATAACGGACCGTCAAGCAAGTGACGGACCATCGCTAAGACCGTCACAACTAATGCATTGTGGCCTTTTTCTAACCAACATACGACAGATACTACGACGGACCATCAGACTAGTGATGGACCATTACTTCGACCATCGCAAATCCCATTCAGCAGTTTTAAGATATTTTTAAAAAAGGATTTTTGGTGTTTTCCCACCCTTTTAACCCTTTTATATATCTTGAACGAAGCTGAGGGCTTCATTCTTCATCTTCAACATCAAATTAGGGTTTCTCTCAAATAATAAAATCCTTCTTCAAGAAAAAATTAAGAAATCAAGAATCTCTCCAAGATCCTTCAGGAAAGAGTTTCCTAAGGTATGTAGTTGTTGATTCTAGGGTCCCCTTCATCCAAGAAGCTCAAGAATCCTTTTCTAAATTTCAAAGATTTTATGTTTATGAGTTTTCGTGATTTATGTGAGTTGAAATTGAAATTCATGCTATTATTGTGTTTTAATTCATATTTTGATTATAGGGTTTTCAAGTTTTGACCCTAGTATGTGATATTCATGTGATGTTCATGATATACCCTCTTTAAGTTGTTTGTTAAGTGATATGTTCATGTCAATTAAGTGTATAAATTGTTAATTAAGAAATTATGTTCTCCATATGTTCGATGAAATGCTTATATGAATGAATTAGAGCCATTATAGCATGTTGACTAGAAATCCCCAATTATGTGCAAGATCATGCATGCCAAATGTTTGTTGAAAAGCCTTAGTGAATGAATTGTGACATGATAGAATAAATTTCCCCAATTATGTGTTCTTTAATGCATGGTAAGTATTTAATACAAGACCTTGTTGAATGGAGTATGAACCAATAGCATGTCTCCCTATATTATCACATGTTTATGATTTCTATATGCTTGAAAAGATGTTTTAGTGATTGTGATGGTGAATGAATATCCATGGTCATGATTATTTGAGAATGTCTATGTTTTACTTTTATGTTATTGTGTCCTGGGGGTATTTATGCCCGACAATTTAGCTGCAAGTTTAGAGCCCATGTCAATTTTCACGATAATCTCAGTCAAGCCATGATTCTTATAACTCAATGAGTTATAAAACATAGAACTCTTAGCAATTTATAAAACTTAAGAAATCTCAGTAATTTCAGTAATCTCAGTATCGTTATCATTCTAGCCTCAGTTTTGTACTCAGATCAGATCTAGTAGTATTCAAGTGTTCAGTTCAGACCTCAGTAGCTTTCAATTAATCTATTCAGAGCTCAGTATCATTCAGTCAGATAACAAGATTTAGTAGTATTCCGTTAGATAACGAAACCAAGTGAACTTGGCTTAACTCAATCAGATCATTCAAGAAATATGATCAGTAATAGATTCAGCTTAATTTAAATTCAGTTAAGAATTAGTCTAGAGTATTTCAGTTGGGAATAGGAGCTAGCATCGAGCGAGAGCAAGGATGATGGCTTTCTCATTAAAGCGGCAAAGTTGTTAGCAGCAATCCCTGAACTCCAGAATTGTTTAGCCAATGCAGGATCAGGAGTCACTTATTAGAATAAGGCTTGACTATTATACTGCCTTAGGCTTGACTTCATGTTGAGGATCACCCATTAGAGTGGCTTGATCTAAGTAGTGGTCTTTACCCGTGGTATGGTATTGACGTCTTTCTAACTGAGGTTACATGTTGGACCCCACTAGTTTAGATTTAGGTCAGGTCGATTAAGTGAGAACTCCTATAGTTGCAGTTTCAGTATCAGTCTTCAGAGTAGAGCTCAAAAATCAGGACTGTCAGATATAGTCATCTATCTTAGTACAGAACTCAGATAGTTCCATAGATTCATGGACCACCCGCTAGATAGGCCTAGTCTCTTATAAAGTTAATTAGTATCAGTACTAATAGATCCAGAGATCTCCCTCTAGATAGGCCTAATCTCAGTCTCAGATTCAGTTGAGTATTCTCATTATCAGATCCCAAGAGCACCTATTAGATAGACCTGATCTCTATATCAGATTCAATTAAGTATTCTCATTATCAGATCCCGAGATCCCCTATTAGATAGGCCTGATCTTAGTCTCATATTCAATTAATTATTCTGATTTTAAGATCCAGAGATCACCCATTAGATAGGCCTAATCTTAGATTCAGTTGATTATTCTCATTATCAGATTTAGAGATCTTTCTCTAGATAGGTTTGACCTCAAACATAATATCTTCTTATCATTAATAGTAGACTTAAGAATTATTCGTTAGAGAGGTTTGATCTCAGATTTAGTCAATTAATAGTAGAAAGCTCAGAATACAGTCATTGATATGAGTGGAGTCAGTTAAGCAGCTATAGTATCATCAGTTTCTGAGATCCTCGCTAGATAGGACTGATCTCAACTTCATTACTCAATTATCAATATCAAAAGTTTTATTTGTTTAGTATCTCAGTATTAGTAGTGACTTCAAACATTAGTAAAGTAGTACCCGAGTTTCAGTATTCAGAGTCACGATAATTTAACTTATGGTTTGTGCATTCGTGCATATGTCCTAAATTAGTACTCTCATAATTATTTAGTTAAGTAATTGTTCATGCTTAAGCCCTTGTATTTAGCCTTACCTCATCTTTCATACTCAGTACATTCCCACTTGCTAACGCATTTATGCTATTGTGTTTTACTTTACACCATAGGTTTAAGGGAACGAGATCCAGAGTACCCTTAGCAACTTAGTCCCAGTCAGTAACAGTAGATGTAGCAGTGAGTCCTCTTTATTTAAGGATGATCCTTATTTTATTATCTCATTAGAGTTAGTTCATTTTTAGTAGACGGAGTTAGTTTGGGACATGTCCTATCAACTCCACAGTTCAGACAGTCTAGAGGTTTTTCGGATAGATGTATCAGTATTCAGTATTCAATTTTCAGTTTTGAGTATTTTAGATATTTTGAACCTTATGGAAAGTTTTTCGCTAGTTTTCCACATTTATTATATTATATTATGCAGAGCTTAGGTACAGATATTAGTAGAAGCTTAGCTTATAGTCCTTTGAGATCTTGAGCATCGTGTAAAGACTAGGGGGTAGTATCAGGTCATTACAATGGATTCCTTTACTCCATGTCTCATGATTGATTATTTCCAAAAATGCATGACAAACCTTATTTCCCTATTAGGCATGCTATGTTTCTATATACATATATACATATATATATATATATATATACATACATGCATTCCCATGTATATAAATATTGTTGCATATGATGGTTTGACTTGTTTTGAATAACAATACTCTTTTATCCTTATCTTTGAGTTACATTCTAGCTCTGTAACTGATAACCGTCTTCGAATGCTATGTCCCCATGCGACATAGGGGCCAAAGCTTTTTCTTCTTTTTTAGTGCAGTGACGGGTGTTCGAGTGGTTCATGTGTTTATATTGAAGTGATGATCTTTCATTATTTTGAGGGCATACTCTTCATAGTCTTTATATCTTATGTTATAGTTTTGTTTTAGGCTTGGCTTATGGCTACTATCGAGGGCATGTCCCGACATATAATAGACATCAAATTTGTAGAGGCTTTATGGATAATTGTCTACTTGGGTATGTTGTTTGGTCTATTGATGTAAATTAATTTATTAGACATCTCTTAAGTCATGATCATTAGTCTTGTTTCATCTACCTAATTATATATTCGGAGTTCATTCGACACTTATCGCTTGATGCAATGGTTAGGTTAGGTTAATAGGAAAATCTTTGGTCCTTATAAGGATTTTGATGCCCATATGACATGGCCCAATATTGTGTCATGTTAAGTTGGTATCAGAGCCTAGTTTCATGATTAGTTAGGAGTCCATAAATCCATATCAAGTAGAGTCTCTTTTATGGGTATGTAGTATGTCACACTTATAAGAGAGGGGCTATGTTACATTTAGGAATGTTTCCCTTTCTTTTACTTCTATCTTAAGCTATAGAGTCTAAGGTCTTAGATCCTTTTGACTTTTGTTTTTTCATCTTTTAGACCATGCCTCCAAGAAGATCTGACGTTCAGGCAAACTCTTTTATCCCAACTGAGGGCAATATGGATGAAGCTCATCTAACTATGGGGTCCACACCCGA
This sequence comes from Capsicum chinense, assembly GCA_026120095.1. Lineage (NCBI taxonomy): Eukaryota > Viridiplantae > Streptophyta > Magnoliopsida > Solanales > Solanaceae > Capsicum > Capsicum chinense. The sequence goes on from JAPEIP010000010.1 coordinate 85,991,967, forward strand.
TCAAGGGTCGCAGCATGTAACTATCCTCATGGGTTTCTACATGCCCCCCCCATAAATCCTACTTCTAAAATTGATAATCCTCATCTATCACCTCTAATGGATGCTACTAATGTTGAGTTTCGTCGCTCCATTAATATGTTAACTCAATTAGTAATTTCTTAGTTTGGGCATAGTGTTCATGTTGCTCCATCATCTGAGGCCAAAGGGGTTGGCCAATTCATAAGGTTTAACCCTCATATATTTATGAGTGTGAAGGTTGAGAAGGATCCTCAAAGTTTCATTGATAAAATGGAGAAGATTTTTCAGATTATGCATGTATCAGAGGTTGAACGTGTTGAGATTTCTTCCTATTAATTTAAAGTTGTGATATTCCAATGGTACAAATATAGGAATAGTCAAGAGGTGAGTATGTTAGCTCCGCTATGTTGGAGGATTTCTCTAGTGCTTTCTTAGACTATTTATTTCCTTAAGAGTTGAGGGAAGTGAAGGCGGAGAAGTTTGTTAATTTAAGGCAAGGTAGGATGTCTGTCAAAGAGCATGCCTTGAAATTCCATCAGTTGTCTAGGCATTCCTCTAAGATGGTTTCTACCATGAGAGAAAAAATACATAAGTTTGCTTTAGGCTTGTCTCATAAATTTGTCTTAGAGAGTAAAGCGACTTTGTTGATCAAAGACATGGACATCTCTAGGTTAGTTATGTATATACAACAAGTGAAGGTAGATAAAAAGAAATAAATAAAGATTGATAAGAGGCAAAGTAAGAGGTCTCAATTATCTAAATAAATTAAAGGCCAGCAGTTTAGTGGTAAGTGGTCCAAGAGAAAAAATTGGGTGAGTGGTGATTCTTAGGCAAGTAGGGCCTAATAAGTACTGACCTAACCTCCTTGTAGATTCTATGGTCAACATCATTATGGTGAGTGAGAGAAGGGGAGGAGCAGGTATTTTTGATGTGGTCAAATAGGACATATACTGTAAGAGTGCCTTTCTCTAGTGACTTCTTGGGCCAGTATTACTACTTCATCTTCTCCTACACCAAAGGGTGCTATTTCTTCTTCTATTTCTATTTCTATTTATGGTACTAGTACTTGATTGAATCATTTATATACATTTATTACCCTCCAGGCATTCAAGGCATCTATGGAAGTTGTTACTAGTATGTTGATTCTTTTTTTCATGATGTGTATGGTTTACTTAATTTAGAGTCCCCTCTCTTATGTGACCTCATCTGTGATTGTGTATTTTTTATTCGGTCCTAAAATTAATTTGGACCCTTTTTGCTATTTCTACCCCGGTAGGAGACTCTGAGATTGTCAAGGGAGTCTATAAAGCGTGTGTGGTAGTTGTTGGTAGTAAAAAAAACTCTTGCTGATACGATAGAGTTCAATATGGTTGATTTTGATATTATTTTAGGGGTGAATTGGTTGCATTCTTGCTATGCCTCCTTTGATTGTCAGACCCATAAGGATATGCTTAAATTCTCTAATGAGTCGGTCATTGTACGAGAAGGGGGTTCTTTAGTGCCTTAGGAGAGGTCCATCCCTTATCTTAGAGCCAAAAAGGTGATCTCTATAGGGTGTTTGTATTGTTTCGCTTGAGTTAAAGTTCCTAACTCAGAAGATACTTTTCTAGAATTCGTTCATGTGATTAATGAATATCGTGAGGTTCTCCTTGATGGCCTTCCTAGTTTCCCGATGGGGAGATTGAGTTGTGGTTTGGTCTTGTCTTGGAAACTTGTCCAATTTCTATTATTTCTTTCTATAATGGTTTCAGTGGAGTGTTTTCATTCTTGCATACATATAAGGGATTGTTTTCCTTGGGAAAGAATAGGCTGTTGGCAGGTAAATAAGGAATTTATAGTGTCCTTCTTATGGGGTGGACTGTATATATGTATATTCTATATGGGGTGCTTTGTTAAGTAGTGTTCATTGATTGATGTAAGAAATAGAGCGTTGTTGCTTAATTTAACTCCTTCTTTCTTTAAATAGGCTTAAACGTGGAAGTTGGATATTACTAGATTTAGGACCTCGTGTTGAAGTATCAATGGGAAAGTATAAGTTATATAGGACTTTCCCTCTAGAATGATTCCCATTCATCCAATATTCCATGTCTCCATGTTGAGAAAGTAAATAGGTGATCCTTCATTAGTTGTTCCCTTAGAGGATGTTAGTATTTTCGACTCTTTGTCCTATGAGGGGTTCTCGATAAGGATCTTAGGTTGGTAAGTTTTCCGATTGCGAACAATAGAGGTTGCTTCGGTGAAGGTTAAATAGAGGAACCAAAAGTCCGAGGAAGTTATTTAAGTGGAAGAAGAGGTCATGAAGTCCAAGTATCTACATTTGTTTTTTGTTTTGGAAACTCGTACTTGAGGTGTGTATTAATGTTACTAACATGAATTATATCCTTGTTAAACACTTTGTTCAAGTCCCTAAAATTTAAGGTAAACAAGTGTCTTTGATAGAAAATGGATTTGATTCCTAAAATTAATTAAATGAATGGTGTATTGACGTTGATCATGGAATATGTCTTGTCCTTGTGGTATGCCTTTGTTTTGTAACATGGTTTAAGGTTAATTGATGTGTGATATTGTGTTTATTCATGCTTGTACTTGCCTTACCTATCATTCGAGGGTGAATGATCCTAAGTGGGGGAGAATGAAACACCCTAAACATTTCCCCTTGCAAAATTTCTTGAGTTTTGAATATTCTGGGCAAGGTACACCTCATGGGTACTAGTAATACCATAGAATATGGTTTGGTGTCCTCTCACTCTTATGTTATGCAGTTTAGTGGGGTTACATTCTTTCCAAGGTATGGTTAAGCCTCTCTTAAGTCGTATGTTAGGGTACGGGACGTATGTCACCTAGTCGTATGATGTGTTAAGCTTGATCAAGTGGACACTGTCTTGGGTACGCTTTGTATGGAACCACATGTACCTTAGGGTATTATTTATTCATGTGTATTCATATCTTAGACAATTTAATGGATCATGGTGAGGCCTAGTTTATGATTTAGGGTACAACTTGTACCCTAGGATTTGGTTTAGTTGGGTAAGTCGCACCCTCCTGGAATGAGTTTTTAACTTTTAAGCTGAGATTATTTTAGATATTTCCACCCGTAAACCCTAGTGACCCACGACTTATAACATTGTTTTTCCTATCATTCTTCACTTGGACAAGATAAAAAATATTCCAAAACACTCTCTAAACTTCTTCAAAAAAATTAGATGCTAGGGTTTAAAAAAGTGCTCTTCTAGAGGCCGAATAAGTCAAGTTTTTTTCGTGAATCGTCTTGTAAAAGGCATGTGACTCTTCCCTCATTGTTTTTTCAAAATATCATGTGTTTTAAACAATGATTTTTACATGTAAATGGTGGTTTTGAAATCAAATGTTGAGGGTTATGATTCATAGTGTTAGGTATTGTTTGCTCTTGCTTAACTTGTGTTTATATATATGTTTTTTTATGGTTTGCATATGTGGGTGCTTGTTGATTGTGGTTTAACAAATGGGTCATGAGTAACCCTAATTTTAATGGCTTCTACTTTTGTTTTGGTCCTGTTAAAGGTATATCCTTAAGGTATTTGTAAAAATGTCTAAGAGAATTAACTAATTACATGTTATTGGTGTTTTGAACTATGACATTGGTCTAATGAATATGAATAAATCATGACATTGACCTAATATATATGAGTTCTTCGATAATGGCTATATGAAGGCCTTAATAGAAAAGTATTAAGTTAATTTGGTGACTTTTGTCGTATGATAACTAAAAGGGTTGGAATCCGTAAGCATGGAATTGCATTATGTTTTGAACTAAATTTTTGCATATGAATGCTAATGAAAAATGAATAATTTGAAAAGGTCTTGATGCAAAAAAATGGATTTGCATTGTCGTATGAACTAAGGCATTGGCCTAATGAAATAATTTATTGTTAAACAGCTTTATAAAGACCATGTACCATATAAGGCTTTTAATTATAGCGTTAGTGTCTTTAATTGGCCAAATAGGCTAGAGTCCATATGTGTTGAATTGAATGGGTGTTAACTACTACATGTGATGTCATGTAGTTAGGGTCCACTTAGTATATATATGATTGCTTGTGGTTACGGTCCACCTGCTATATAAGACGTCTTGTGGTTAGAGCCCACTTGCTATACTAGATAATATGGCTTGTTTTTAGGGTCCATTTACCATATAAGATATGATGGCTTATGGTTAGGGTCCACTTGTCATATAAGATATGATGGCTTGATGTTAGGGTCCTCTTACTATAATTGATAAAATGGCTTGAGGTTAGGGTCCTTTTTCTTTATATAACCAAGAATTTCAAATGTTCTAAACAATAAGGATGGAAGGTTGGAGTCCTTCACTCCACGTCACATGATTGAGTGTTTCAAAAAAATGCATGCCAAACCTTGTTTCCCTTTTTAGCCTGTTTTGTTTCTCTCTCTCTCTCTCTCTCTCTCTATATATATATATATATATATATATATATATATATCTACATACATACCTATGTATATAAATATGGTTGCATATGATGGTTTGCCTTGGTTTTGATAATGACACTATTTCATCCTTATCCTTTAGTTATATGCTAGCACTCCAACAGCTATCCATCTTAGGATGTTATATCCCCATGCGACATAGGGGATAGAGCTTCTTCATATCTTTCTGCACAGTGATAGGTGTTCTAGTTATTTTTGTATTGACATTAAAATGATGATCTTCCATAGTTTGCAGGGTATAAATTTTATAGTCTTTCACTCTTATATTACAGATTTGTTTTAGACCTATTTTATGGCTATTGTCGGGGGCATGTCTCGACATATTATATACATCAGATTTGTTGAGGCTTTGTGGTTGATCGTGGACTTGGAGTTTTTGGTTAGTATATTAATATAAATTAATTTATTTGACATATCTTATGTTATGATTAGTAGTCTTGTTTCTGCTACCTAATTGTATGTTCGGAGTTCATCCAACATTTGTGGTTTAATGTGATGGTTAAGTTTGGTTAACTGGGAAATCTCTGGTCCTTGTTGGGCTTGAGATACCTATTCTACAAGGCCCAATTTTGGGTTGTGCCATGCATCTTTTTAAGCCCCAGCACCAATGGTTGCTACATCTAGTACGGCACTGGCTGAAACTATCTTTATTCTCTTACTACTCGTCAGGAGTTTGAGGCATTGCCTTATGTTGTGACTTGTGTGATGAAACTCTTTTCTTGTGATATGTACTTTTTACTTGATCCAGGTTCACTATATCTTATGTGACCCCATTAATGGATGTACATTTTGGTTTTTGGTCTAGAGTTTATTTCGGACTATTTTTTTGTTTCAACCCAAGTAGGTGACTCAGTGATTTCTAAAAGATTCTATAGGGGGTGTGTGCTTTATTTTTGTAGTAAAAAATTTTTTGTAGATCTATTTGAATTAGATATGGTGGATTTCAATGTTATATTGGGGATGGATTAGTTTCACTCGTGCAATGTATCTCTAGATTGTTGGAACTATAAGGTTGTCTTTAATTTTCATAATGAGCCGATGATTTAAGTAGAAGGGTGGTTCCCTACATCCTAAGGGGAAGTTCATACCATACCTTAGAGCTCGGAGATTAATTTCCAAGGGGTGTATCTATCATCTAGTCAGAGTGAATGATTCCAACTCGGAGGGTCCTTCTTTGCAATCTGTCTTGGTGGTAAATGAATTTCCAGAAGTCTTCCCTGATGACCTTCCTGGTGATCCTCCTAATAATAAGATTGAGTTTGGGATTGATCTTGTTCCGAACACTCGTTCAATTTCTGTTCCTTCGTATAGAATGGCTCCAGCTGATTAGAAGGAGCTTAAGGGGAAATTAAAGGATCTCCAAGATAAGGGTTTCATCTATCCTAAATTGTCCCGGTAGGGTGCATTGGTATTATTCGTGTGTAAGAAGGATGATTCCCTTAGAATGTAAACTGATTATTAGCATTTGATTATGGTAATGGTAAAGAATAAGTATCCTCTTCCAAGAATAGATCATCTGTTTGATCAGTTGCAGGGCGCTATGTTTTTCTCCAAGATTGATTTTTGATCCAAGTATCATTACTTAAAGATTTAGGAGGAGAACATCCCTAAGATTGTTTTTCATACCTAAGGTGGGAATTATGAGTTTCTGGTTATGTTTTTTGAGTTGACCAATGCCCCAGCGACAGTCATATATTTGATGAATAGGGTCTTCCATCAATTTCTGGACTTGTTCATCATTGTGTTCATAAATGATATTTTGGTGTACTCTAAGTGTAAGGTGAATTATGCCAATCACCTCTGGGTTAGATTGCAGACTTTGAAAGAGTATCAGTTGTATGCTAAGTCTAATAAATATGAATTTTGGTTGAACATTGTCACTTTTCTAGGTCATATCATTTCTAATGAAGGGATCATGGTTGATCCACCACAGGTTGCATTGGTTAAGAAGCGGCCTAGCGATGTTGGGTGTATTTACTCACTTTAGTGCAACTATCTTAGCTTATTTAGCCTTTTTTAGGATGATTAATGTGCTTTATGTGTTGATGTTGATATAAATGAGAATCTAAGTATTCAAGTAGGTGATTACAATATTTAAAGGTGTTTTCAAACAAGTTTAGGTTTAAATTGATCATTTACATTCTAGACAAGAAAACTAGTTTTACTAGCCTGAGCTAGGTGTTTCTCTCGTTGTTTTTGATGGATTCTAATGGGTTCTATGAGTTCCTAAAGGTTTTGTTGTGTAATTATATCTGGAAAAACTTGCTTATAATGTGCAAAGTGCAATTGGATCAAGTCAAGAGTCGGAATAATAAGTTAAAGATTAATGTGGAGAAGCCTAGTCTTAGCTCGTGTTTTTAGCTCATCGTTTGGGATTTTGTGTTGTTTTGAGCTCTAATATTTGGTGTTTTATCATGTATGATGCTTGGTGTGTTTATTGTTGTGATATTTTGATGAAATACTAGCTGGAATCTAAAGGAAAAAAACACCTAAGGCATGGGATGGATGAGGAAAGAAAAATACTTAGGTGAATTTTGAGAGGCTAATTCCATTGAGCCCACGCATTTGGGGTGCGACAGTCCACTCCCTCCATGATATATCCAATTCCACGTGCTTATATCTCCATGATATATGTAAGGTTCCACATAGCTCATCCTACGAGATATCCAACATGGCGCGGACCAAATACCACACACGGCCAAGACTTGGTTTACTATAAATAGGACTTGTTGCACTTATTCTAAAAACTATTTGGATGATTTTGGGAGATTGTGAAGGCTGCTACACACATTTTTTATGGTTTATTCTTCTTTACTTTACCTTTTTAATAGAATTGATTATGTATTAAAGTATTTGGATCATGATTATGTCGATTAGTGGCTAAACGCCATCTTTCCGGGGTTAAGGCCAAGAACATGTTTGCTATTGTTATGAATTGAATTCATTTTGATTTCTTATCATATTTGGTGGTTTTTTCATCTTTTTTTAAACTATTTTAAGTATTATTCACCCTTAGGATACATGTATTATTAACCTATGAACTCGGGAGAGGGATTAAGACGATAGAACACGGGATGAATAAAGTAAGTTCATATTCTTTTATGAAATAAGGAATTCAAATTTGTGACTAGGACACGGTTGTACCTAGAAGCCTTGCTTTGTTCAAATGTAGGTTGATAGCTTTAATCACTTAATTGATTTATTACATCACCGCTCAATGATGTAGTTGTAATGTCTACGTTACGTAGATAATTAGAGGTCGCGAGACTATAATCATGCGATAAACCCTATAAATCATCAACCATGATAAGCAATATAACAAATGAAGTTCAATAGCATAGTATAATAGTTCATAGAGCCTTAACTCTTGGTTTTCTTCCATTGATTGTCTCAAGTCTTTAATTTTACATACTGTTTTAGTTTACTTTACAAATCACAAACACTTTTGTGTTACCTTGAACTAAGTTAATATTAATAGTTAAACTGAAATTTGATAGTTGCTTTACACTAGTACCTGAGGGATCGATAATTGGCTTCTTAAAGGCCACTTTGCTACTTGGTGAGACCACGTACACGTGTGTGTGCTTGGGTGCACCACCTAGACCCATGAATCCAACTGATATTTAGAACTTCTTGGGTTTAGCTAGCTACTACAGGAGGCTTGTCGAGAGTTTTTCTTGTATGGATTCCCCATTGAGAAAACTAACTCAGAAGAAGGTAAAGTTCTTGTGGTCTGATGTTTGTGAGGGTAGTTTTGAGAAACTGAAGGATAAGCTAACTTCATATCTATTTTTGAATTTTCCTGAAGGCACTAATGGATTTGTCATCCAGTAATGCATCCCGTGTGGGGCTTGTGTGCATTCTGATTCTGCATGGGAAGGCTATAGTTTATGCTTCTAGGAATTTAAAGATGTATGAGAGGAATTATCCAACTCATGATTTGGAATTGTTAGCTATGGTGTTTGCATTAAAAATCTGGCATCACTATTCGTATGGGTTGCATGTGGATATCTTTTTTAATCATAAAAGACTGCAGTATGTGTTTACTCAGAAAGAGCTTAACCTCAGACAAAGAAGGTGGCTTAAGCTATTTAAGGATTATGACATGAGTCTTCACTACCATCCAGGTAAAGCTAATGTTCTTACTAAGCTCTTAGAATCCTATCCATGGGGATTTTAGCTCATCTGAATAAAGAAAAGCGAGTGTTGGTAAAGGACATTCACTATTTGCTAAACTTTGAGTTCATCTCTTGGTCTCTAAGAATAGTGGTGTGTTTATTCATAAAGTGGCGCAGTTGTCTCTTGTTACTGAAATAAAGGAGAATCAAGTGTTAGATCCTGTGTTGATGAGGATCAAGGGTGACACTGGTCGACAGAAAGGGATAGCCTTTGAGACTAGTAGCAATGGTACTTTGGAGTACAAAGGGAGATTATGCATTCCCGATGTCAATGGTTTGTGAGAAAGGATCTTGGCTAAGGCACATAAGTTGTGCTATGTTGTTCATCCTTGATCAACAAAAATATGTCATGACATCAAGGAGTTGTATTAGTTGAATAATATGAAAAAGGATGTGGCAAATTTTGTGACCAAGTGTATGGTGTGTCAACAAGTGAAAGTTGAGCATATGAGGACCAAGGGATTATATCAAGAAATTGAGTTACTATAATGGAAAAGGGAAATGATCAACATGTATTTTATTACTGATCTTCCTCGATATCTAAATCAGTTTGATTAGGTTTGGGTCATCGTGGATAGGATGACAAAGTCTGCTCATTTCTTGCCAGTGAGGACTAACTTTACAATTGAAGATCATACGAGGTTGTATCTTCATGAGATTGTGAAGCTGCATGGGGTACCAGTTTTTATCATCTATGATCGTGGTACATAGTTTACATCTCACTTTTGGTGGATATTTCAGAAAGAGTTGGGGACTAAGGTTAGTCTGAGTACTGCTTTCCACCTACAGTCGAATGGGCATTTAGAAAGGACTATTTAGATATTAGAGGACATGCTCTGTGCTTGTGTGATTTACTATGGTGGTAGGTGGGTTGAACATTTACCTTTTGTGGAGTTTTCTTATACCAATAGATACCACTCTAGCATTAGATGGCTCTGTTTGAGGCCTTGTATGGTATAAGGTATAGGTCTCCTATTGGGTGGTTTGAGGTAGGGGATGAAGAGATGTTTGGCCTTAACTTTGTTCACCAATCCATGGACAAGGTTAAGGTGATTCATGATAGACTTAAGGTTTCCCAAAGTTTTTAAAAATTCCTATGCAAATGTGAGGCGAATAGAGTTAAAGTTTGAGAGTGGGGATAGGGTATTCTTGAAGGTATCTCCCAATAAGGGAGTGATGCAATTTGGTAAAAAGGGGAAGCTAAGTCCCCGATATGTTTGTCCTTTATTAGTTTTGAGAAAGGTTGGTAATGTTGTGTATGAGTTGGAGTTGCCTTCTATTTTGAGTTCTATTCACCCGGTATTCCATGTTTCTATGTTAAGAAAGTGTATGGGTGATTCATCTCAAATTGTGTCTGTCAAGGATATTAGTATTTCAGATTCTTTGTCTTCTAATGAGGTTCTGCTTGAGATCTTTTATCGGAAGGTTCATCAATTGATGACCAAGGATGTAGCTTCACTAAACATAGTATGGAGGAAACACAAAGTTGAACAGGCTACTTGGAAAGCGGAAGATAATATGTAGTCCAAATATCTGTTCTTATTTATTTTTTCAAAAATTCATGTAGAAGGTTTGTGTTCTTTATCATACTTTTGTTTTCAAACTTTTTTAAATCAATGATTGACTTCCATACATCTTTGTTTTCTAACTTAGTTAAAGGTTAGAGTTGAGGTTGTGGGGTATAAATCATGCTAGTTAAGCCTTCTCCTACCTTTCGAGTATGAATGATCTAAGTGGGTGAGAATTGAACCACCCTATTTTTTGATCCTTAGAAATTTCCTAAGTGTTGAACTCTTTGGACATCGTACGACTTTGGCTTACTAGTCATATGATGTACGTACAACCTAGGGACCAAGTCATATGTTAAGCAGTGTGTTCTTGATCATGTACCGTCCTATGTATGACTAGACTTTATACGAGTCGTATGGAGATTGTACAAGAGAGTCATGCCATTCATATATTGGACAATGTGTAATGACCCAATTTTATGGAGTCGAAATGTCACACGGTGCTCATGATCTCGAAGGACCCGTGCTAACCCACTACTGATATCTGTACCTGAACACTGCATAATATAGATAATAAATGCAGAAATAGGCTATAAGGTTCAAAACATCTAAAAATACTCAAAATTTAAAATTGAATACTGATACATCTGTCTAAAAAGCCTCTAAACTGTCTGAACTGTGGAGTTGATGGGATATGTCCCCAACTAACTCCGTCTACTGGAAATAAACAAAATCTGATACAAAAATGATGAAAAGATCATCTTCGAATGAAAAGGACTCACCGCTACATCTACTGCTGCTGACTGGGACTGAACTGCTAAGGCTAATCTGGATCTCGTGCCTCTGAACCTATGGTGTCAAATAAAACACCATAGCGCAAATGCTTCTGTATGGGAATGTACTAGGTATAAAGACGAGGTAAGGCTAAATGCAAGGGCTTATATATGAACAATTACTTAATTGAATAATCATGAGAATACTAAATGAGGACATATGCATGAATGCATAAACCATAATTGAAAATATTGCAACCCAAAGTGATGAAACCTGGATACTATTTTACTGTCATCTGAACTCACTACTAATGCCTGAGATACGGAATAACTGAATCTACTCTTATCAATGACTGAAACCTGAGCTTTCTACTCTCGACTGACTCCATCGAAGATCAAACCTCTGTAACAGGTGATTTCGGAATCTACTATCAATGATAAGAGATGATCATGTCCGAATCTGACAATAAGAATACTCAAATGAATTTGAGACTGAGATCAAGCCTATCTGACGGGTGATATTGGGATCTAAAAATAAGATTACTCAACTGAATTTGAGACTGAGATCAAGCCTATCTGAGGATGACCTCTAGATCAGATAACAAGAATACTCAACTGAATGTGAAATTGAGATCAAGCCTAACTGATGGGTGATCTTGGGATCTGATAATGAGATTACTCAACTTAATATGAGACTGAGATCAAGCCTATCTGACGGGTGATATCGAGATCTGATAATATGATTACTCAACTGAATATGAGACTGAGATCAAGCCTATCTGATGGGTGATCTCTAGATCTGATAATGAGATTACTCAACTGAATATGAGACTGAGATCAAGACTATCTGACGGGTGATCTCTAGATCCGATACTAAATAACTTTATGTGGGACCAAGCCTATCTAACTTGTGGTTCATGAATCAATAGAACTATCTGAGTTCCTGACTAAGATAGATGACTATATCTGATAGTCCTGATTTCTGAAGATTGATACTGAAACTGTAATTGTGGGAACTAGTCACTTTACCGACATGCCACAAATCTCAATTAGTGGTTTCCAACTTGTCACCCCAGCTGGAAGGGTGTCAATACCGTGCCACGGGTAAAGACCTCTCTGGTCAAGCCTATCTAACAGGTCCCCTCGCAGGAAGTCAATCCTAAGGCATTATAATAGTCAAGCCATCTAATGGGTGACTAACCTTTCCTGATGGGTGACTCCTGCATCCTGTGCTGGCTACGCAGTTCTGGAGTTTAGGGATTGATCCTAATGACTCTGCCTCTCTGACGGGGATCCGGCATCCCTTCCCTCGCTCGTTGCTATCTCCTACTCCCAACTGAAAGAGTCTAAGCTGATTCTTAACTAAACATAAACTAAGCTAAATCTGATACTGATCATGTTTCTCGAATGATCTGACTGATTTAAGTTGAATTTACATGGTTCTATATCTGATTGAATACTACTAAATCTTGTTATCTAATTAAATGACACTAAGTTTTGAAAAGAGTACTCAATTAATACAGAGGTTAGAATTGAACACTCGAATACTACTAGATCTGAGCTGGGTACAGAACTAAGGCTAGATTACTAGCGATACTTAGATTACGGCGATTACAGAGATTACTGAGATTTCTTAAGTTCTGCATCTGTCTAAGAATATAGAGTTCTATAACTTGCTGAGTTCTGAGAATCATGGCTCGACTGAAATTATCATGAAAACTAATACGGGCTCTAGACAGCAGCTAAATTGTCATTTATAAATACCCCTAGGACTCGATAACATAAAAGTAAAATATAACCATTGTTGAATAATCAAGACCATAGACAATAATTCATAATCACAATTACTAAGGCATTACTTCAAGCATTTAGGAATCCTAAACATGTAATAGCATAGGGGGACATGCTATTGAATCATACTCCATTCAACAAGGCCTTGCATCAAGCACTTTGCACATATTTAAGTCTTGGAATGTACCAGAGAACACATAATTGGGGAACTTCATGCTATCATGTTACAATTCATTCATCAAACACTTAGCATATATTAAAGTCTTATCATGTATCAAAGAGCACAAAATTGGGGAATCTCATTCTATTATTCCACAACTCATTCACTAAGGCTTTTCAACAAACACTTGCATGCATAGGCTTACACACAATTGGAGATTTCTAGTCAACATGCTATAATGGCTCTAATTCATTCACATAAGCATTTTATCAAGCATATGGGGAGAATGCTTTGCTTATTCAATAATTTCTACACTTAATTGACATGAACACACCACTTAACAAGCAACTTGAAGAGGGTTTATCATGAACAACATATGAATACCACATACTAGGGTCAAAGCTTGAAAACCTTATAAACAAACATGAATCACAAATCAATAATAGCATGAACATCAATTTCAACTCACATGAATCATGAAAATTCATAATCATACAAGCTTTGAAATTTAGAAAAAAAGGGTTCTTGAGCTTCTTGGATGAAGGGACCCAAGAATCAATATTTACATACCATAGAGAAACAATTTCTTGAAAGTCTTTGGAGAGATTCTTGATTTCTTGATTTCTCTTGAAGAAAAAGAAAGGGTTTTGATTTTTTTGTAGAAACCATAGCTCTTGTTCTTGAACAACTTTGAGAGAAAATAATGATATTTTGGGTGAAATGAGTCCAAATCCCGTGTTAAGGAGTATATATAGGGGTTGGGAAAAGACCATTTTTGCCCTTAGAATTAAACTGAAGAATCCCGATTTTACATGGTGGCGCGACGCGCCATAATCATGCTAGCTCACTTTAAATTGGACAATTGGGAAATTTCTTGATGGAGCAACACAGTGGAATTGCGTTGCCACCATGGTTGAAAATTGGAAAGGCACCGCAACGCGGTGGAATCACATTGGTGCACTAGAAATTGACAATTCTGAAATTAAGCCTTGGCGCGATGCGCCATAATCATAGAGGCTAACTGGATTTTGATGATTGCCATTTTGGCTATCTCTGTGATGCACTAAAGTGCCAAGTGGCACACTGTCTTACTAAAATAGCTCTAATTCTTTGCCCGAGTGTCGGATTTGGGTGATTTGGTATCAACAAAAAGCTAATTAAATGGTCTACATGAAAAATAGCCAATATTGGGGAAATTATACATGGTTCAAAATACTTCTCACTTGGGAAGACACTTCTTAACCTTTTAGTGCCGGATTTATGCTTCACTTAACACTCTTTAAACCTCAGACTACGAGACAAATTTGTAGGGTCTTACAATATCTCTCCCTTGGAAATATTCTCCTCGAATATTGCTTGATAGGATAAGAATACTGATCAAATGAACTTACTCGTGGAATGGGATCATTTTAAACATGACTAGGCAACTGGAACTACTGATATTCTGAACTCTCATACTGGACATACATATCTGATGCATGGAATACTCAACTGAAGCAACTCATAAGCTGAATTCTCATAATCGACATGCATATCTGATGTATAGATACATAACTAGGCTAATCTCATGAATGCATGACTGAACACACTAATAAGTTGAACTCTTTCTACTGAACGTGCATATCTAATGCATTAATATCAGACTAAACTGACTCTCAAAAGCATGACTGGCTATGCAATAATAACTGATGTTAACTTCATAAGGAGAGTATAAACATGCAACTGAACGAGTCTAAGGACATGAAAGCATTGCAATATCATGGGGTATATCCCCCTTCAGACACTATGTCCCTCTAAACATACTTCACTGAAATACTAGGGCAGTGCACAGGGCACCTATGAACCGGGTCATGATTGGACGACTTAGATTTGAAACTCATGCATGACTCATGCTGACATAGAAGCTCAAAATGGAAGAAAAGGATCTAGCAGTGCATATCACAAAGATAAAGGACTCATAACATACCCGTGTCTATATCAGGGAACCTTTCCTGATCATGGAGAGCCTGAAACACATAGAGACTGTTCTGACGCTGACCACTATTAGCACCGGAAGGGGCACCCTACTGATGAAACACTCTACCCCTCTGATCTAGAACTCTTCACTCTCGCATCATGTGTCCTAGCTTACCATACCCAAAGAACCTATCACTATAGACTCTACACATACCTAAGTGGCTCTTTCCATACTCTCCACAAAGCTGATTGGTATGAATACCACTAGCACCACTCAGGGCTTTGGGGTCTGATGCCCCATTATAACTGACATCCTCAAACTTTGGTGTGGGTACACTAGCTGAGGATAGAGCTGGGACTAAAAAACTCTAACTATGTTGAGAACGACTACCACCCTGGGACCCTACCTGAGAGAAACCATGACTACCTGTCCTGACTCTCTTACTCACTCCCTTTCTTTTTTTCATCGTATCTACCTCAATCTTCTATGCATGTATCATCATCCTAGCAAGGTCTATATCTCTGTGAATCATAGCAATTCTACACTCATTCAACACTAACCTAGACACTCCAGTGACAAACATACTCATACTCACTTTAGGGTTGGGTATTAAGTCAGGAACATACTTAGCTAGCTGGTTAAACTTAAGACAATACTCTTTCACTATCATGGAGCCTTTTCTTAGGTTTCTGAACTCTTGTACCTTAGCTTCCCTCATCTCTAGAGGGGAAAACTTATCTAAAATGGCACCCTAAAACTTTTACCAAGTCACGGGAGCTGCATCTTCCCCTCTACCTTTCTTCCATACTACAACCCAGTCATGACCGATATCCTTTAACTTATAGGATGCTAACTCTACACTCTCCTCATTTGAAACATGCATAACCTGGGTGATCTTCCTTACCACCTCCAGTTAAAGTTGAGGGTCCTCACCTATTACTGACCTAAAGAATTTTGGCGGGTTCATTCTCATGAAATCTTTAATTCTAGCTACGGCTAAACCCCCATATTACTGAGGTGGGGCCATATCTTGACGGTTACCCTGAGCATTAGTGACATCTTAGGCTAGCACCTAAAAAGCTGCCTGAAACTCTATATATGACACATTCTCATTCTCAGGATCTACTAGATGAAGTAGCTAGTCATCAATCCTATGGACATTATCTCTGCGATAAAGCATACTCTGTATATAGAAGAAAAAGGTGGATTAGATGGAGGATCAAATTTAGCTCACACTCACTCTCACGACATGAATACCGAAAAAAAGGAAACTGCTCCTAAAAACATCTTATAGCCTCTTGAAACTAATATCGCCCGCAACACACCCATGTACAAAACTCTACTAGATACGGCTTTTCAGACTCCCTAGGACACTATTGAACCTTAGTCTCTAATACCAAGTTTGTAATAACCCAATTTTCTGGAGCCAGAATATAAACATTGCTTATAATCCTGAAGGACCACAAGCTAACCCTCTACTGATATCTGTACCTCAATAATACATAACATAGATAATAAATACGAAAACTGGTAATAAGGTTTAAAACATCTAAAAATACTAAAATTTTAAACTGAATACTGATACATCTGTCCGAAAACATCTAAAATATTTAAACTGTAGAGTTGATGGGACATGTCCCCAACAAACTCTATCCACTAAAAATAAACAAAATCTGATACAATTATGATAAAAAGATCATTCTCGAATAAAGAGGACTCATTGCTACGTCTACTACTGCTGACTGGGACTAAACTGCCAAGGGTACTCTGGATCTCGTGTCTCTAAACCTATGGTGTCAAATAAAACACCATAGCACAAATACGTCAGTACAAGAATGTACCGAGTATATAAATAAGGTAAAGCTAAATGCGAGGGCTTATGCATGAACAATTACTTAACTAAATAATCATGAGAATACTGAATGAGGACATATGTATGAATGCACACACCATAATTAAAAACTACAGCTCAAAGTAATGAAACCCAGATACTACTTTACTGTTATCTAAACTCACTACTAATGCCTGAGATACTGAATAACTGAATCTACTCATATCAATGAATAAAATCTAAGTTTTCTACTCTAGACTGACTACCTAGGAGATCAAATCTCTCTAATAGATGATTCTAGAATCTATTATCAATGATAAGAGATGATCATGTCCGAATCTGACAACAAAAATACTTAACTAAATCTGATACTGAGATCAAGCCTATCTGATGGGTGATCTTGGGATCTGATAATGAGATTACTCAACTAAATCTGAGACTGAGATCAAGCTTATCTTATGGGTAACCTCTAGATCTGATAATGAGATTACTCAACTAAATATGAGACAGAGATCAAGCCTATCTGACGGGTAATCTCAGGATCTGATAAGGAGATTACTCAACTGAATATAAGACTGAGATCAAGCTATCTGATGATTGATCTCTAGATCTAATAATGAGATTTCTCAACTAAATATGAGACTGAGATCAATCATATTTGATGGGTGATCTCTAGATCTGATAATGAGATTACTTAACTGAATATGAGACTGAGATCAAGCCTATCTGATGATTGATCTATAAATCTGGTAATGAGATTACTCAACTAAATATGAGATAGAGATCAAGCCTATCTGATGGATGATTTCTAGATCTGATACTAAATAACTTTATACGGGACCAAGCCTATCTGATGGGTGGTCCATGAATCAATTAACCTATCTGATTTCCTTACTAAGATAGATGATTGTATCTGATAGTCCTAATTTTTAAAGATTGATACTGAAACTGTAATTGTGGGAAGTAGTAACCTATAACCTCAGCTGGAAGGGTGTCAATACCACGCCATGGGTAAAGACCTCTCTAGTCAAGCCTATCTAATGGATGACTATTGTAGGAAGTCAAGCCTAAGGCAATATAATAGTCAAGCCTATCTGATGGGTGACTAACCTTTCCTAACAGGTGACTCCTGCATCCTGTGTTGGCTACACAGTTCTAGAGTTTAGGAATTTCTCCTAACGACTCTGCCTCTCTGACGGGGAGCCGTCATCCCTGCCCTCGCTCGGTGCTGGCTCCTACTCCCAACTGAAAGACTCTAAACTGATTTTTAACTAAACACAAACAAAGTTGAATCTGATACGGATTATGTTTCTCAAATGATCTGACTGAGTTAAGCTGAATTCACTTGGTTTTGTATCTGATGGAATACTACTGAATCTCATTATCTAACTGAACGACACTGAGCTTTGAATAGAGTACTCAATTACTACATAGGTGATAACTGAACACTCAAATACTACTAGATCTGAGCTGGGTATAGAACTGAGGCTAGATACTAGCGATACTGAGATTACGGCGATTACTGAGATTTCTTAAGTTCTGTATCTATCTGAGAATGTAGAGTTCTATAACTCTCTGAGATCTAAAAATCATGGATCAACTTAAATTATTGTGAAAACTAACACAGGCTCTAGACAGTAGTGAAATTATCCGGAATAAATACCCCCAGGACTCAATAACATAAAAGTAAAACATAACCATTCTTGAATAATCAAGACCATGGACAATCATTCATCATCACAATCACTAAGGCATCACTTCAAGCATTTAGGAATTCTAAATATGTAATAACATAGGGGGACATGCTATTGGGTCTTACTCTATTCAACAAAGCCTTGCATCAAGCACTTCGCATTATTTAACTCTTGTCATGTATCGGAGAACACATATTTAGGGATGTTCATGCTATCTTGTTACAATTCATTCATCAAACACTTAGCATGTATTAAAGTCTTAGCATGTATCAAAGAGCAAAAAATTGGGGAATTTCATGGTAACATACCACAACTCATTCACTAAGGCTTTTCAACAAACACTTGGTATGCATGGGCATACACACAATTGGGGATTTGTAGTCATCATTCTATAATGGCTCTAATTGATTCACATAAGCATTATATCAAGCATATGGGGAGCATACTTTGCTTATTCAGCATTTTCTACACTTAATTAACATGAACAGATGACTTTACAAGTAACTTGAAGAGGGTTTGAACAGATGACTTTACAAGTAACTTGAAGAGGGTTTATCATGAACATCACATGAACATAGTAGGGTGAAAGCTTGAAAACCTTGTAAACAAACATAAAACACGACTCAATAATAGCATGAACGTCAATTTCAACTCACATGAATCATGAAAAATCATAAACATACAAGCTTTAAAATTTAGAAAAAGAGGGTTCTTGAGCTTCTTGGATGAAAGAGACCCAAGAATCAACATCTGTATACCTTAGAAAAACTCTTTCTTGAAAGCTATTGGAGAGATTTTTGATTTATTGATTTTTCTGAAGAAGAAGGAAGGGTTTTGATTTTTTTTATTGAAATCCTAGCTCTTGTTCTTGAACAACATTGAGAGAAACAATGATAATTTAGGTGAAATAAGGCCAAATCCCGTGTTAAGGAGTATATATAGGAGTTGGTAAAAGACCTTTTCTGCCATAGGAATTAAACTGAACAATCCTGATTTTACATGTTGGCGCGACGTACAATAATTGCACTAGCTCACTAAAAATTGGACAATCAAGAAACTGCTTGAAGGCGCAACGCGGTAGAATCGTGTTTCCACCTTGGTTGCGAACTAGAAAGGCACCGAAACACGGTGGAATCGTATTGGTGCACTGGAAATTGATAATTCTGAAATTAAGCCTTGGTGCGACGTGCCATAATCATACAGGCTCACTAGATTATGATGATTACCATTTTGTCTGGCTTTAGGAGGTGCTAAAGTGTCAAGTGGCACACTATCTCACTAAAATAGCTCTAACTCTTTGCCTGAGTGTGGAATTTGGGAAAATTTGGGATTGATAGAAAGCTTATTTAATCCTCTACATGGTTTAAAATACTTTTCACTTGGGAAGTTATTTCTCAACCTTTTAGGGACAGATTCACTCTTTACTTAACACACTCTAAGTCTCAGACTACGAGAGAAATTTGCGAGGTCTTACACAATATCCAACCCTATTTTAATCTATTTTGGATATAGTTCTTGGGTACTAATCCTATGTTAAGGTTACGTGTTGGCCTATAAGTCATATGTTTGACAGGATTGGAGTCCAATATTATGTCTAGGGTACGAGTAGCGGGTACCACTCGTATGTTGTGTGTACGAGTTAGGGAGTGAGGTGTACCTACCTGTATTTATTTTTTAGCTTTTAAGATAAGAGTATTTTGGTCATTTCCCCTCATAACACCTTCTGACCACACGACTTAAAAAACTTTTAGGACTTCATTTACCCTATTATTCTCAATCATAAACACTTTAAATACACTCAAATATATCTCAAGGCTTTTGGTACAAAAAAGGAAGGGTTTCTTCAATATAATAAATTCAGGGCTTACAAGGGTAGTTTCTCTTAGTACTCATTGGTATCTAAGGCATGTTACTTCTCCCTCATCGTTAATTCAACTAAATTCCTATTTTAAAGAATAGTTTTAATGATTTAATTATGGATTTTGTTTGGTTTTGAATGATATATTTGGAGGTTTGGTTGTAAATGGTTGGATATTGTTTTCCCATTCTTTACTTGTGGTTTTTCATGTTATAGTTGTTGTTTGAGCATGTGGTTGCATGGAAATGGTCAATTGATTCTTGGTTTTGGTTTTGGAAACTATTTACCCTCAATATGTTTGTTAAAATACCTATGAGAATGGTTTTTTCACATAGTTTGACTTTTATTGAAACTATTGCATTATATAATATGGTAATGGAACATAAATTTGTTTAAATGGTTTTAAATGATTTGGTAAGGCCTTGGTGGCCATTGTTTTGGTAAATTAGAAATAATGTGGGGTACTTGGGAATCCCCTAAGTGTTGGCTAATGACCTTTGTTTCAAGCTATAGTCGGTATGACGATACGACTATATAATGCCTTGGTAATCAACACATGTAATTGGTAGTTTAGTTGTGTGCTAATAGTTTTTACACTAGCATCCCAAGGCCTTCTAATCATAGTACAAACTAGAGCTAATATAATTAAAGTCTCTGATCTATTTGTTTAAACATAAGATAATTACCATAATAAAGCAACCATAAAGAAAAAATCCAAATATCAGTGTCTAAACTATAATGCCTAACAAATCGATAATCATTTGTAATAATATATTGATAAGATAAAAGAATGAGAAACATAGCTCAAATCTCAATACTAGTTCAATAACCAACCTGTTACCAACAAACCATAATAACAACAAAAATATAAAGTAACTTGCTACTTCAAAAAAATAGTACCTTACTAGCCATTTCATAAACCACCACTGCCATAGGCTCAAAATTTCCATTCTACATACAACACACCACTAGCCATACTTATCACTTATGCCTATGCACCCCCTTCATAAGTTTGATAGATATTGGTGTATACTGGTGATAGGCAATGCACATACATGAATAAATATAAGGGGAATCAAAAATACCTTAACCGCTATATTATAATCAATCCCCTGACTTAAACCATAAATCATATCATCAATATCATTAATCACCAAACTTTAACAGGAACTCATATCATCAATTACTAAACTTAAATTTAAACTCATATATTCAGTATCATCAATAGTTAGGCATAAACTAAAACTCATATCATAAATATCATCATCAATAAACTCTACCCAGTATAGGGAATATATATACACATAAGAATATACATATAAATTTCATGGAAAGGATCTTGGCTAAAAGAGTATAAGTTATTAAATTCATTACCTAGGGTAAACACCAGGACAAAGTCACCATAAAAGTATAGAGAGGATCAACATCTCTCTCAAACAAAGTAAATAGTAGTAGAAAAATTATGGACTAAATCTTCCTCGGTCAAATCTCTAAAATGCTATTTTTAATCCCTAGGATTCATAATTTATTCATCAAGATTGTATGATACCCATTGTGAAGAAATTTATATTATAAGTGAAAAGTGAGAATAAATCCCTTGATAGGAACAAAAGAGTAATAAAATTATATTTTAGTTGGAATCGTACCTTTTACTACTTTAGTGACCACGAATGTACAGAATTTATGCATGATATCACAAGTTTCAAAACAACAAGATCATGAGAGTCAAAATATCTGTAAATTATGGCCACATCCTTTACAAAGATAAAACACATTATGAAATCCAACCAATATCATAATCATAGCCTTGGGCCCAATATTACATCTCCAATAACCATAACATAATTCAGGAAACCATCACAATCCATCGATCATAAAGTAACCATACTAAAGGATTATTTGTCTCAACTCTATATACCATGCATACATAAGTCCACACAGGCTAAGGTGGGCCAAAAGGACCCGCTTCTAATCCCTGTAATCCATATTAAGGAAATTTTTATCTTGAACTAGGCTAAAGTATGTAAATTCACTTCTAAATATTAAATAATTCATAATTATCCCTAAGGTATCAATTTCACCTAAAACTTGAGAAACTAAGTCAATTTTACCTAAATTATGGTTCCAAGATTGCTGAAGCAGTCCTAATTAGACTAATCATTCTAATTCATGCTTCCAATACCTAAATACCATCCTATATCTATCATAATCATTCTATGAATTAGCTTACTCTATGAACAAGGTAGTAGGATCATAGAAGTATAGTAAGTATTTCACCTTAAGTTTTTATTACCCTTCTAGCCTTCAAACTCATAGTTTAGGCTAATTCATTATGTTCTACCCAAACTCATATCTTAAAATTCTAATATAATAAGAAGTATATATATAACTTCATCTCATGAAGAAAAGTAGATAGAAGCCTACCTCAATGCCAAAACACAACCCTTGAATCATCTATAAATCATCTATCTGTAATGACCCTTTAGGCCATTGTTCTCAGTCTTACTTATTTTTACCGATAGAGCTTCTCTATTGCTTCCCTAAGTTATAAGTGACTTACTGGAACTGAAATTTTGGCTACCTAGCTATTCATTTGGTAAAGGACATTCACCATTTTCTAAACTTTTAGTTCATCTCTTGGACTCTAAAAATGGTGGTGTGTTTGTTAAGAAAGTGGTAGAGTTATCTCTTGGTGATAAAATTAAGAAGAAGTAAGTGTTAGATCCTATGTTTATGGGGATCAAGGGTGACATTGGTGGACAGAAGGTGATAGTCTTTAAGACTAATGGCGATGGTACTTTGTGGTACAAAGAGAGATTATGCATTCCCAATATTGGTGGTTTATGAGAAAGATTCTTGGTTAAGGCGCATGAGTCACGCTATTTTGTTCATCTTGGATCAACAAAAATATGTCATAACCTCAAGGAGATGCATTGGTTGAACATTATAAAGAGGGATGTGGCAAATTTTATGACCAAGTGTATGATGTGTCGACAAGTGAAAGTAGAGCACATGAGACCCGGGGGATTATATCAAGAAATTGAGTTGCCAGAGTGGAAGAGGGAAATGATCAACATAGATTTTGTTACCAATCTTTCTCGATATAGAAATTAGTTTGATTAGGTTTGGGTCATCGTGGATAGGATGATAAAGTCTGCTCACTTCTTTCCAGTGAGGACTAACTTCACAATTGAGGATCATACGAGGTTCTATCTTTATAAGATTGTGAAGCTGGATGGGGTGCCGGTTTTTATCATCTGTGATTGTGGCACAAAGTTTACATCTCACTTTTGGCAGATATTTCAGAAAGGGTCGAGTACTAAAGTTAGTCTGATTACTACTTTCTACCCACAGTCGAATGGGCAGGCAGAAAGGACTATTCAAATATTGGAGGACATGCTCCGTGCTTGTGTGATTGACTTTGGTAGTATTTGGGTTGAACATTTACCTTTTGTGGAGTTTTCTTAAACCAAATGGCTCTATTTAAGGCCTTGTATGGTATGAGGTGTAGGTCTCCTATTGGATGGTTTGAGGTTAGGGAGTCAGAGATGTTTGGCCTTGATTTTGTTTTCCAAGCCATGGAGAAAGTGAAGGTGATTCGTGATAGACTTAAGGCTGCCAAAAGATGGAAAAAGTCCTATATGGATATGAGATAAATAGAGTTATAGTTTGAGGGTAGGGATAGGGTATTCATTAAGGTATCTCCCAAGAATAAAGTGATACAATTTGGTAAAAAGGCAAAGCTAAGTCCCTAGTATGTTTGTCTTTATTTTTAGAAAGGATGGTAATATTATGTATAAGTTAGAGTTACCTTCTATTTTGAGTTCCATTCACCCAGTATTCCGTGTTTTTATGTTAAGAAAGTGTATGGGTGATCTATCTCAAATTGTGTCTATCAAGGATATTGGTATTTTAGATTCTTTGTCTTATGAGGAGGTCCCGCTTGAGATCTTGGATCAGCAGGTTCATCAATTGTGGACCAAGGATGTAGCTTTGGTAAACATACTATGGAGGAGACACAAGGTCGAAGAGGCTACTTAGGAAGTTGAAAAGGACATGAAGTCCAAATATCCGTTCCTATTTTTGGCTTCAAAAATTTATGTACAAGGTTTGTGTTCTTTATGATTCTTTTGTTTTCAAACTTTTTTAAAGAATAATTGTCTTCCTTACATTTTTGTTTTCTAACTTAGTTAAAGGTTAAAGTTGAGGTTGAGAGGTATAAATCATGCTAGTCAAGCCTTCTCCTATCCTTAGAGTATGAACGATCCAAGTGGGGGAGAATTGAAACACCATGTGTTTTGATCCTTAGAAATTTCCTAAGCATTGAACCCTTTCATCATCGTACGACTTTGGGTTACTAGTCATATGATATAGGTATGACCTAGGGGGCCCAAGTCGTATGTTAAGAAGTGTGTTCTTGATCATGTACTACCTATATATGACTAAACTTTATACGTGTCATACAGAAATTGTAAGAGAGAGTTATGCCATTCATATATTGGACAATGTCCAACCCCATTTTAATCTATTTTGGATATAGTTTTAGGGAACTAATCCTATGTTATGGTTATGAGTTGGTCTATGAGTCGTATGTTTGACAGGATTGGAGTTCAATATTATGTCTAGGGTATGAGTGGCGGGTACCACTCATATGTTATGTAGGAGTTAGAGGGTGAGTCATACCCACCTGTATTTATTTTTTAGCTTTTAAGCTAAGGGTATTTTGGATATTTCCCCTCATATCCCCTTTTGACCTAATGACTTAAAACACTTTTGAGACTTTATTTACCCTATCATTCTCAAAAAAAATGCTTTAAATAAATCTCAAGGATCGTGGTTCAAGAAAGGATAGGGTTTCTTCATTATAATCAATTCAGGGCTTACAAGGGTGGTTTCTCTTAGTACTCATTAGTATCTAAGGCATGTTACTCCTCCCTCTTCATTAATTAAACTAAATTCGTGTTTTAAAGAATGGTTTTCATGAATTAATTATGGGTATTTTTGGTTTTGAATGATATATTTGGGGGTTTGGTTGTAAATGGTTGGATATTGTTTTCCCTTTCTTTTCTTATGGTTTTTCATGATATAATTGTGGTTTGAACATGTGGTTGCATGGGAATGGTCAATTAGTTCTTGATTTTGGATTTGGAAACTATATGCCCGCAATATGTTTGTTAAAATACCTATGGGAATGGTTTTGTCACATAGTTTAACTTTTATTGAAACTATTGAATTGCAAAATATGGTTAAGGAACCTAAATTCTTTTAAATGTTTTTAAATCATTTGTTAAGGCCTTGGTGGCCATGGTTTTGGTAAATTGGAAATCATGTGGGGCACTTGGAAAACCCTAAAATGTTGGCTAATGACCGTTCTTTCAAGCTATAGTCGGTATAATGATACCACTATATAATGCCTTGGTAATTAACATATGTAATTGGTGGTTTGATTGTGTGCTAATGATTTTTACACTAGCATCCCAAGGTCTTCTAATCATAGTACGTGCTAATATAATTAAAGTCTCTAATCCATATGTTTACACATAAGATAATTACAATAATAAAGCAACTATAAAGAAAAAAAATCAAAATATCAGGGTGTAAACTATAATGCCTAACCAATAGATAATCATAAGATAAAAGAATAAGAAACATACCTCAAATCTCAATAACAGTTCAATAACCAACCGTCACCAACTAACCATAATAACAATTACAATATAAAGTAACTGGCTAGCCCGGGAAATAGTACCTAACTAGGCTTTTCATAAACCACCACCGCCATAGGATCAAAATTTCCAATCTACATAAAACCCACCACTAGCAATACTCATCACCTATTCCTCTGTACCCTCCCCATAAGGTTGATAGATATAGGCATATACTGGTGATAGGCAATGCACAAACATGAATAAATGTGAGAGGAATCCAAAATACCTTAACCGTCATATCATTATCATTCCCTAGACTTGAACTATAACTCATATCATCAATAGCATAAATCACCAGACTTTAACAGTAACTCATATCATCAATTTATAAACTTAAATCTAAACTCATATATTCAATATCATCAATAGTTAGACATAAACCAAAACTCATATCATCAATATCATCATCAATAAACTCTACCTAGTATAGGGCA
>JAPEIP010000010.1:86018461-86052951 GCA_026120095.1 Capsicum chinense
ATGAATATAAAAATAAATTGCATGGCAAGGATCATGGCAAAAAGAGTATAAGTTCATAAATCGATTACCTAGGGTAAACTCCAAGACAAAGTCATCATAAAAGTATAGAGAGTATTAACATCTCCCTCAAACAAAGTAACTAGTAGTAGAAAAATTATGGACCAAATCTACCTTGGTCAAATCTCTAAAATGCTATTTTTAGTCCCCAAGGGT
Source organism: Capsicum chinense (assembly GCA_026120095.1). NCBI lineage: Eukaryota > Viridiplantae > Streptophyta > Magnoliopsida > Solanales > Solanaceae > Capsicum > Capsicum chinense. The sequence continues at coordinate 86,018,675 of JAPEIP010000010.1, forward strand.
TCATAATTTATTCGTCAATATTGTATGATACCCATTGTGAAGAAATTTATTTTATAAGTAAAAACTGAGAATAAATCCCTTGTTAGGAAAAAAGAGTAATAAAATCATATGTTAGTTGGAATAGTACCATTTACTGCTTTAGTGACCATGAATGTACAGAATCAATGCATGATATAACAAGTATCCAAACAATAGGATCGTGAGAATCAAAACATTTATAAACTACGGCCACATCCTTTATAAAGATAAAATATATTCTAAAATCCAACCAATATCATAATCACGGCCTTGGGACCAATATTACATCTCCAATAACCATAACATAATTTGGGAAACCATCACAATCCACCGATTCATAAAGTAACCATACTAAAGTCTTATTAGTCTCAACTTTATATAACTTCCATAAATAAGTCCACAAAGTCTATGGTAGGCAGAGAGACCCGCTTCTAAACCCTGAAATCCATATTAAGAAAATTTTTATCTTGGACTATGATAAATTATGTAAATTCACTTCTAGCTATTAAATAATTCATTATTTGCCCTAAGGTATCAATTCCACCTAAAAGATGAGAAACTAAGTCAATTTCACATAAATTATGGTTCCAAGATTGTTGAACAATCCTAATTAGTCTAATCATTCTAATCATGCTTAAAATACCTAAATCGCATCCTATATCTAGCATAATATCATAATCATTCTATGAATTAGTTTAATCTATGAAGAAGGTAATAGGATCATAGAAGTATAGTAAGTATTTCACCTTAAGTGTCAATTACCCTTCTAGCCCTCAAACTCATAGTTTAGGCTAATTCATGGTGTTCTACCTAAAATATAATCTTAAAATTCCAATGTAACAAGAAACATATATAAAACATCATCTTATTAAGAAGAGTAGACAAATACCTACCTTGATGCCGAAACACAACCCTTGAATCATCCATAAATCATCTGTATGTAATGACCCTTTAAGTTATTGTTCTTGTCCTTGCTTATTTTTTCCGATAGATCTTCTCCATAGTTGTCCTACGTTATTAGTGACTTTCTAGAACTAATAGTTTGGTTAACTATCTGTTCGTTTGGATTTTAGAACCACTTTCCTAATTCAAAGTCTTCGTTGGTTCTATTTGACCAAGAAGTGAAATCTCTAGTAAAACAACCTTAAATGTGATATTCTACTTTGCCAACGCATTTAAAATGTCAAAATCTATGTGGTAAGATATCTTATTTGCTCAAAACGGACTCCATATGCATCTCAAGGAATTGGTTAAAGCACGGAACCAAGTTTTAAGCTTCAGTAGTGCCTAGCATAGGGAGAGATACCGTGCGGCCAAGAGGTGTCCTCGACCACGAGACCCAAGACCTTGGTAAGCCTATTTAAAGTCTGTCTTGCCAAAAATTTTAGCCATTTTGTTTCTCGCTCTTGAGCTCTAACCCTAATAAAGTGAAAAATCTTCAAAGTGAGTCTTGTGGGTTGATTAGAAGCTTGAATAACTTGTGTAATCCATTTTTGCTACAAATCTAAGGAAAGATTTCTTCTAGTTTGGTATTAATTTCTTGATTTCTAGACCCAAAAACCTAAGTCTTTAAGTCTCAATTGAAGCCCCAAAATTTATTTATTTGCTTAATTTTCTTAAGGGTTATAACTTCCTAATTATAGGTGAACAATGGGTTGGTCTCGAAAACTCAATTTTTGAAGGTGGAACCCACTTGGGGTTTTGGTCACTTTTGAACCCATGGCACAATGGTTCCCTAATCGATATTATTATTCTTGTTGTAATGCTTAGATTGTATTATCTATAGCTTGTCTCTTGGAAGAAAAAACTTCCTGAAAAGGAAAGGCAAAGCTTATTGGTTCATGAGTTTCTTGGACTCAAGGTAGGTAGGCTTATTTGTAGTTTTATTAAGATTGATTATAGTATAATTATTGATATCTTGTGATATTGGGTGGGGTATTAGATGTTAAATGGTTTATTGGTGATATTTAGAATTAGTTATTCTTATAGGTTATTGAACTTGCAAAGGGTGATGCTTAACCCTTAGCCTAGAACCTTGGATAGTTCTACTAATAGTCTCATGAATAGTATTAGATGCTCTAGTTGCTCTAATAGCTGAGAATCATGTTGTTGGCTAACATTAAGAGTATGTTGACACAAATATGACTAGTTATGGAATGGCCTTAGTGTGACATAGAAATAAACTTGAAGAGTATTTTCCCTTATAGGACTAGTAATGATTGATAAGACTTTATGGTGTAATTTAGATAACCTAGCCAAATTTTGGGTTGAAGTTAACCTTGTAGAAGTGAAATTTTGCATTATTGGGATTTAGCTGAGGGACTTGACCCACCTTAAGCTTGAATGATGAAATTCCCTAGTGACCTAGATATTTGACAAACATCTAAATCATGTTATTGAGATTATAATGGTTAAACCCAGTTGTCAGTTTTTGAATTTGTTCAATGGTTGGATATTATGTATACTTGATTGATTATCCTTTTATCATAATAGGGATAGCCTTGGAAAGTCTTATGAATCAAAATTATGGTTATGTAATCGCTTGACTTATCAATTTGTTCACCAAGTGCCCCTTTAGTTATGTTACCACTCTTTCTATGAACAAAGTCTAATGATTAAGCTAATGCTAATGTGAACGATTTCCCTTTTGGGTTAGTATTGTGAAATGTGGGCACATAAGAGGCGACTAGTAAGCATGCACTTGACTTATAATTGACTAGCTAATAAACATGATAACCTTGGAAAACTGGTGACTGTGTATATCATTTAGATAGTTATGCTTAAGCTTCTACTTATATTATATAGTGATGACTAATCATGAAGTATGATGATATGTGTTACCTTGCATCACTTATAATCTATTATTATGTCTTCTAAATGTTCATTAATTTGACTACATATGTATGTGAATGTTGGTTATCTTAGGAGATGTGTTGATATTATAATGATGCCCAGTTAATCTGGAAGAGGTAATGATGTTATGATGATGCACGGTAAATCCGTAGGATATAACAATGTTATGATGATGTCCGATGAATTCGGAGGATATAATGATATTATGATGATGACCGGTGAATCCAAAGGATATAATGTGGTTATGATGATGATCGGTGAATCCAGAGTATAAAATGATGTAATGATGATGCCCAATGAATCCAAAGGATATAATAATATTATCATGATGCCCGATAACTCTAGAGGATATAATGATATTATGATGATGCTTGGTAAATTTGGAGGACATAATGATATTATGATAATGCTTGGTTAATCTGGAGGATATAATAATTTTATATTGATTCCCAATGAATCTAGAGGATATAATAATGTCGTGATGATGCCTGGTGAATCTGGAAGCGGTAATGATATTTTGATAATGTTATATATGGTGAATATGTATGAATACATGGTTGTATGTAAGGTTATGCCATGTGTGGTTAAACCCATTTGTGTACTTGGGACATGATGTGTACCTTGGTAAATTGTTACCCATTCTTTGTCATTAATCACTAGTTAAGAGGTGTGACCCATATTAATTCTAATTAGTAACAAAAAGTGGATCATGCTGAGTATTGGGTTAAGGCTAATTGACATGTGTAATCTTGTGTAGAACTAAGGGCTCGCCTAGTAAATCTACTTGACTTGGATAAATAGTCATGTTACGGAATTTCACCTAATAATTGGATTATGTGATAACTAGTTGTCACTACTAATTGGCTATGACTTATGGGCTAGAAGCCTAGTACACTAGTTGTTCGACCAAACTTGGTTAAAATATGGAAACTAGCTCATAAATTTATAACATTGCTAATGATATTGGTCTTAGTATTGTATGATAAATAGTTAAGTTGACGTCTAGCATGTGATGTTGTGGTGGCTTAATTCACGAATTATATAATAAGAATGCTAACTAAAAAATAGACTTGAGATAGGTGAATAAATAATAGTGTTGGTAACTTGTAGTTTTTCCTTATTTGATGACTAGTAAACTATAAGACTTGCAAACTAGTGTTTCATGGATACGGAATTAGCTAATATAGTTTAGACTTGGAGTTCATCAATGAAATAGAGATTAAGTAACTATATAACTATGCTATAGTGATATTGGTTTCATTGTGCTAAATTGAGGTATTGAGAATAATTGTAGACCTCAGTAAGAGACTATAGAAGGAATGTGCAACACGCAGCTTTGGTGTGTTGCTTGTGTAGTTGCACTTTGATATATTGATGGATTGTTCTTTTGGTGTACTCTTCGGTAGTATAGGATACCATGATGAGTTCTTTGTTGTGTTTTTTTTTATAAACTCTTCATTGGTATGGGAAACCGTGATGAGTTCCTTCTTGTGTTCTTTTGCGTGTTCTTCTTGGCGGTATAGGACACCGTGGTAATTTCTTATGCTTTATATTCTAATGACAGTTTGTGTTGATTATGGTAAATGCATCGTTGATATTGTATATATGTGGCTTTATGCTTCCAAAATAATCACCCATTTATATGACGGTTATAGTGTATGTTGATATGATATGTTATACTAAGGCCCTAGTAAGTTAGTTATTTTATACATTGATATTGAAGAAGATTCAAGTTTTATCCTATACCTTGAATTTAAGTTATTGTCTTACTTTATATCGTCCATATATTATAATTTAGCTTAGTTGGACGATGATGCCTACCGAGTACCTACGTTTTGGTACTCATACTAGACTTTTATACCTTTTTGGTATAGACCCATGTTCTAGTTATCATCATTGAGTCGAGATCATGTAGTGTTGATCATCAGGAGATAGGGTGAGCTATTGTAGTTTGAATTTCCTTTTTTCCCTTCTATCCTTATTTTTTCTTTTGTATTTGAGATGAATGTATGAGAATATTTAAGACTATTAGGCATTGAGTATTAATTTCTATTATTGAATATAGAGATGCTCTTGTACTAATTCATTCAGTTCATAGGATTGGTATTCAAATGATAGTTGTTTCATTTTGGAATGTCGTTGTTATATATTGTGTTCCCATATAGGGCCATGTTGGACATTCCCACTAAGCTAACCCATTGCATTAGTACTAGGTTACGGTGTTGTCTTACCTACTAGTGGGTTATGGTAGGTGCCATCATGACTCAAAAATTGGGTTATGACAAATTGGTATCTATTCCTTGGTTTCAACAATTTTATTTGTACAAGAGAAAGTTTCTAATAGTATCACGCAGATCAGAATGTTGATATGTATTTCTTATATTTAGGAAGCAATGTGACATTCTTAAGAGTTCTTCACTTCGTAAATTCATAGCATACTAAGAGTCTGAGTTGGTTTTTAGAACATTTCCTTGACCTTACTCTTCTACAGATGCCGATGAGACGTGTTATCTCTATGCGAGATTAGGGTTCCGAGATTGATCATATGGTTACTATTCCTACTATTAAACATAGATGACCTAGAGGTCATGAATAGCCTAGAGAAGTATACCTAGTTAGAGGTCAAGATAGGTCACCCCCCCCCCCAGGATTCTATTCCTGTACCCAAGCCAGAGACTCCTCCACCTCAGCCAGTGATGGGCCATAGACGAGCCTAAGATCCATTAGGATTCATCCCATCTTCTTTGCTTAGGGATGCTTGGGTTCAGCTATTAGGTATCATTGATAGCTTACGTACTACTAGAGAAGGAGTGCAACCTGCAGCCGCAGGTCCTGGATTTGAGGTTCCTCCTATTCCGTCAGTTGTTCAACTAACAGTTATTCAGCTAGTTATGACCCAGCATGCTATGTCTATGGAGGAAGAAAATACACTAGGCTGGTTCTTAAGGTTGGCTCCACATAGATTTTTTAGTTCTTCTGGAGAGGATGCATTTGAGTTTCTGACTTCTTGTGAGGATAGTCTTCATGGGTTAGGCATTGTTGATACTCGTGGTATGGACTACACCATATTTTAGTTAGACTTGTATACTAGACATAGGTGGAAGGGATTTGTGAGTTCTAGACCAATTGGATCTTTCTCTCTCTCTTAGGCTCAGTTCTCCAAGATATTCTTGGAAAATTTTAAGCTAGGTATCCTCAAAGATTTCTTGAGAGATCAGTTATCTAGATTGGAGCATAGTTCTATGATAGTCACTAAGTATGAGTCTTGTTTTCATGAGTTTGCTAGACATGCGACTTGTATCTTAGATACAGAGTATGAGAGATTTTACTTATTTATGAGAGGATTGAGGCTTCCTATTTTGATGGCCACTCAGAGTTTGATTCTAGAGGGTAGGACTTTGATGTGGTATCTGATCATGCTAATATAGTAGAGAACATGCAGCATGAGGGACGTGATAAGAGCCCAAGTTTAAGAGAAGAGTTAATTGGAGGCGTAGTAGTTCTCAATTAAGGAGTTGGTATTTCTTATGTTAGATATTCTCCAGGTCCCTCTTTTCAGCCTTAGAGTCAGACTAGACGACCAGTTCAGGCAGCTCTTCGAACTATTGATGGGGGTTAGTTCATTACTAGTGTTAGCCCTACTAAGGGCATTGATCAGTGCCTGAGAGATTCATTTATAGGACATTCTAGGTGCTACAGCTATGCCAGATATAATAGGTCTGTGGGTACTGGTTCTTCTCGTGATTCTTATTTCAGTTATAAACTTCTCGATCATCTCTCTAGAGCGTGACCTTGGCGATGGTTGTTTTATCCCAGGGATCTACTCCTAATAGGATAGTTCATTCTTTAGGTAGAGGCGGTTTGCGAGACCATAAGGGTGGTTACCAGGGTGCTTAAGGCGGTACTCAGGCAGGCAAGACAGGTAGTCGATCAGGTGCCCAACCAGGTGGCGAATATGGTCAGTTGTATGCAGTACCTGCTAGACCCGATGTTGAGACTTTGGATGTTATAGTTATAGGTATATTTTTTGTTTGCTGTAAGTTGGCTCTTGATTTATTTGATCTTAGATCAACTTATTCTTAAGTATCTGCTTATTATGCACCATAGTTGGACATGACTAGTGATTTATTATTTGTGCCTTTGCATATATCTACCCCCGTAGGTGATTCTTTAGTAGTGGATCAAGTATTCAGATCGTATCTTGTGACAGTTAGTGATGTTGATACTTGTATTGATCTTATTATTCTGGGTATGTTGAATTTCAATATGATTCTTATCATGGACTGGTTATCCCACTATCAAGCATTAATGAATTATTTTTCTAACACAAATACCATAGCCACGCCCAGTGTACCCCCAGTCGTGTGGCAGGAAGAGATTAGCTATGAGCCGATGGGGATTATTTTTGATATTTTTGCCAAACATCTTATTTCGAAAGGTATGAGTCTTATCTCACCTATGTATGTGATAGCCGTGTAGAGAGTCCAACGCTTAACTCTGTTTTTGTTTTGTGTGAGTTTTCTAAGACATTTCCTGTTGATATTCCTAGTATTTTCTTGATCGTGAGAATAAGTTTGCTATTGACCTTGAGCCTGGCACCCGACCTATTTTTATAGCACCTTATCATATGGCTCCTGCTAAGCTTATAGAGCTAAATTCTTAGCTTACAGATCATCTTGGTAAGGGTTTTATTAGACGAGTGTATCCTTATAGGGAGCTTCATTTTTGTTTATAAAGAAGAAAGATGGGTTGATGCGAACGTGTATTGATTTAGGCAGCTTAATAAAGTGACGATGAAGAACCACTATCTTATGCCCCGTATTGATGATTTATTTGACCAAATTTAGGGTGCAGTAGTGTTTTCTAAGATGGATCTGAGGTCCAGTTATCATCAGTTGATGATTTGGGCTGAGGATATCCCGAAGAAGGCCTTTAGGACCCGTTATGGTTACTATGAGTTCTTGGTGATGTCTTTTAGGATGACTAATGTCCCATCCACATTTATGGATTTGATGAACCATCTGTTCAGACCCTATCTAGACTCCTTTGTTATTGTGTTCATTGATGATATTCTTGTGTATTCGAGGAGTAGTGAGGAACATGTGCAATATTTAAGGATTGTTCTCCAAACTTTGAAAAAGCATGTTTTTTTCAAGTTCTCTAAGTGTGAGTTTTACCTTGAGTTAGAGGCATTTCTTGGACATGTGGCGACCAAGGATGGTATTATGCTAGACCCGGCTAAGATTGAGGCGATTCGTGATTGGACTAGTCCTACTTCTTTGACTAAGGTTCACAATTTCTTTGGGTTGGCCAGTTATTACATATGCTTTTTTGAGAGTTTTGTGATGATTTTAATTCCTACGACTAGTATGACATGAAAGATACGAGAAGTGTGAGTTGAGCTTTTGAAAGCTCAAGAATTGTCTTACTTTAGCTACAGTGTTAGATCTTCGTGTTGAGAGTAAGGGATTCAACAAGTTTTGTTATACTTCTGGTGTTAGTCTTGGTTGTATTTTAAAGTAGCAGGGTTGAATTTATGTTACCCAGCTTGATGACTTAATTCAGTCATTTTTTCACGAGGCTCGGAGCTCTAGATAGTCTATTCATCCCAATACAACAAAGATGTATAGAGACTTGAGGCAGCTTTATTGGTGGGATGGTATAAAGAGATATATGGCAGACTTTGTAGCTCGGTCCCTATGTTCTCAACAGGTTAAGGCTAATCATTAGTGTCCAGGCAGTATAACTCAGAGGTCACCCATTCCCAAGTAGAAATGGGGAAGGGGTTACCATGGACTTCATTAGTAGTTTGCCTTGTACTTCCCATAGTCATAATGGTATTTGGGTTATTGTGGATCATTTGACTAAGTAGGTATATTTCTTTCCTAATCAGATGACCTTCAGTGCTGAGAGATTAGCCTAAACTTATGTTCGAGAGATAGTTTGTTTGCATGAGGTCCTTTTGTCTATTATATCAGACTGTGGTTCTGTATTTACTTTGCCATTTTGGAGAACATTTTGGGAGGAGTTAGGTACTCGAGTGGATTTGAGTATAGCCTTTCATCCGCAGACGTATAGTAAGCCTGAGCAGACTATTCAGGTGCTTGAGGATGTGCTTTGAGCCTATCTTATGGACTTGGAAGGACAATGGGATCAACACTTAGCATTGGCAGAGTTCACCTACAATAACAGTTACCATTCGAGTATTGAGATGGCGCCTTATGAGGCTTTGTACAGAAGGAGATGTCATTCTCCTATAGGATTATTTGAGACTTCTGATATTAGAACTTGTGGTAAGATATGCTTTAGGACTCATTAGATAGAATCAAGGTAATTTGGGATATGCATAGAGCAGCCTAGAGTTGGTAGAAGGCCTACACCAATCGTAGACTTTGTTCCTTGAGATTTAGAGTTAGTAATCATGTATTCCTTTGTATTTCACCTGTGAGAGGTTTGATGAGATTTGAGAGGAAGGATAATCTTATCCCTAGCTATATTGGTCCTTTTGACATCCTCCGTATAATAGGCGAGGTGGCTTAAGAGATAGCTTTACCTCCAAACTTTGCCATTGTTCATCCAGTTTTTAGTCTCTATGTCGCAGAAGTATATTCTAGATCCTTCTCATGTACTTAGATGGGACTCAATCTAGTTGGACAAGCAGTTGACCTTAGTGGAGAAGCCTGTGCTTATTTGGCTAGTAATGTGAGGCGACTACATTATAGAGTGATTCTGGTAGTCAAGGTTCAGTAGAGGCATCGACCAGTAGAGTAGATAACTTAGGATATCGAGAGTGAGATATGAGCCCAGTATCCTCATTTGTTCGAGACTTCGGGTATCTTCTTCGTCTTTAACTTTCAGGGATAAAAGTTCCTTAGTAGTGGATGTTTTAATGACCCTTTAGCTCATTGTCCGTGTTTTTGCTTATTTTTGCTGATTGATCATATCCATATCCTCCCCAAGTCATTAGTGACTTGCTAGAATTGATAGTTCAATTACCTGGCGGTTCATTTGGTCTTTAGAACCACTTTTCTAATTCAAAGTCCTTGTTGGTTCTAATTGATCACCAAGTAAAAACTCCAGTAAAACGACCTTAAATAAAAAATCTGACTTTACCAATGCATCCAGAATATCAAAATCTATGTGGTTACATATCTTATTTACTCAAAACAGACTCTGGATGCATCTCGAGGCATTAGCCAAAGCCCGAAACCAAGTTCCAAGCTTAAGCCATGTCTAGCATAGGGAGAGATACTGTGACCATAGTGTGAGGGATGCGAACAGGGTGCCACAACTGCGTCCAAGTAGGGTTCACAACCACGAGACCCGAGACCTGGGTGAACCTATTTAAAGGTTGTCTTTCTCAAAATTTTGGCCATTTTGTGCCTCCCTCTTGAGCTCTAACCCGAATAGAGTGTGAAACCTTCAAACTGAGCCTTGTGGGTTGACTAGGAGTTTGAATAACTTATGTAATACATTTTTGCTACAAATCTAAGGTAAGATTCATTCTAGTTTGGTATTAATATCTTGATTTCTAGACCCAAATCCCCTAAGTCCTTGAGGCTCAGTTAAAGCCACAAATGTGATTAATTTACTCAAATTTCTTGTGGGTTATAACTCCCTAATGATAGTTGAACAATGGGTTGGTCTTGGAAACTTATTTTCCAAAGGTGGAGCCCTTTTGAGGGTTTGGTGTCATTTTCAAACCCATCGCACAATGGTTCAGTAATGGGTACTGTTAAGTGTAGGACTTGACCCATCTTAAGCTTTGACAATGAAATTACCTAGTGGCCTGGATATTTTACAAATGTCTAAATCATGTTATTGAGATTATAATGGTTAAACCCGGCTGTCAATTTTTGTATGTAGTCAACAGTTGAATAATATGTATACTTTATTGATTAACTTGTTGTCATGATAGGGATAGTCTTGGAAAGTCTTGTGAATCGAACTTATGGTTTTTCTATCGCTTGACTTATCGATTAGTTCACCAAGTGAACCTCTAATTATGTTACCACTCTTGCTATGAACCAAGTCTTATGATTAAGGTAATGCTAATGTGAATGATTTCCCTTTTTAGGTTAGTATTGTGAAATGTGGGCACATAAGAGGAGACTAGTAAATATGCGCTTGACTTATAATTCACTTTCTACTAAACATGATAACTTTGGAAAGTGGTGATTGCATATATAGTTTAGATATCCATGCTCAATCATCTACTTATATTATTTAATGATGGATAATTTTAAAGTATGATGATATGTGTTACCTTGCATCACTTATACTTTATTATTGTGGCTTGTACATATTCATTGATTTGACTACATATGTGTGTGAATGTTTGTTGTCTTGATTGATGTGTTTATATTATGATGATGCCCGATTAATATGGAAGAGGTAATGATGTTATGATTATGCCCGATGAATTCGGAGGATATAATGATGTTATGATGATGCTTGGTGAATGTGGAGGATGTAATGATGTTATGATGATTCCCGATTAATACGATGGATATAATAATGCTATGATGATGTCTGGTGAATCCGAAGGATATAATGACGTTATGATGATGCCCGGTGAATCCGAATGATATAATGATATTATAATGATGCCCGGTGAATTCAGATGACATAATGATGTTATTATGATGCCCGAAGAATCCGGAGGACATAATGATGTTATGATCATGCAGGGTGAATCCGGAGGATATAATGAAACTCGGTGAATCCGGAGGATATAATGATGATATGATGATGCACGGTGAATCCAGATGAGGTAATGATGTTATGATGATATTATGTACGGTAAGTATATATGAATACATGGTTGTATGTGAGGTTATGCCAAGTGTGGCTAAACCCATTTGTGTTCTTTGGACATGATATCTTCTTGGTAAATTGTCACCCATTCTTTCTCATTAATTATTTGTTAATAGGTGTAGCTCGTATTAATTTAATTAGGAACTAGAAGTGGATTACGCCAAGTATTGGATTAAGGCTAATTGATGTGTGTAATCTTGTGTAGAACTAAGGCCTCACCTAGTAAATCTAATTGACTTGGATAAATGGTCATGTTATGGGATTTTGCAATAAGTGGATTATGTGATAACTAGTTTTCTCTAATAAATGACTATGACTTGTGATCTAGAAGCCTAGTAAACTTGTTGGTGGACCTTACCTGGTTAAAATATGGAAACTAGTCCTTAAGGTTTTAACATGCCTAATGATATTGGACTTAGTATTGTATGATCAATAGTTAAGTTAACATCTAGCATGTGATGTCGTGGTGGCTTAATTAATGACTTAGATAATAAGAATGCTAACTCGAAAATGGCCATCAGATAGGTGGATAAATTATAGTATTGGTAACTTGTAAATTTTCCATATTTGATGACTAGTACACTATAAGACTTATAAATTAGTGTTTCATGGATATGGAGATTAACTAATATAAACTAGACTTGGAGTTCATCAATGAAATAGAGATAAGTAACTGTATAACCATGCTATAGTGATATCAATTTCAATATGCTAAATTGCGGTATTGATAATGATTGTAATCCTCGACAAGAGGCCATGGAGGGAATGGACAACTCGCAACTTTGGTGAGTTGCTTTTGTAGTTTTGCCTTGATATATCAATGGATTGATCAATTAGTGTACTCTCCGGTAGTATGGGACACCGTTATGAGTTCTTTGTTGTGTTCTTTTGTGTTCACTCTTTGGTGGTATGGGACACCGTGATGAGTTCTTTGTTGTGTTCTTTTACATGTACTTCCCGACAGTATGGGACATCATGCTAAGTTCTTGTGCTTTATATTCTAATAATGGTGGTGTTGATTATGGTAAATACATGGTTTTTATTGTATATATGTGGCTTTATGCCATTGAAATGATTACTTATTTGTATGACGATTGTGGTATATGTTAATATGATACCTTATGCTATTGCCCTAGTAGGTTAGTTATTTGATGCTGTGATATCAAAGATTCAGATTTGATCCTATACCTTGACTTTAAGTTATTGTCTTACTTTATATCGTCCTTATATTATAATTTAGCTCAGTCGGCCGATGATGCCTACTGAATTCCCGTGTTTTTGTACACCTACTACACTTTTGTACCTTTTTGGTTCTGACCCGAGTTCTACTTGCCACCATTGAGTTGAGATTATGTGGTGCTGATCCTTAGGAGACAGGGTGGACTCTTAGAGTTCGAGTTTCCCTTTTTCCTTCAATCCTTATTCTACTTTTTTATTCGAGATGAATGTATTAGACTATTTAAGACTATTAGGCATTAAGTTGTCATTTCTATAGACAAATGTAGAGATGCTCTTTCACAAATACTATCAGGTCATGGGATTGGTATTCAAATTTTAGTTGTTTCTTTGTGGAATGTCGTTGTTATATATTGTGTTCCAATATAGGATCCATGCTAGACATTTTTACCAAGGTAACCGATTGCATTAGCTCTGGGTTACAATGTTGACTTACCTACTAGTGGGTTATGCTAGGTGCCATCATGACTTGGAAATCGGGTCGTGACATCGTCCTTGCACCACTATCTCAAAATGTCATCACGCCAACAAAATAGTAAACCAAGCATCATTAGGAGTAAAATGAGACTCATATTGTTATATTCAAGATGAGCCTAAAAATGAACCCCAAAATGGGTTTGAAAATAAAAAGGTTAAAACCCTAATTTTATTTCATAAATATGTTCCCCATACTCATAGGAGTCTACAACTAAAAACAAAGTTAATATGAGATAAAAATGAGGTTCAAATCAAAGAAAAACCATTTTCAAGCTTTACCAACAAAAACCCCAAAACCCATTTTGAAATTAAGATTTTGAAGTTAGTTGGAATATGAAATAGAGGAGAAATAATACTTACAAGATTAAAAAACTTGACCATGGAAGAAATCTCAATAACTAATTTGAAATCGCCCAAATCTGAGATTTCAAGCCAACAAATAGTGACAATGGGATTTCGATTCTAAACTTCGGAGAAAAATCAAGAAAAAATAGAATTTCTTGGGAAATGAGAAAAATAGAGTTCTAAATTTATAGAAAATAATTCTACGAGAAAAACACATAACAATTATCAAAATCAAAGCTTCCTAGCTCCCAAAAATGTCAAAAATACAATTTTGGTCTGTATACTCAACGATAGTCTCTTAAGCAACTCTTTGATCGATCAAGTAACCTATTCAAGGGTAAAAATGTCGCTTAAGAAGAGAAATGGTCACGTAAGTGACCCAGTCAAATGTTCAAAGGTTCACTTCCACCAACATACCAGCACCAACATTGTCAAAAACCTATTTTTAACCCCCAAAACTCAATAGGAATCCTATAAATATGATCCAATAGTAAAATTTGATTGCAAGACATGTTACGGATACAATAGAATCATTAAAACTTTCATCAAAGATCATTTTCAATAAATGTCGTACCTACACATATAGTTTCATTTTTCAAATAATCCGCCTAATATCCCAAAATAATTCTAGAAGCCTCAAAACCTGCCAAGGGTCATTCTAGCCTGAAATCAACTTTCAAAACTGATGGAATGATCAGAATTCTCTTCCGAGGTCATCTACTAGGAGTTTTGGTTTGAAACAAAATCCTAAATAGTGAAAGGTCCAAAATTGGAAAATGATCCTAAAATTCAAAGAAACTATCAGATAATCAAACCGATAATTCCGTCAAGTCATAAATGACCTATAGCTACTATGGGGAGGTTCAAAACACCAAAAATACAGGAAAATTGATTGAATAACCTGGAGGGTCATTACATCTATCCACCACCAAGGAAACACCTATAGGGTAACAATATTAATATACCCAACAAAAATCATAAATCATATCTTGAATCAACTTTTAATGAATAAATACATACGAGAATGTAGACCAACAATAACACACCAGCAACACAAATCAAAGGCGTACAAAAACCATACCTATGGTTATTATACCAGAAGCACCTGCCTCATGCCCATCATGTGGAATATAATGTTGGGACCTATTATTATCTCAAACAATTGATGAGGAATATCTTTATATGTATGATGTTCTATCCCTCTTATAATGTATGATATCTTCATATGTGAAGCAAACTAAAGAAGTAGGAATATATGGAGATAGACCTTAAAAATGGAATGATTATCATGATCTAACCCTATCCAATAATAACCATGACAATATTGGCCTTTACCGTACACATTGTTATCATTATCATCAAGTCAACAGGGCCCCTGTCCCATTGTTCTTTCATGTATCCACTCAAACTCTACTAGAATCACTCGAGCAAAAATATCTCATAAAAAAGGAGGTGATCCAACTTGTCTGCTCACGAAAAAAGCCTCCACTATTGTCTAGTTAGTCCAAAGAACTAAAATATAGTGAATTAGAGTCTAATATGCCTAATATATGTAATCTCTTTTAGAAACCAAGCAAGAACATATCAGCATCAAACATAGAATATTCATAAAATCAAGGAGGATCTGTCTTCAAGAACTCAATATACCTACTATGCCCCTCTATAGACATAAGAGATAAGGTCACCGAATGCGAAGAAACCCATGGTAATACCTTATTAATACTTGGAGAATTTATAGTAAAATGTGAATTTGGAGCCTAAAGTCCCAAATTATCATGTCAAATAAAAGTTGGATCCACCTTCTCAAGGGAACCCAACACTCATACCAAACAATCCTCAAGCATACGTAAGGTCTAATCTAGTGCCTGCACTGGCCTAAACCATTCTACCTTAAATAGAACCAACATCACTAGAAGCTCAAAGAACTTAAGAGACTTTCCCAACATGTCTTCTAGATGGTCCAAATATTTTAATCCAACCTCTGTCCATACCATACACTAAAGGTGCAGGCTCTAAATCTCTATTTAAGGAAGAACGCGTCCTCACCATCTATGAGAAAGTGAATAAGATATTTTTGAATTACATAGAGCTACAAATTCATACAAAAATAATAAAATAAGTTTTTCTGAAACTCATGTAGCCTATCAAAGAAAGATAATGGACGCCTCCACACCGACTCGTAAGACTCTACTAGACTCGTCTTGTAATAATGAAACTAGTGAAACTATGGCTCTAATACCAATTTTTCATGACTAAAAATAGAGTACATGATGGTACCTATCACACCCTCTAGTATAGGTAAGTCTATCCACACCTAAACTCAATATTAAAGTAAATCAAAAGCTGAAGAAGAAGAATAGAGTCTTCCCAAAATATAGAATGATAAATTGATATTCTCAAAGATACATCCCAGGTCTGGTTGTCACTAGTACAATCCTATAAGTACAAAATAATATCAATAAACTAAAGTATCTTAAATACGGGTAAAGAAAAATAAATAAAGAGAGATTAAGGTAACCTCTGTGAAGTATTTTCCACTACCACGATCTCCATAATGCCAACACTGAAGGAATGCAATCTATGATTTCCAACTCAAGCTAGTACCTATATGGGGTGTAGAAATTAAAAAAAGGAAAAATAAGAAAGAGTGAGCATGACACACGTGTACTCAACAAGTATCATCAATAATTGAAACAAATCCAAAGCAATGGCGAGAACCACTACCTCAACTTCCTATGTTTTACCTAATTAATTTACAACCCATAAATATAGCATGAAATCTTAATAGAATATTCCAACACAACATTAATAGGAATTTAACTATATAGGGTAGGAAAAATTATTCAGGTAAGTCAAATACTAGTTATTTTACTACAACCAAGTAAAGAAAGTCATTTATGATGGAGACTCTCTAAAAAAATATATCGTGCTTTATCAATTATGATTAACCAATAATCTAGGATACAATAGTGAGTGAGTGAGTATAATTAAATATGTATCATGCTACCAATAGGTGCAACTCTACATGTCTCACTGTTAAAGCCATAGCCATACCCCATGTCTTATAAATATCTCAACTCCCAAATCAACAAAGAGGCGGCATAGTTTTATTAATGTACTGAAATAAGTACAAAATACACAATATCATAAACCAGGTGCAATTGTTACAATTTAAAAAGAAAGTAAATACTCAAACACAATATCAAAATATAACAAGGAAATATAATACAATGAAAGTGATGCGGTGTAATGTAGTAATGATGGTGGGTAATTGATGAATGAATGAGAGCCATCTCATGACATTCTACATATACTTTTTGGGCTCCAGATCTCCAAGGAAAAGACCTATGGGGGTATGAAACCCACATACTTACTTAAATCTAAATCGATATCAACCTCGTCAGGTAGTATCATGACCAAGGATTTTATAAAGTGTTTCATTTTCTTTCAAAATAAGTGTTTCTCAATAGTACCAAGTTTCATAAATATGAATGAATGAAATGATGATGTAATTATCATAACCAATCAGTATGAAGATAGTAATCAATTCAAAACAGGTGTGAATGAGCTTAATATAACTCAATATGACAATAATTCATAATATAAGCTCTCGTATGACACCACTAGAATAAAAGTTATGTAGGGCATTCATATTATCATTCTCCAACCCCTCACTCAGACATTACTATAATGATAATGCAATTTAACGCTTGGATAAGGCCTATAATTTCAACTTAAGCCCCCTCTCAAGAGTCACAATAACAAATAAGGTAATTTAATGCACAAATAAAGCCAATAATATTAGGTCAAGCCTTTACTCAGGAAACATAGTAATGAATAATCTCTCAAGTTATTAATACTATTCAAATAAGCCCCCACATATGCAATATGAAATTAGAAACAATTCAGCTATTAATATATCATAAAACTTACCCAAAATCTTGCTTAGTCCATGTAATAAGTCTCATCCTTTCTAAATATAACCTTTTAGCATAAATAACTACAAGGAGAACTATGCTAGTTTACAATATAAGGAGATATAGAAAAACCCAACAATTACGTCAGCCATTAGAAGTATATTTATACTCTATAGTTTTTGTAAACCTCAATCATTCCATCAAATAAAAATAATAAAATAATTATCCCCTAAAAAGTATAATGACCTTCTGGTTCATTTCCTAATTTCTATGTGTTTTCAGCATCTAAGCCTTACCATATTGGTTGCAACTCAGTTATGACTTATTAAAACTATCAGTTTGGTTTTTGAATAGTTTTTTTAGGTTTTATACTCATTTCTCCATCTTTGATCTTTTTTTGTTAAGTAATTAGTCTTGGAAAAAACTCCTTGTAAACAACCTTAGATGAGAATTCCAATAGCGTTTTTGGCTTCAAAACATGAATTTCAACCTAGGGGTTCCTTGGTATGGGTCTCAAACCTTTCGTACTCAATTTAGGCTATTGGGTAGATTAGATGAAAATCGAAACTATAGGTGGGGGACACATATTTAATTGAAATAATCATAGATAAAAGTTTCAATGGTTTTGTTTAGTTTGGAATATCGAATTTTTGTATGGTAGCTGTAACACCCTGAGACTATCCCTGGTCATAACACGGTGCTTAGAACCACAAATGATCTCAAGCTAACCTATGATACTAGCATAATTTGTAAGCACCTAAATAGAAATACATAAAAATGGAAATCTTAAGCAGAAGTAATGTAATTAACTAAACTTGATCAATATAATTTTGTTTGAAACATTTTTGACATTGCATTGTACAACAGAAAATTGAAACTAAACAGAATACATCAACTCTAATTAACTGTCTATAAAGACTCTACTAATAATGACTATAGGTAGCAGGGACATGAACACTAGCTATCACTTTTTAATACACATGAATAAAATATAAAGTACTGAATCTACAAACTGACTTGAGTCCTCTAATAAAGAAAACTCATTGCCTACAAGTTGGAAGTTATGAACCGCCTCATCATGATATTATGGTCTACAATTGATACCTACATTATGAAACAATATAGACACATAGATGTATATGTGATTAGTACTTCTAGAATGTTCTGAGTATGTGGGGGTCAATGCAATAAGAAAAAATAATATAGATATATATATCATAAGCTTAAAAATATATATGCTAATTTTAATAGACTCGCCTTGATCATGAATAAAATTGAAAGCTGAAATAACATAAGCATAAATCATGAAACAACATCTGAATATATCTTATGATTCATTACTCTTAGTTTCTAAAATCTTTACTTCTACTGGAAATTCTCTAAATCGATATTAATCAGGTAAGAAAAATAGAGTAAGATGTAAAAACCCTCATCCAAAGGACCCAATATACCTTGTTTGGGTATAAAGGCTAACTAGGGTGATCACCTAAATATGTCTATTTGGAAAAGCTAAATAATATATGATATGTCTGTTGGGATAAACTACATGCCTATTTGGACAAGCTGAATAATCACCTAAGGTGGCACGTAGTTTATAGAGGTGGGGTATACTAAATCTTTTCTCCCCAGTGCTCGGTACTAATCCCAAATCATATTATTTCTCATAATATACAAATATTTATATATACACATATATGTATACATGTGCATATATGCATATATGAAATTCATCTTAAGATAATCATATGAGCTAATAAGTCTGAAAACACAATATGTTTTTATTTCTATCTCAAAATCTTGATAACTTATATGAATTTCATATCTAGTTTGAGATAATAAGAATAAACACAAGTGAAATAATACTATAATATTTTACAGTCTAAAAATAAGTCTGAGCTTCCTAAAAACTGAATGAATCATGCTAAAATCACTTTCTGTTACTAAACTTATGACACTTTGGTCATGAAAACTAAAACTCACTTAAGGAAAACCACTGTGTGTAAAACATGAATAAACCGTAAATTTTGATACTAAATATGCATACACTATCAAAGGAACACCATAACATAAACAACTCAAAGTAGGTATGAACCCTAATTGAAATATCATAAATTCAATTGTAAAATCATAGCTTTTGAGCAAAAGAATGAAAAGTTATCCTTGTTCAGACCCCACATACCTATACTTAGTGAATTACTTGAAAGAAAATTAACCCAAACTAGGGCCAAGCCGCGATGGGTATCTTAAGACCACCAAGGACCGAAGATCATCCTCTTCGCCTAGTCAACTAGAACACAATATAATATAATAACAAAATTCCGAATGGTAAATAGGATAGGTAAATATAACTCAAAAAGTTTAAGAATTCAACAACCAATACCATGTGCAAAGTAATATCCAATAAATCCTATAACAAAACCAAATATAATTGAGTCGGGACATAGAACCGACCATATTAAAAAACAACTCTAAAAGAAAGAGTCAAAATATAAGGAAACCCAAAATAAGAAATGGGGTCTTCAGAAGGATGGAAGCTCACCACTTTAATCTGACTCGAGAGTTTTCCCTCGATCACCTAGTTACTGTGTAGGAGAAGTAGAAGTATAGGCAGTTCCTATATCACATGGGGATACTACATCTGAGGACGATTAGTGGTTGGAGCACTAACATGTAACTTAGAGATAAAGGATAAAATAATGCCATGATCAATAATGCAGAAACCATTAAAAAAAGTGTACAATGTCATATGCAATACTTACCAATTATATATATATGTCATGACTAGAACCAGGGCCTGTCCATGACGGGCATCTCAAGTCCCATATGGATCAGAGATTTTACATCGCAGTTTTAAAGTCCTTGAAAGTTTTTTGAAATTTTATCCTCACCTGTCTTGTCTATGACTCACGCGATGAGTTTTAGGGTGTCTTGATGGTTAAGTGACCCTAGTTTTATAGTGTCTAGTAAATAGTGCTTCAATTACTATCCTAAGTACAACTTGGGGACATGAGTCGAAGGGAGTCTTGACGGGTCCAAGGCACCCAATCGTAACAAAACCAATAAGTATGTGTCAAAGTTCATATGTGAGTAAAATTTGCTCTCTATGGGTTATAAGGACTTATTATGGGTCATTGGGAGCAAATCATAGGGTGTCCAGTATTTACTCAATTGGGTTTTATGTTGACTACAACTGAATCCTATGAGTCGTAGGGTCCCATTACAAGTCGTACCAGTTGAGTAATAGGCTTAACATTATATGGATATCCTAGGAACTATCTTGGATATGACTCAGGGTGATGAGTTATTATGAGCCTATATGAGTCATATGGTGACTCGTAGTCATTGACGACTAAATTTTAGGTTTTAATTTGAGGGCACTTTAGATAGTTCTCTCCTTACCCAATTAAAACCCCACATCCATAAAGTACTTAATGGGGTTATATTTCATTTTTAACATACTAAAAAACTTCAAAAGATCTTTCAAATTATCTCAAGCAGCCATACTTAGGGTTTTAATGAAGTAGGTCATCCAAGGGCTCAAGGATTGAAATCTTTTTATGAAACTTGTTATTTCTGGCATGTTACTCTTCCGTCATTATTAATTTTTTAAAATCTTATATTTCAAAGTGTTGTTCATAAGTTATTTGACACGCCCCTAAATTGGTCCATGTCGTATGGGCACCTCAAGCACACATGTATCATAGGTTGCATCGATACCCTAACCCAATCATCATCATATCTATTACAATGGGATGATGAATCCTGACCATATAATAAGATAGTTGAAATATAACTGTGTCAAAGCTTAACAATGTCTAACAATTTTATTAGATTCTTCAAACGAGACAATATACCCAAGTCCACAACCATCCACAATACCACTATACACACCGATGTTTAGAAAAGTACATATTAGGACAAGCCCTGACAATAGCTAAAACAAGTCAAAATAAGGCAAAGTCTAAAGATATAGGACCAAGAATGAATGTCTTCTAAAGTAGGGAAGCTCACCACTCAATTAAATCCATGAACTACCTCGATCACCTAATCACTGTGCTATAAGAGAAGATAATGCTCTGGCCTTAATATCACGTGGAGACATGGTGTCCAGAGACGGTTAGCTATTGGAGCTCTAGCATGTAACTCAAGGATAAGGATAATATAACATCATTATTCAATGATAAGTTAATATATCATCAAATATTATGTTTATATGCTTATCCTAACATATAGATATTCCTTACACTAATAAAGGGACAAAGGCTCAACAACAGTCTTGAACATATACTCATGAACATAAATATACACAAGATTTTTATAATATGCCAGAAAAGGAACAAAACTTAGCATGTGCTCCCAATATACTTACTCCTGTATCATAAAGTGGAAAACTCTGACCTTCCATACATATAGACTCAAGCATTATATATTCAACGAGGTCCTCAAACCCCAAACAATGTTTTTAGGAAAGGGACTCTATAAGACCCCATAAAATTCTAAGCTTAACCCAACCCTTTAGTGCATGATAAGGGGTTCCCATACTTAGAAATTTTAGCTAAGTGTTTGTACTTAGAATTATTTTAGCCTTCATAAGTTGGCAATATCATTTCACGACCCTTACGATCATTAAATCTCAATCTTTAGGTTGATTCATGATCAGGAATGTTAGTAGTTATTCTCAGATGAGTCAAATTTTTTAAAAAATGTTTGAGGCACGTTTGGAAGTCCAAACCAGTGGATAAATGCGATCTCGATGCGCTGTATCGCCTATCATGTTGATAAATGTTGTTCCCAGCTCCCAGTGCCAATTTATAGTGAGCCAATGTAGACTCAACATGATGCATCGGCCATCGTATCGACCCCATTGATGTGGCATGTCAGGCTGCGCATCACTAGGCATGTTTTTCAATAATTAAAATTCATGTCCATAGGGGTATTTGGGTCATCTTTTCCATGTTATTTCATCCCCAAAACACGAGATTAATCATTCTAAATGGGCAAAATCCATCGTTTTCTCTCCAATTACCCAAGAATAAACCCTAGGAAATCTAATTTCAAGATTCAATCTTTGAGAACACTCCATCATTCTTCACAAATTTGAATACCAAGGTATGTAAAGTGTTCATCCAAGGGTTTCCTTCCACCCTTGGTGTTCAAGAAGCTCTTTAAAACTCCAAGTTAATTGATTTCATAGATTTCATGCTGGATTTGAATGTAATCTTGATTAGTAAGTTAAATGGGTTTTCAATTCCATGATTTATCACAAGTTTCATGAAAACTAGTTAATTGTGGGTTGAATTATGTGAACTTCATGTTGAACTTTTCAATTACAATTTTAATGTAGTATCCAAGATAGTGTTACATATTTATTGATATATGAAATACCCATGCTCCCCAAGTATTTGTCAAAATGCTTATGTGAATTGACTAGTGCATGCATGACATGTTATTATGTGATTTCATTCATGCACAAGCTCATGTATATCATGTTTTGGACAAAAATGTCTAAATAAATGCGTTATTAGTAAGCAAGTACTATTATGCTACTAAATTCATGCAGTAATTTAATTTTCATATTATTGAGTCTTGGGGGTATTCAATACCCGAATCTAGCTATTTACTCAGAGCTACAGAAGTTATAGAACAGTGTTCGTAGTGTCACGAATAGTAGTATTCAGTAATCAGTTTAGAACTCAGTAAACTCGGTCAGTTAACAAAACTCAATAGTACTCCATTAGTTAGCGAAACTCAGTGAACTCAGTTCAGTCTAGTTAGTCAGCATGATCAGTAACAGATCAGTCCAGCCTAGAACAGTTTAGTGTTCAGTTCAGTGTATGTTTAGTTAGGAGTAGGATTAAACATTGATTAAACCCAATGATGGGAAAACACCTGCCAGTAGAGGGTGTGATCCTTAAAAATAGTCTTTATGTTCTAGAACTACGTAGCCAGCATAGGTTGAGACATCAACCTTCTAGTTGATAGTTGATGCGGTGTCTTACCTACCAGTTGAGGATACCATCATTCTCATTTAGGGCACCTACTATATGAGGGTTACATAGTACTTGTCTTCATTCATGGCATGGTACTGATACCCTTCCAACTAGGGTTACAGGTTGGACCCCAAATCAGTTCAGAGAAGGGAAATATCAGTCAGATAATTACCTCCGACATTTTTAATTTTAGTCTCATATAGAATTTAGTTTAGTTCTATATAATTAGGACAGTCAAACACAGGCACAAAACTTAGTATGAAACTCAGCACAGTTCTATTCTACAGAATCAGGACTATAAGAAATAGCCACTCAGTTATTAGTACTACAAAATCAGTAAACTCAGATATAAGTTAATCAGTATTCAGAACTCAGTATCCAGTATCGCCATGATCTCAGTTATCATTTATGTATTCATGTATGTACTCTCATTCAGTTTTATTCATGCTACTCAGTTAGTTATTTGTTCATACATATGAACCCATGCATATCATCCTACCTCACTTAGCATACCAGTATATTCAAAGTACTGATGCATACTTTTATTTTACGTTATTATGTGTTATATCATATGTTTATATGCTCGGGCTCCTGGCCGTATTTAGCAGCCCATCTACTAATAGAAGACTTAGTAGTGAGTCCTTATAGTTCGAGGACAAACTATAATATCATTTAATTATTTTAGTGTTCAATTTATTCTAGTAATCAGAGTTAGTTAGGAACTTGTCCCATCAACTCCATATTTAGACAGTTAGAGGCTTTCAAACTCGAGTATTTCAGATAGATCTTTCAGTATTCAATTTTGGTTTTCTATTATGAACCTTATGCCATTTACAGCCTTACTTCTGTATTTATTTCAGTTATATTACTATTACAGTGTTATTATTATTCAGTGCTCACAGCAGGTATTAGACATGGTTTAGTTGGTGGTCCTTTGGGGTTGCCAGCATCTTGTAATATCTGGGGTACAGACCCAAGGTGTTACAAACTTGGTATCAGAGCCTAAGGTTTAACAGAGTCCTAGAAAGTCTAAAAGTCATGTCTAGTAGAGTCTTGTGCATAGGTGTGTAGTACGTCCGTCATACTTATGGACTAGAGGCTATGAGATATTTTTAGGAAAAGTCTCACTTCTTCCAGTATTCATATCGTGCGAGTGGGCATTAGCTCAAGTTGACTCTTTGTCTAATTCAAGTTTCCCTTCTATTATAGAATATACCTCCAAAAATGACTAAAAGAACAGGAACGGGAGACCATCCACACCTCAGCCCATCCAGCCAGATCCCATGGATGAGCATGTCTCCCATGCTAGATTCAGAGCCACTTTCACCATCCTAGCCAATTATGTTGTAGCTCAAAATGAACGGCAAGCTACTTTTTAGGCCAACCCAGTGGCCAATACTACTATAGCTAGGATTTTAAAGTTCACTCGAATGAATCCTCCAGTATTTACAAGGTCTAAGTCAAATGAGGACCCACAAGAATTCCTTGATCAAGTGTAGAAGGTCACATATATTATGGGGGTAACTGCTAGTGAGAGCGCTGAGAAGCAAACAAGTCCCTCTAGTCAAAGTTCTTTGGTGGAATTAGTCCATTGAGAGAGCTACTTCGGAAGCAGTAGCAGATATGCAGACCAAGTATCCCCACTTCTTCTCCACAAACTCAGACTCAGCTCAAGATAACAATTTTTTTAAGTTTACTCAGTTCCATGATCATATATAGTTACCAAATTGGTATCAATTAACGTTGCATACTCAGTCAAGCCTTCATGAATCAGTACAATCTTGTACTCATGCATCAGATATGCATGTTTAGTATACAAACTCAATTTATCAGTAATATCAGTCACGAAATCATGCCTCAGTAATGCATGCCCAGTAACTAAGTTCAGTCTATCAGTATTCTCAGCTTAGTCAGTCTCATTCGAGGACGAATATTCCCAAGGGGAAGATATTATAAGATCCCGCAAAATTCTAAGCTTCACCCAACTCTTTAGAGCATGATAAGGGGATCTCATACTTAGAAATTTCAGCTAAGTGTTTGTACTTATAATTATTTTAGACTTCATAAGTGGGCGATCTCATTTCCCGACCCTTGCAACCATTAATTGTCAATCTTTAGGTTGATTAGTAATCAGGAATGTTAGTAGGTATTGTCGGACGAGTGTTGAATTTTTAAACATCATTTGAGGCACATTTGGAAGTCTAACCCAGTGGATAAACACAAACTCAATGTGCCAGATTGCCTATCACATTGATAAATGTTGTTCCCAGCTCCCAGTTCTAATTTCCATTGAGCCGATGTAGACTCAACGTGGTACGTTGGGTTGTGCGTCGCTAGTCATATTTTTTAGTAATTAAAAGCCACATCCATAGCGATATTTGGGTCATTTTTCCTATATTATTTAAACCCCAAAATAAGAGATTAATTATTCAAAGGGGAAAATCCATCGTTCTCTGCCAAATTACTCAAGAACAAACCCTAGGGTATTTAATTTCAAGATTCAATCTTCAAGAACACTCCATCATTATTCACAAATTTGAATACCAAGGTATGTGAAGTATTCATCCAATGGTTTCCTTCTACCCTTGGAGTTCAAGAAACTCTTTTAAACTACAGGTTAATTGATTTCATAAGTTTCATGTTGGATTTGAATGTAATCTTGATTATAAAGTTAAATGGGTTTTCAATTCCATGATTTATCACAAGTTTCATGAAAACTAGTTAATTGTGGGTTGAATTATGTGAACTTCATGTTGAACTTTTCAATTACAAGTTTAATGTAGTATCCAAGATAGTGTTACATATTTATTGATATATGAAATACCCATGCTCCCCAAGTGTTTGTCAAAATGCTTATGTCAATTGACTAGTGCAAGCATGACATGTTATTATGTGATTTTATTCATGCACAAACTCATATATCTGAAGCATTGGACAAAAATGTCTAAATGAATGCGCTATTAGTAATAAAGTACTATTATGCTACCAAAATCATATTGTATTTTACTTTTCATATTATTGAGTCCTGGGGGTATTCAACACCCGAATATCTAGTTGTTTACCAAGAGCTACAGAAGTTATAGAATAGTCTTAGTAGTGTCACGAACAGTAGTACTTAGTAATCAGTTCAGAACTCAGTGAACTCAGTAGTACTCTATTATTTAGCGAAACTCAGTTAACTCAATTCAGTTTAGTTAGTTACCACAATCAATAATAGTTCAGTCCAGCCTAGAATAGTCGATTGTTCAGTTCAGTGTCTGTTCAGTTGGGAGAAGGATTCAACATCGAGTGAACCCAAGGATAGGGACTCACCTGCCAATAAAGGGTGTGATCCTTAGAATCAGTCCTTGTAATCTAGAACTATGTAGCCAGCATAGGTTGAGATATCAACTTGCCAGTTGAGGGTTGATGAGGTATCCTACCTGCCAGTTGAGGGTTTCACCGTTCTCATTTAGGCTACCTACCAGATGAGGGTGACTCAGCACTTGTCTTTACCCGTGGCATGGTACTGATACCCTTCCAATTGGGGTTATAGGTTGGACCCCAAATCAATTAAGAGAAAGGGCATATCGGTTAGATGATTACCTCCTACAATTTTAGTTTCAGTCTCAGAATATAAAACTTTATTCAATTTAACAGAACCAGGACTGTCATACACTATCACACAGCTCAGTATAGAACATAGCATAGTTCCATTCTATAGAATTAGGACTGTTAGAAATGGTCACTCAATTATCAGTACTACGAAATCAGTAAACTTAGATATTAGTTAATTAGTATTCAGAACTCAATATTCAGTATCGACATGATCTTAGTTACAATTTATGTATTCATGCATGTACTCTCATTCAGTTATATTTATACTACTCAGTCAGTTATTTGTTCATGCATATGAACCCATGCATATCAGCCTACCTCATTTAGCATACCAGTATATTTATTGTGCGGACGCATACTTTTCTTTAGCTCTATGATGTCTTATATCATAGGTTCAGATGCACGGGCTCATGACCGCATTTAGCAGCCCATCTACCAGTAGCAGACTTAGTGGTGACTCCTCATAGTTTAAGGACAAAGTATCATATTATTTTATTATTTCAGTGTTTGGTTTATTCCAGTTGTTGGAGTTAGTTGGGGACTTATTCTAGTGTTTGGTTTATTCCAGTCATAGGTTAGCTGTTGTTCCTTCGGGGTCGCTAGCACCGTGTAGCGTCTAGGTTACAGACTCGGGGTGTTACAGACTCGAACTACAAGCCTTTCAAACTAAGGACTTGAACCACTAGTCATCTCAACAGGCAAGGGACTCGAACCACAAGCCACTTCGTTAGACTGGGACTCGAACCACTAGTCATCTAATCGGACTAGGGACTCAAACCATTAGTCATTTCATTAGATGAGGTTTTCAAATATCAAGTATTTCTTTGGGCAAGGGACTTGAACCAAAAGCAATATCATCGGGCAAGGGATTCGAACCACAAGCCATATCATCGGACTAAGGACTTGAACCACTAGTTATTCCATCATCATTATTAGTCGATATTCAAACCACCAAGCCATTGGTTCATACATTAATATTCATATAATCCATTTCACATTTAAGGACTTTAGCTCATTTAGCCGATCCAACACTATACATGACCACATGGTCCTCATGGGAGCCTTTATTGCTCAACCATTTCTATAGGCCAATGCCTTAGGTCATTTCACTATACAATTCATTTTATGGTCATCAAAACCCAAACAACTATCCATATTTCATTGGAAATCTTATACCATATTTCACCACACTTGGTTCAATACACAATTCAAGTTCATCTCTAGATCTTGGGCCTTACCCATTCATTAGTCATCAACCAACAAGGTTATCAAATTGACAATATATGGCTCATAATGCCTTCACAACAACATTTATCAACTATTTATAATGAAAGTGCCCAAGCGCACACGCAAGTGTACGTGGTCTTATGAAGTAATATAGTGGCTTCAAGGAAGCCCAAGTATCGATCTCACAGGAACTTGCGTTCGCCGCCTATCTAATTCTAGTCTAACTAATTGAGAAAAATAAAAAAGAAGAGAGTTTGTAATTTTTTTAAATTAAAAATAAACTAAATAATGTGAAAATTAAATTTTTGAAACAATTAATAGAAGAAAACTCAGGATTAAAGCACTTCGAACAATCATACTATGTTATTGAAATTAATTCGTTAACTTGCTTATCGTGATTGTTGATTCGTAGGGTTAATTGCATGATCATGGTTTCCAACCTATAATATTTTACCTAATATGGGCATTACAGCTACATCATTGAGCGAGGATGTAATAATCCAATTAAGTGAATTCAAGTTATCATTCTACGTATGAACCAAGTAAGGCATCTAAGTACATCCCTGTCCTAGACGCTAAGTTTAATTCTTTATTTTATAAAAGAATAAAAACCCAAACTTTGTTTATTCCCATGTTCTATCTCCATATTCCCTCTCCCGAGATCAAAAGTCGACAATATATGTATTCTAACGGTCACGAATTCTTAAAATAATTAAAATAAGAATAAACACACAACCAAATTTGATAAGCAAAAATTAATCGAAATTAATCCAAAATAATAATAATCATTTTCTTGACTTTAATCCCGGAAGAATGACTTTTAGCCACTAATATTCATAATTATGATCCAAATAATTGAATACATAATATAAAAAATTAAAGACTAAATATAAAATTAAAACCTAATAAACCGTGCAGCAACTCCTCTGCTTTTCATCCAAAACAGTCCAAGCGTCTTTGTTGTTTTTCTGTACGTGTCCTTGTAATTGTTAGCGTGTCCAGTCGTTGATATTGTCCAAGTTGTTGACCAATATATACTTTATGGTCCAGCTGGCCAGCAATTCATAAATATATATTATATATTGTTATTTAGTCCAACTAGGAAGTGCAGAAATGACTCCCCCAAACCTTGATTTTCGTACCACAAGGTCTTGCATTGTATCGGCCGAATGTCAATTGCTGTGCAGAAATTATCAACGCGTTGGCACATCGATGCAACGCATTCACTTCGCGTCAATGCATCGACTCATTAGAATTTGTGTTCAAAAATTTGATTAAATATGAAACGTCTTATTCTTTACTCATGCCTTTTGTAGTATATTTTTAATAAATTTTTGCCCTTTAAATCATCAATATATTACCGTATTTAATTCACAAAGTCTCCTACAATATCATACACCACATATTAAAAATCAAAATAACACAATATTCTCAACATCAAATTAAAACAAGAGCTAAGATAAGGCAAATTCATAATGATTTTCCATTAATTTTTTTCGACTCTTGACTTAGTTAAATTAAACTTTGCACATTACTAAAAAGTTATTCCACATAAAAATTACACCATTAAAATATTTGAAATAAATTAAACACATTAAAATCCACCGGAACCAACTAGATACACACCTAACTCAAACTAGTAAAACTAGTTTTCCGGGTTGAACTCTAAATTACTCAATTAAATACAAACTTGTTTGAAAAATACTTTGGACATTGTAAATGCATATTTGGACACGTAAATGCTTATTTATATCAATATGAATACGTTAAGCACTCAAATTTCTCTCAAAACAAAGCAAAATAAGCTAGAATAATGATATCGGAGTGTATTAAATCACCTCAGATCACATAACTATTGGACCATTTCTCTAGTTCAACGCATCAACAATAATTTTACTAGGCAATTCACTTAGACATTTTCACAAACACCTTATGTACTTACCTTTAATAAGGTTATTTTCATGATAGAAATTATCAAGATAGGGTTACTCATGATCAACATGAGACCATATACAACAAGTACCCACATATGCAATTCATCATCAATAACATGAATAAACACAAGACTAAGTAAGAGTCATCATTATTCATTATTTAACAACAAAACCTTTTTTATTTAATTTCAAAACCACCATGTACAATAATCCAAGTATGAAATACATGGGTTTAGAGTTATTTAGAAAGGGGAAGAGGTACATGCCTTAAAAAAGATGGTACAACAAGAATCTTGACTCCTTCTTACCACTACATGAGCATCATCCAAACCATAGCCTCCAATCTTGCTTCAAAAAGCTTTTAGAGAGTTTTAGAGTGTTTGAGTCTTGTAAAATGAAGACTTAGGAGACTACAATGCCTTATATAGTGAGAGGTCTTAGGGTTTTAGCAAGGGAAATGACCATAAGGCCCTTAATTAAAAGTTGAAAAGTGACCTCGTCCAGAGGTACGACTCCCCCATATGACTCCCTTAGTAATCATATCCTTGGGTACAACAGTACCCTGACTCGTACCCTAGGATTCTCCTAGGTCAACCATACTGTTGTGGGTATGAGTGGAAACCTTTGAGTTGTATCTAAAGGGTATGACTTACACCTAACTAGTAAGCTTCACTCATGACAAAAATAGTCACTTGAGTTGAGGCTTCACTCCATATGGTTGAGTAGTATATGACTCTTATGCATTGGTTACGACCAAGGAGAGGCTATGTTATATAATGGAGAGTGTACTACCCTAACATGCTGCTCAAGGTATGAGATGGGAAGGGCAAGGTGGTACGAGTCGTACCTATGGGTACGAATCAAACCTCTAGTCTTACCCAACTCAGAGACATATAATAAAGTTGTTTTTCAATGGTTTGATGCCTAGGTGTTTCAATTCTCTCCCACTTGGATCATTTGTCTGTGAATGATGGGAAAGGTTAGTATAAACATAAGTTAACATATTATCACATATCAAAACAACTCATATCATGGTCATTATCAATAAATTGTTCATTGCATCAACTTTGGGATCCAAGCCAATTATTTATCAAAGCCATTTGGCTCCTTTAAGGATTAGGGACTCAAACCCATTATAGTGTAGGGACTCAAACCCATTATCTACCTAATGCATAAGTCAATTCAAGAATCTTAACACATACCTCAATTACAAGTTTCCAAAATGGAAAACAAATGCAGATACTTGGACTTTATGCCTTCCTCCGTCTCCTAAGTGGCCTCCCCAGACTTTTCGTTCCACTATAGAACCTTCACCGGAGCCACTTCTTTCATTTGCAGCCATTGAACTTGACGATCTAAGATCTTCACCAAGATCTCATCATAGAACAAGGATCCAAAGCATCGATATTTTTATAAGGAACAACCAACGAAGCATCACCCAGACATTTACACAATATAAAGACGTGGAACACCAGGTCACTGGTCTTCATACTAGAAAGCGACTCCAACTCTAAGGCAACATTGTCAATATTCTTCAAAATTAAGTAGGGGACAATGTACCGAGGACTAAGTTTCCCTTTCTTACCAAACCGCATCACTCTTTCTATGGGAGATACTTTAAAGAATACCTTATCACCAACACTAAACTCCAAGTGCCTGCGTCTCACATTCACATAGGACTTTTGGTGACTTTGAGCTGTTTTCAATCTATCACATATCATATTCACCTTTTCTAAGCCTTGGTGAACTAAATCAGGGCCAATAAACTTACCCTTGCCAACTTCGTACAACCCAATAGGAAATCGACACCTCCTACCATACAAAGCCTCAAGAGGTGTCATGCCAATGCAAGAATGGTAACTATTATTCAATTAGAGGCAAATGTTCATATCAACTACTTCCATCATCAATCACACAAACCCGTAACATATTCTCCAATATTTGGATGGTTCTCTCTACTTGCCCATCCATTTGCGAGTGGAAAGTGGTAGTAAGGCATACTCTAGTACCCAAACTCTTTTAGAAAAACTTACAAAAGTGAGCTGAAAATGGAGGACCATGATCTGAGAAAATAGAAACCAGAGTACCGTCCAACTTCATGATCTCCGCCAGATAAAACATAGCATAATATTACGCAAAGAAGCTAGTCCTCAAGGGCAAGCTGAATATACCTTAGCTTGACTCATTATATTATCACCAAAAAATTAAAAAGGTGAAATTTTATTGGCCTAAGATAGGGTGAAGAACGACTCAGGGCGTAAATAGAGTGTGTTTTTTAATTGTTTAATTTAAATATAATTGTAAGGCATCATACTACGCACGACAATATAATATATCAATATAATGTGTATTTAGGAGTCATTTGGTATGAGATATAAGGTATAATAATCATGAAATAAAATAAAAAATTATTTTATTTTACATTGAGTTGACAGTATTAGTTATTTTCAAAATTATATATATGATGAGATTAGGGGTGGGAATTTTGTTTGTTTGATTTGCTTGTTTAATATCGGTTAGGTTTTTTTATTTTTGGATTGACGAAAATGACAACTGTAATCAAACCAAAATAAATTTGATTTGATTTCTATAAATTCGATTCAGTTATTTTGAATTTTTATTTCAATTTTGAAGATTAAAGTACACTACTAAAAAATAATTTTTTCAACCACAAAAACCGACCACGGCTTGTAGCAGCAATAAAAATGACCACATGTGGTCAATTTTTTAAAATTTTTTTAAAAAAGCTACCACATGTGGTCGATTTTATATTATAAATTTCAAAAATAATCATTTTTAGATAAATTATTATTTCAGTAAAAAATAAATAAAATAAAAATATGACCACTTGTAGTCACTTTTTTATTTAAAAGAACTGGACCATAAAATAATTTTTAAAAAGCGACCACTTTGGTCGCTTTTATTCTAAAAAATTTAATTTAAAACTATTTTTAGAAAAGCAAACACTTGTGGTCTCTTTTATTTTCAAAACTAAATTAAAAATATTCTATAAAGCGGCTACTTGTGGTCGCTTTTTGAATTAAAAAAATAAAGAAACTGTGGTCACTTTTTGAAAAAAAATATTAAAAAAATTGAGACCACTTGTGGTCTATTTTCTTTAAAAATAAAAAAAATATTTATATAAAAATGACCACTTGTAGTCACTTTTATTTAAAAAAAAAAATTAAAAACTATTTTTAAAAATTGACCATTTGTGGTCACTTTTATTTTCAAAATTAAATTAAAAATATTTTGAAAAGCGACCACTTGTGGTTGCTTTTGGAATTAAAAAAAAAAAAAAATTATTTAAGAAACCAACCATTAGTAGTCGTTTTTTGATGAAAAATAAATTGAGATCATTTGTGGTTGGTTTTCTTTAAAAAAAAAAGAACATATTTATATAAAAGAGACCACTTGTTGACGGTTTTCTATTAAAAATAATAATTTAAAAAATAGAACACTTATGGTCGCTTTTTATTAAAAAATAAATCCACAAATAACTACTTGAGGTCACTTTTGATTAAAATATATATATATATATTTTAATTATTATATGCAAAATAAAATATATTATTTTTTAAAATTATACTGATCACACGTAGTCGATAACCAATATAAAAATAAAAAATCAATTAAAATCAGATTTTGTAAAAAAATTATATTAAGTAATATATCTAATAAAATAAATAAATTACGTTAAACATACTCTTTATATTTTACTTCTGTTTCAATATATAAAATAAATATTTTTTGTGTATATATGTTAAATTAAGTTAAACATAATCTCTGAATGATGAATATGTCTATATCATACAGTTGAGGTAATAATATTATGCTACTATTGAAGTTATAATAATGTAATGTAC
>JAPEIP010000010.1:86060604-86080180 GCA_026120095.1 Capsicum chinense
ATATATACGTATATCTTGTGTAGTGATGTATGCACTAATCAAAATTTAGATAATTGAATCTATATATGAAATTATATATTTTGAATAATATGTTGATATTATACTATTGAGGAAATACATATACTAATTGTGTCAATGTAGACACGAGTATATTGTTGAAGTTGTAATAACATAAGCTAATTAATCGATAATTTATATAATTAACATGTTGTATTACGAGGTATATATATATATATTATATCATATTTAAAATCTAATTAACAAAAAATTCAACCTAGTTTACAAAATGCATTGATATTGTACGATTGAGGGAATACACTGCTCGTGTTAATGTGATGATAAAATAACTAATTATCTGATTTATATATAAGTTGCATTAAATCATTTGGATATATTGACCATTATGAGTCGTACCCAACCTATATGAGTGGTAGCTACCTCTCGTATCCTAAGCCTC
This sequence comes from Capsicum chinense, assembly GCA_026120095.1. Classification (NCBI taxonomy): domain Eukaryota; kingdom Viridiplantae; phylum Streptophyta; class Magnoliopsida; order Solanales; family Solanaceae; genus Capsicum; species Capsicum chinense. Next base: position 86,061,062 of record JAPEIP010000010.1, read on the forward strand.
AAACCTTGGAACCAACATTGTCCAATATACGACTCATCCAAACTAAGTCGTATCCACAATATATGAGCTGTACCATCAACCCATACCCCAAGCAGAATAGATCACCAAGAGGATTGAACACTGTCCACTATATGAGTCCTCGGTATGATTCGTAACTTGACTCAGGGCTCATGGTGAGCCACTCATACTCAGACCTAACTGAAGTTACCAAGTTTAAGGAAAACCCCAACCCAAACTATCCGTATCTAACCATACAACTCAGACCACCCAAAGTAGTATCTAGTCAAGTAACCCATCCAATCCCACCAAGCAATAATGGTCAATGTATGATAGGACCATACCATCCGTAGCCCAACATATGAATAGTACACTTGAGTTATATGATTGATTATGGTTGTGATGCTATTTATATGGAAATGAGCTAGTAGGCTTTAAATAATGTATCAAGAAAATTAAGTTCATTCATTTGAAATAAGTGTGATGGTGTAGGGATTATAATAGAAGTTTCACCAAGGTAATATGTCATAGCATGATATTATAATATTATTAAGTGTCATTTATGATTATTTAGTACCCTTGAGTTGCTGTGTATGAAGAAGGCTAGTTAAAAAATATATGGTGTTCTTAATAGCTACATTGATGAGATATAGATAAACAATGTTGAGTCTCTTAGTATGATTTAATTCTCATTATTTTGGGTAAAAAGAATAAATTTAAAGGTTTGATGGTAGTGAACTAAGAAAAATACAAAGTTTTTTTGTGTTTGGAGAGGCAAATATGTTCTCTATTTGGAGTGTAAGTATAGGATGGTGATTATTATAGCTAGAGAGTTTTAAGGGTGGTCTCTATGAAAGGAATACCCTAGGATGAAATTAGTATCTTTGAAACACAATTTATCTAGATGAATTAAGCGTCTATGTATAAATTATTAGAGTAAAGAACTTATCGCTCAGTTTTGAGGAAATAAAATAGGACCACAAATTCAGAATGTCGGCTGCAGCCTAACGGCGAGATGATAGGGTAAAGAACCAAGTCAAGTTTTCTGAATTAGACTGTGATAAATTTTAATAAGAATTATGATGAGCATAGTACTCAAATTTCAGCCATTATGACACCCTACCCATGTCTCGCATGTTAGTGCCATAACCATAACCCATTTTTATAAACTCTCAGAGATCCACATATGACTTTAATTCATAGTGTACTGGGTAATATCTTCACTTGGTGGTCCTAATTATTCTCCATGAATCTATAAATTTTATTTTTATGTTATACAACTCATGAGATATGCACTCATATTTCATAGTATGCTCAGTCCTATGAAGTCATGATAAACTCTTAATGACTTGTGAAAACCATGCTATGTCATGTATGATCTCATATTAGAACTCTTGAATGTTCGTGCTTATGATCTCTTACTCTAAGCACCATAGATTTCCATTTATGAAAGGGAAGAATATTTATTTCATTATCATGTGCAAGACCCCGCAAAATTCTTAGCTTAAATTAGTCCTTTAAGCTTGTTAAGGGGTCCTAGACTTAGAAAATTTTAGCTAAGTATCAAGACTTAGAAACATTTTAGCCTTCCAAATTTGGAGGATTTTATTTCTAACCTTCTTGGCCTTAGTTAGTCAATTTTTAAATTGATTCATGATCACGGTCACTTGTAGGTCATCTCAGGTGAGTTTTAGATTTTTCATACTAGCATAAGGGCGGGTTTGGATGCCCAAAATAGTGAAGGGTCACGATAACCCCACGTTGTGAGGGCTAGTCAACCCAAGTAAGGGTCACGCTGCGATGGCTACTTGACTCGAGTAGGGGTCGCATCGCTATAGCTACTTGACCCAAGTAGGGGTCGCAAGGCGAGGACAGCCCTGTTCAGCATTATTTTAATATGGGTTGTGGGGGGAAAATAGGTCATTTTCTCTACCTTATTCAGCCTTAACATGAAATTAATCAGCCTATAGGGCAAAATCTCATTCTTTACTCATAAACTCACTCAAGATCAAGCCTTAGCCTCATCAAGTTCAAGAATACAAGTCTCAAGAACTTACTTTAATCTTCTCGAAAGTAGTAATCAAGGTATGGGAAGTTTTTATCCAAGGGTCCCTTCCACCCTTGGAGTACAAGAAACTATTTTTAAACTTCAAGTTTATGAATTTCATGAATTCCATATTGGGTTTGATAATATGCATGTTTATAATAATTAATTGGGATTCTAATCCATGTTTTATGATATGTTTTATGTGAGGTTAATTGATATGTATGTAATACCATGAGGATCCATGTAAAACCCTTGAAATTGTCAATGGGGATTTGAATTATGATGTCTACTTGTTGTTTAGTGTTATGTGCATATGTATATTCAGCAAGTACTTGATTAATTACTCATGTGAACTAATAAGGGAAAAAGATCATGTCATGTTAGCTTATGTGCAAGTTGTATCATGCAAGTGTATGATAAAAATGTTTCCATGAATGAGTTATGAACAAGTGCACATGATTACACTTTTTAAGCTTATTCTATGATTTACCTTTCATGCTATCGAGTTCTAGGGGTATTCAATACCCAAAAACTTAGCTGTTTGCCTAGAGCTTTAGTCAGTTACAGAACTCAGGAAAATTTCAGTAGTATTCTGTTAGTGCACGAAACTCACTGAACTCAGTTTAGTTCAGTCAAATAGTACAATCAGTAATGGTTCAGTCAAGCTTAGTACAGTCTAGGAATTAGTTCAGTGTCTATTTAGATGGGAGTAGGATTCAGCACTGAGTGAACCCAAGAATGGGGACTCACCTGCTAGTAGAGGGTATGATTCTTAAAGCAGTCCTTGAGTTCTAGAACTACGTAGCTAGCATAGGTTGAGACATCAACCTTTCATTTGAGGGTTGATGAGGTGATTTAACCTGCCAGTTGAGGGTCCCACCGTTCTCTTTCAGAGCACCTGCTAGATAAAGGTGACTCAGTTTGTCCTTACCTGTGGCACAGTATTGACATCCTTTAAACTGGGGTTATAGGTTGGACCCCAAATTAGTTATAGAAGGGGCATGCCAGTTAGATGATCTTTTCCCATAGTCTAAGTTTTAGATTAAATCTTAGTATAGAACTCAGTTCAGTTCTAAAGAATTAGGACTGTCAGATATAGTCATTCAATTAAGAGTAATATAGTATCAAAAACTCAAATATCAGTAAATCAGTATCCAGACTCAGTATTCAGTGTTGTCATGACCTCTATTACAGTATACACATTTATACATGTACTCTCATTCAGTTATATTCATGTCATTCAGTCAGTATTGTTCAAGCATATGAACCCATGCATTTCAGCCAATATTACTTTGCATACTAGTACATTTAAAGTACTGACGCATATTTTTCTTTTATGCTATGATGTCTTATATCATAGGTTTAGATGTACGGGCTCCCGAGCACCCTTAGCAGTTCAAACTTTCAGTAGTCAGAGTTAGCGGTGAGTCCGCATAGTTAGAGGACATGATTGTTTTTTTTTAGTATTTCAGATTATCAATACACTTTTAGTAGTTGGACTTAGTTGGGGTCTTGTCCCATCAACTCCACAGTTCAGACAGTTTAGAGGCTTTTCAGACTATAAGTATTTTCAAACATATTTTTTAGTTTTGGTATTGTTATACCGTATATTCAGTTTTATCTATAGATTTAAACCTTATGGAAATTTTCTGTCTGAATTCCGCATATTACATAATTATTATTATTCAGTTATTGCAGCAGGTACCAGTCATGGGTTAGCTTATGGTCCTTCGAGATTATAAGCATCATGTAGCATCTAGGGTACAGACTTGGGGCATTACATCATGCCCAGATCAACTCTATAATGAAACTCTATGGTTAATATATGAGGTATTTGCACCTATGGTACCCCACCTAGATGGTCCCAATAAGTATAAGTCATAGCTCAGCAATATCCCTCATATTTGTGATCCTAGTATTCTAGTTTTGTTGTTTCCCTTCTTATGTTAAGATAGTAGTGATGAAAGTCACTAAATAATTGTTTAGGTAAGAGTGACTATTATGGTGTTTTATCCTATCCAAGAACATAAGTATGGAGAGAGATTGAGTATAGGATTTTCAATATGTAATAGTTAGATGAGAATATTGATGTGTCACCTAGTAGCATTTCTTGAAATTTAGTTTATAAGGATGTTAGGGATAATGGGAAAATTCTTAGGTAGTTTTGTTTCTTCATATTTTATAGGGTGGTTATAGAGATATGCTTGAATGTAGTGTTGACAAAATATGGGTGTAATGGCCCTTCAGGTTATTTTTTGTAGTTTTTCTTATTGTCCTTATTTAGAGCATTCCAATAGTTTACCTAAGGCATTTATGACTTTCTAGAACTAGCAGTTTGGTTACCAGGAAGTTCATTTGGTTTTTAGAGCTAATTCCCCATTTTGAAGTTTTTACAGGTTCAAATTGGCTACAAGGAAAAATGGCAGTCAAACAACATCATATACTAATTCTAGTTGTTCCAATAGCTTATGAATATTGATTTTATGATAGGTAGACTCTTGTTTTGGGTCCCAAGGCACCTGGGATCATTTCGAGCTATTGATCGATAGTTAAGAAAAATGGAAAATGGGCTTGAGACCCATTTTTTATCGAAACAACCTATGATGAAAATTTTGACTGCGCCATTGAGTTAGAATGTTTAATTTGATAGGGTAAAATAGTCCATTTTCTTAATACGGGATTCCAAATGAATCCTGGTGGGTTAGCAATGACTTGGAAATTTCTAAGTCCCAGTTGGTGCTAGTGCTGGTGCCCATACATTCGCGGGCCTCTGGTCACATGCGCTACCTAGATGGCACCAGCAAGTATCGTGTAAGCGACATTTGTAGTCATGTAAGCAATTACTATCTACAGCAGTCATGTATTGCATAATTTATACTCTTTGTCGCGTAAGAGACACTCACATATTAGGCCAGGTATTACATATACAATTGGCAAACCACGTTACCTGGGAAAGGTATAAATACCCTCTTTAGCCTATTTTTCACCATTTATCATCAGATCGAAGATAATTAAACCATTTAACAAGGCTAATCTTAGGGATACCATTGGTGGGTAATTTTGGGAGCTAGGGAAAGCATTAATTATGCAGTTTACCTTTAAATTTGTGGTAAGATTTCATCAGAATCATGGTTGATTTTGCTATTCTTTTCTAAAATCTCTAAAATCTTGGTGGCTTATTTTTAGCACTAATATAGCTCAAAATTCACCTATTTTTAATGGTAAATACTCTTTGAGCATAGGGGGACATTGGATTTGGTTTTGAAATGCAATTTCCATAAGCGGGACCTATATAGGATTCTTACATAATTTTGGACCCAAAGAACAATAGTGCAATATGGGAATCATAATTCATATCTTGATGATTAGATTTTTATAGCGTGTCACCTTGAAAATGCTTCTCATAAAGGAAAATTGACGATTTAGTAAATTTATTGTGCTTTCTTTAGCGCCAGGTAGGTTAGGCTTACCTATTTCATAGATTGAGCTATATCATAGTATAATTATGGTATTATGCTAGATATGGGGTGGGATTTAGGTATTAGAGGTTTGAATAAGGATATCTGGGTTAATTGGATCCTTAGGGTACCTTGGAACCTTAACTTCAGAGTATTGGCATAGTTAGTCATGGCCTAGGAGAATTTGGCTTTGTGGTAGATTTTTAGAATGAAAATGCATTAATTTCCCATAATAGGTTAAATTTACCAAGGAGGGGGGGGGGGATTATACCCTAGGGCTACTTATGTATTACTTGACATTAAGGAATGAAATTAGATAACTTATTCTAGTATAGGGTAGAAATTGTCCATGAGAATCTTTAGGGATTAGAATTGGCCCCCTCTAGCCCACCTTAGGCCAAGACTTGCGATAACCTTCTAGACTCATTTGCGTATGATATACTCTTCTTAATTGTTGGATGACACTTGAGAGACTTGAATATAATTATTTAATATTTTAGTTGGGTATGGAAGGATGGATACAAATTCCCAGTATTGCTTATGATATTGCCCCCATGTGTGATTAATGGTATAATTTATGAGAATAATTCATGACTTATGGATATGATTTTGGGTATGGCTTTTGAATATGATTAATAAAATGATCGAATGCTTAATGCTATTGATAGCAGTATAATTAAAGGTTAATGGTTCATAGGTATTATATGGATTATAGTTATATATATTATATATATAATGTGGCTCATGGATGTTATATGGCTCATAATTATGATTTTCCTTGTAGATAGTATTTGTCCTAAAGACATAAGAAATGGCCTATGGATACATATGTCTCATAGATATGATGTGGCATATAGATACGATTAACGATGTAGAGATATAGTTATTAATAACTATTCTAGATATGCTTAGTTATTTTGTTTATGAATATTAGTATTGGTATTTCCTTCAGACATGGCTAATAATACGCCTAATAAACATGATTACGAATGAGACCAGCGGATAAGATTACTTGTCTGTTTTATAATTATGAGTAAGGGATATTCTATAGCTATGAATTGTTGGCATAATCTATTGGTCTTAGCCTATTGAGATGGATCAATAATATGGTTCATTTGTGCAGTTTATAATTATGAGTTCTGGTTCAAGTCTGGCAATATTGATGATATAAATTTTGGTTCAAATTTGGCAAAATTGTTGATAATAATGATAATACCATTTAGTTGCGGTTCGAGTCCGACATTGAGGAATATTTATGTGTATTGTATGATGGATGTTTTATTTGTTATGTAATAACGGTTAGTAAACTTTGTTTATTCGGTGGTTAGTTTCCATGATTGTACCTTCAGGCTTATGGGGGCTCACATTGGGTTATTTACTTTTATGCCCTTATTGGCTTATAGGGGCCAATCTTTTAGTTTTAATGATATGATCCTTACATTATTATCTTGTATGCATTTACTTATTTTTTGTACAGAAATATCGGAGTTTAACTCCAGGGTTGCCTTTTTATCTCAACTTAGCTTATGTTATCTTGTATTCTATCGCATTTATGTCATAATTTAGCTCAGTCGATCGATAATGTCTACTGAGCACCTATGGTTTTGGTACTCATACTACACTTTTGTACCCTTTTGGTGTAGATTTGAGTACTATCTATCGCCTCTAATTCGCTGTTTATGCGATGTTAATTTTAGAGATTGGGTGAGCTTTTAGAATCGGAGTTACCATTTTTCCTTATAGTTATATATGGATAGCCCTTCATTTTTGTAGATGGATTGTATTTGTCTATTCAGTACTCATAGTTTATTTGTTGTTTCTCTTGTATCAACATTTCTGAGTCTTGGGATAATTATGTATTTCCATCTATATAGTAGTTCTTTATCACAGTTTCATCATTATTTGAATCTTTATATTGTTGATATTCATATTTTAGGCCATTTTCCACTAAGTTAGCACATTACATCAAGCTCAGGGATATGGTTCTTCTTACCTACTGGCAGGATAAAGTAGGTGTCACTATAACTCATAAATTCGATCATTATAGTGGGTGATGGCACTATGCACAATAGCCTATTGATTACACCTGAGCTATACCTTCACTCAAAAGATGATTGTGGTCGTTGTCAAATATAGTAACCCAACAAAGGTTAGGGTAGAATCCCAAGGGAATACATGGACTTGTGGATCTAAGAAGTTGTAATTAATGAGCAAAAATTGAAAAAGTAAATGGGGAGGGGGGATTTGAATGACAATATAGAACATGGAGCAAATATCAACTTCAGTTGTAATCAGTATTGGTGAACACTAGGATTGTGTTCCCCCTGATTTCTCAAATCCATAGGCTTATTGTTGTTTCTTGAACCAAGACGATACCTTGCACAAAATTGATAAGTTATATACCTTCTGTAGACATTTGAACGAGTAGAAGGATTTCACCCTATACCCTTTGAATCTCAGGATGTCACTGTACTAACAGTTATATTGATCCCAGTTAACTATTTCCTTTTAAGTCTCTAGTCATTAGATAAAATCTAACAATCTTACCAAGATAAACTCTAGAAATGTGGATAGACGCTTAAACTCCAAATTACTATTGTCTTTATCTTTTTCTAGTCACTACTCCTTTTTTAGAGTAAGTACCAATAATCTGGGCGGGATCCTAACATTGGCCACCCATTACAAAAACTTTTATATTAAAGATAAAGCAATACATGCATAAGTATTGGTTCAGAACAACTATAGCACTTCCCCAACTTCGTCAACCTACCATGGTTTCCACAACCCTATCTATGAGTTTTTAGTCGCTCATGCTTTCGAAGAAATCAACAACATTCATAATCAAAAGAATAGATGAAATCACGATAATAAGTAGAAAACCCACAACCATAACTAGATTAATCAATCAAAGTCAATACAAGAGAATCCTAAGTTCAAACTCGAATCTTGGAATCAAAATATGTTTGTGAATATCAAAATTTCTCAACTCGTACTAAAAACACATAAAGGGGTATTTATAGTTCATAAGGAATCCCTAAGACCAAAGCCCAGACTAAATAGGAGAAAACCAGGTTAGTGGCTACCTGCTCTCTGTACCCCCCATCTGGAATAGGGTGCAGGTACTTCCTACGGTCCTGACAATCGGTATAGGTGTAGACCACAGGTGCAAATCCTACAGCTCTCAGGATTTCAACCTCTGACACCTGCTTTACCCACTTGCGGTCTGTAGGTCATACATGAATTCCATAAGCTGACTTGGTATGTGCCGGGAGTTATCTTTTTAGCTCCTTTTCAACTCTTGAACATGCTTTGATCACAAACAAGCCAGAAAGTGTCGCAAATATTAATAATTTCTCAAAAAGTTAGCCAAAATACCTTTTTTCACCTTTTTCATTAACGTAGAATCCGAAACACTATTTCCTGCAAAACATACCCAAAAGGCATCATATCTACAAAAATAACCTCAGAAACTTGCATCGTTTCCTCATTGTAAGCGTCGAAAGTGCTATATTTCAATAGCACATCAACATCCTTAATTTAGAACATTTGCATGTCCTCAGGAAACAAAACACAACAAAAACAAAAACAAAGCTTAACTAGGAGAATCTAAGCTATTCAAGGCGGTCCGTCGTCACTTAAAGCTTAGAATACAACACCCCCTCCAATCTTTTTTTTCAAAACTAATTGTGTATGAATGTGAAGCACAACAATGTGACACAATAAGATCAAGGTATGGCACCTACATTAGTAATACACAACCACTCATATATAAGTTATACTATCCGAACAAGAAAATAGCAAGAAACATGACTCAAGTTCCCTCATAAAAAAGATGTACCACTCACTCATATTAATTAATGCTTTTCAATGCAGGGGCGGCCAAGAGATACTCACACTCAGAAGAGAAGTTCCAGTCAATGCATGCCAAATACCATAGGCTTGCCAATATTTTCTTTACCTTACAATTCAGATGGTCAAGTTAGAGTCCTTGTAGGACTTTTCTCGGTTTAAAATATAGGATTGGCGGCTTGTATGGTACATATGGACATATCAAGTGACTAAGCCTCCATGGCACTACATAAACCTTGGGGTCTCACTTACTAACTAATTTCCTTTTTATCCCTCCCTTATTTCTCCCCTTTTTATTCTTTATTGCAAATCTAGGATGTGTGTGGTCTTTTATTCTTTCTTTTACACCTTTTCATAACTTTTATTTTTTTTCTACCACACCTAACCCTACTAACTTTTTTCTTTTATTTTACCCTTCTATATACCGACTTTATAATACACACCCCTATGATAGCCACCCTTAAATTAGGCATTTTGCCTGAGTTAAGGTGCACACTATTCAAGGAGGATCTGGGCCAAAATAGGTTCATTGCAATCTAAATAGAAAGGTGAAAGGTGAAAACAAAGAAATACGCTTATAAGGCTCAAAACATGGATCAAGGGATATCATTTACTCATGGAAGGTCATTTAGGCTAAAAATAGACTAAAATAAAAAACAACTCATAATCCTGTCCTAACTAAATATCTTTCAACCTAGGGAAGACTAACCAGGTAAATTTTGAATTCAACACACCAAGGGAACTAAGTAGCATCTCACACACATAGCACATACACACTATGACAAACTAACTACTTATCTAGTTCATGCAATTGTTAGCAAGTGATTATCATATCCCTAATCATAATTCTATAACAAGATCCACAATGGTCACAAATACATACATCCATCCATATCTAAAACACAAACTATTGGACAGGTATAAAAAAATCAATCAAAACATAAGTCAAAACATGACTACTACCCTAAATATTTAAAAATATCCTAATTACATGAAAACAAAAAACAATACGAAACAAAATAAAATACGACAAAAAATTATCCTAGACATTCCGGTTCTACAACCATACTGCAACCGATAGGAAAAATGCACAACAACAAAAACCCACGACAACTATAGTATGTCTAAAACTACGTACTATCCTCAATGTGCTAAAATAAAGTAAAATAGAGTGAAGTGAGAACATACTTGGGATTCACTAAACTTCTATGTCATGATCTTCCCCAGATGAGCATATATTGACAAGCGGAGGCAACAATAGTGGCGGTGAACTAGTAGAAGATGCACCCGTAGCTAGATTTCTAGGCCTTTACCTATAAGCAAATGCAGTCTCTAGCGAATCATAGGTGGACCTTTTTAAGGCTTGCTCATATGTCCTTGTAACGCCTCAAATTTGTACCCCAGATGCTACATAATGCTTACAATCCCGAGGGACCAAAATCTAACCCATGACTTATATTCGCTGTGAGCACTGAAGAATAATATTGTAATAATGCAGAAAAATAGGATGAAATTCCATAAGCTTCATAATCTGAATACTGGTAAAGGATAATAACTATAATAATATCTGAAAGCTGAATAGACTATCTGAACAAGTCTAGTCTAAAAATCCTCTAACTGAACTGTCTAAATATGAAGTTGATAGGACAAGCCCCCCAACTAACTCTGACTACTAAAATACAGATAAACTGAAATACTAAAATAAAAGCATATCCTCAATAGATGAGAACTCACTACTATAATATGACACTGCTGACCCAATCTATCTAAGAGTAGTCGGGAACATCAGTATCTGAACCTATGATATGAGACATTATAGTGCAAAGAGAAAGTATGCGTCAGCACGAGAAATATACTAGTATGCTAGATAAGGTAAACTAAATGTAAGGGTTCATATACATGAATAGTAACTGACTGAATAATATAGAGTAACTAAATATGAGAGTACATGGATAACTAAAACTGCTATAAATATTGAGTATGTAATACTGTGCATATACGTGCATACTGTATTTGAGCTTTTCTAAAGTTGAGTACTGTGTTTTGATAAATGAGTAACTAATATTTGAGATTACTGATACTAATTGATTGTGTCTGACAATCCTGATTCTGTATGGATGAACTGAGCCCAATACTGACACTAAAACTGAAACTATAGGAAGTAATCATCTAACCAACATGCCCCAAAAAAAATAACTGGGGTCCAACCTATAACCCCAGTTGGAAGTGTTAGTACTGTGCCATGGGTAAAGATAAGATAAATAGTTACCCTCATCTGGTAGGTAATCTAATGAGAGTAGTGGTACCCTCAACTGGAATGTAAAAACACCTCATTAACCCTCAACTAGCAGGTTGATGTCTCAACCTATGCTAGCTACATAGTTTTGGAATGAAAGGACTACTCCTAAGGGTCACACTCTCTACTGGCAGGTGAACCCCCATCCTTAGGTTCACTTGGTGCTGAATCCTACTCCTATCTAAAGGACACTGATTACTATACTGAACTGAACTACTACTAATCATGTTAACTGACTAAGTTGGACTGATACTGAGTTTCTGAGTTCTGTAACTGACTAAGTTTTACTGATTGTGACACTACTTAGAATATTTTGTATCTACTATAGCTCTAGGTAAACAACTAAGATTTTAGGGTATTAGATACCCCCAGGACTCTATAGCATGAAAATTAAAGCATACCATGATCTTGAGAAATATAACAATGTACACTTGTCCACAATTCATTCATAGAAACATTTTATCAAACACTTATAGGGCATAAGCTTGTACATGATTAGGACCATATAATGATATGTCATGATTCCACTATTTACTTTACATAGGCATTTTAGCAAACACTTGGGGAGCATGGATTATTTCACATGATAATGGCCAATAAATGAACACCATGAATACAATACTTAAATTCAAATTCATGGGTTTAGCATGCAATTTAGATAATTCATCGCATAAACTATTTTAATTTTATAGAGACTTATAATTGATCATTAATTGAAACCCAATTACTATCATTAACATGAATACAATTAAGCCTGGCTCGGTGGGATCGTGGAGTTTTACTAGAATTTGTTAAATACCATTTAGCCTGGCTCTGCGATGCACCGATGCCTACTTTGGCATACTGTTTTACAAAATATGTTGTAACACTTCACCCTGGATATCATATTTGGGTAAATTTTATATCGTTGGAAAGATGACTGAATTTCCTATGCAATGATATGCTCTGAAATGAAAAATACTAAGTACTTATAAAAATTAAATTATGATAACTCATGTACTGAGAGTTAAATTAAGCTAGGGGAATACGGGGTATTATAATATCTCTCCCTTGTGAATATTCATCCTTGAATGAGACTGATTAAGCTGATAAACACTGATAGACTGAGCTTACACACTGAATATAAATATATGGTGTATATAATACATGACTAAAGCTACTGATAAGTTGAGTTTTCATAATGAACATGCATACCTGATGCATGATTACATGACTGAACTGATTCATGAATGCATGACTGAATATACAATGGTAAAGAATACCATGTTTATAATTGTAACAGAACATGGAACTGAGTAAAGCAAAGGAAGACTATTACCTCAAGCTAAATCTGAGTTTAAAGAGAAGAAATGAGGATTCTTGGTCCCTATATCTGCTTCTGCTTCCCAAGTAGCTCCCTGAATGGACTTATTCGACCAAAGAACTTTAACCAAGGGAACTTCATTGTTCCTTAAATTGCGAATCAGACGATTAAGGATCTGGACTGGAACGTCTTCTAAGGAGAGATCATTTTGAATATCTATGCCCTTTAAGGGTACTATGACTGCTGGGTCACCATAGCATTTCTTTAGCAGGGAGATGTGGAATAATAGGTGTACTGAAGCTAGATCTGAAGGCAACCCAAGCTCATAATATACCTTTCGGAAATGACTAAGAATTCTGTAAGGACCAATATATTGGGGACTGAGCTTTCCCTTCTTGTCGAACCTCTTCACTCCCTTCATGGGAGAGATTTTTAAGAACATAAAATCACTGATCTCAAACTCAAGATCTTTTTTCCTCATATCTGCATATGATTTCTGTTGGATCTGGGAAGCCCTAATCCTTTCGCTGATTATCTGAACGTTTTCTAAGGCATTAAACACTAAGTCAGGCCCTACTACTATGGCCTCACCAACCTCGAACTAACCAATTTGAGGTCTACATATCCTACCATAAAGAGCGTTAAACGAGGACATCCGAATACTAAAATGACAACTATTATTATATGCGAATTCAATCAAAGAAAAGTGGTCATCCCAACTACCCTTAAAATCAACAACGTAGGCCCTTAACATATCTTCTAGATTTTGAATGGTCCTTTCTGCTTGACCATTTGCTTAAGGGTGAAAGTTTGTACTGAGATAAACTTGGGTACCATGACCTTTTTAGAATGCTTTCCAGAAGTGAGAGGGAAACTGGGTACCTCTATCTGAGATAATGGATACTAGGACTCTGTGTAACTTGACCAACTATATGATATAGAGTTTGGCATAGTCCTCAGATGAATAGAAAGTATGAACTGGTAAGAAGTGAGATGATTTGGTCATCCAATCTATGATAACTCAAATCAAATCATGCTGACAGCGAGCACGAGGCAAACCCATCACAAACACTACGTTCACTTTTTCCCATTTCCATGTGGGAATACTAAACTCCTGCATGGACCCATTAGGTTTCTGGTGCTCAATCTTAACTTGTTGATACACGAAGAACTTAGCTACAAACTCTGTGATATCTCTCTTCATCCAACTCCACCAATAAATCTCTCACAAATCATGGTACATCTTAGTGGCCCCTGGATGGACCGAGTAATGCAGATTATGTGCTTTTGCAAGAATTTGTTGCCTTAAGTCATCTACACCTGGCAAATATAGCTGACCCTAGCAACGGAACACAACATCTCCCCCTTTGGAGCAAACCTCTACTTTCTGATCTATTACTGACTCTTTCAACTTAACAAGGCTGGGATTTCTATCTTGCTTTTTCTTTACTTTGGAAACGAGAGATGATTCTAAACTATTCTACACCCACACACTACCATCTGCTGAATCAAATAAGAGGATACCTAGTCGGTCAATCTGATGAACATCCTGAACTAACTTCTTCTTATCATTATCAACATGAGCAACACTACCCATATATAATCTACTGAAGGCATCTGGCACTATATTGGCCTTGCCCAGATGGTATAGAACACCTATATCATAATCTTTCAACAACTCTAACCACCTTCTCTGATGTAGATTTAAATCTTTTTAAGAGAAAATATACTACAAAGTTTTATGGTTTGTGAACATATCTACATACACCCCATATAATTAGTACCTCCAAATCTTTTAAGGCAAACACTATAGCTGCTAACTCAAGATCATGGGTAGGGTGATTCTTCTCATGGGGCTTAAGATTTCTAGAGAAATAGGCTATGATCTTATCTCTCTACATGAAGACACAACCCAAACCTACTTTGGATGCATCACGGTATAGAACAAACCCATCTGAATTATCTGGTAATGCTAGAACTTGGGTTGAGGTGAGTCGAGTCTTCAACTCTTGAAAACTCTTCTCATAGGAATCTGACCACTAAAATTTGAATTTCTTCTGAGTCATTCTGTACATGGGGAATGCAATAGACAAAAACCCTTCAATAAACCGATGGTAATAGCCAGCCCAGCACAAGAAACTCCTGATATCTGATGGGGAGATGGGACTAGGCTAGTTTCTCACCATATTGGTTTTTTGAGGGTCCACTTTAATGCCATTATTGGAAATAATTTAACCACTCTAATGCCATTATTGGAAATAATTTAACCAAGGAATGCTACTGACCTTAGATAAAATTTGCACTTACTAAATTTAGTGAACAACTGATGAGTTCTGAGAGTCTGAAGTATAATTCTGAGGTTAATTTTATGATCATTCTCAATACAGGAATGGAAAAAAATGTCATTAATGAAGACTATAACGAACATATCAAAGTACTGCTTGAACATATGATTGATTAAGTCCATGAAATCTACTGGGCCATCAATAAGATAGAAGAATATGACTAAGAACTTACAGTGACCATATTGGGTTTGGAAAGCTATTTTTAGAATGCTATATTCTATGAATCTAAGCTGATGATAATCTGATCTGAGGTCTATCTCAGAAAAGTAACTGGCTCCCTAAATTTGGTCAAACAAGTCATCAATTCAAAAAAGTAGGGATTTTTTCTTGACTGTGACTTTATTCAACTGACGGTAGTCTATACACATTCTGAGAGAACCATATTTCTTACACACGAATAAGACTAGCATACCTCACGAGGAAACAATGGGTCAGATGAATCCCTTATCTAGGAGATTCTTCAACTGTTCATTTTTGTTCTTTGAGTTCAGTTGGTGCCATTCTTTATGGAGGAATAGATATAGGCTGAGTATCTAAAAGAAGGTCTATTCTGAAGTCAATTTCTCTTACGGGAGAAGTCTAAGAAGATCTTCAAGAAATATATCTGATAATTCATTTGCTATTGGAACTGACTCAAGACTAGGAGTCTCTTCTCTAGAGTCTTTGACTCATATAATATGATAGACACATACATTTTATATCATTATTCTTGCTCTACGGTATGAAATCAACTGACCTTTAAGCATTGGGGTACTACCCCTCCATTCAAGGACTGGTTCATTTGGAAATTGAAAACAAACTATTCTGTTTCTACAGTCAATCGAGGCATAGTAGGAATGGAACTAATCTATGCCTAGAATAATGTTGAAATCCATCATCTCTAACTCTACTAAGTCTGCTGAATTGACTTTCTGAGATATTATAATCAGACAATTTTTGTATACCCGCCGGCTATGATAGACTAACCCACTAGGGTAGAAACTGAGAATGATTCTATTAAGACTTTTAGTTTTATCATAAAGTTGACTGCTATGTAAGGAGTTACAAAAGAAAAAGAATATACTAGATTTAATAAGGAATAAATATGTAAATTGAAGATCTGTAACGTACTAGTGACCACATCAAGATAACATTCCTGATCTTGTCTGGACTGAATTGTATAAATCCTGTTTGGGTGTTTCCTAGTGGTGGCACTGGAGGTGGCACCCTACTGGTTTGAGTGACCGAGATGAGCTGAAGAACGGTTATACTGTCCTTGAGAACCTAACTGAGGACAATCTCTGACTTTATGGCATGGCTTGCCACACTCAAAACATACATCACTGCCAGCTCTGTAGACTCCCTGATAATTTCTGCCATATTCCTGACAATGAGTACTCTCTATTGTAATCTAATACTGCTGACTGAATCTATCTAAGCACGGTCGGGAACCTGAGTGTTAGAACCTATCTTATGAGACATCATAGCACAATTAAAATGTATGCACCAGCATGTGGAATGTACTGTTATGCTAGATGAGGTAAGGCTAAATTCAAATGCATGAACAGTAACTGACTGAATATGAGCGTACATAGATAACTAAAACTGATGTAAATACTGAGTATGTAATACTGTGCATATACATGTATACTGTATCTGAGCTTTTTTAAAGCTGAGTATTGAGTTCTAATAACTGAGTAACTGATATCTGAGATTACTGATAATTGAGATACTGGTACTGATTGACTGTGTCTGACAGTCTTGATTTTGTAGGGCTGAATTGAGCCCTATATTGAGACTGAAAC
The DNA here is from genome assembly GCA_026120095.1 of Capsicum chinense. Taxonomy (NCBI): domain Eukaryota; kingdom Viridiplantae; phylum Streptophyta; class Magnoliopsida; order Solanales; family Solanaceae; genus Capsicum; species Capsicum chinense. The sequence continues at coordinate 86,078,141 of JAPEIP010000010.1, forward strand.
TGAGACTATAGGAAGTAATCATCTAACAACATGCCCCAAATAAGATAACCGGGGTCAAACTTATAACCCCATTTAGAAGGGTGTCAGTATCGTGCCATGGGTAAAGACAAGCTAAAGAGTTACCCTCATCTGGTAGGCACTTTAATAAGAGTTGTGGTACCCTTAATTGGCAGGTAGAAATACCTCATCAACCCTCAACTGTCCAGTTGATGTATCAACGTACGATGGCTACATAGTTTTGGAATGCAAGGATTGCTCTTAAGGGTCACACCCTCTACTGGAAAGTGAACCCCCATCCTTGGGTTTACTTGGTGTTGAATCCTACTCCCATCTAAAGGACATTGATTATTATACTAAACTGAATTATTATTGATCATGTTAACTGATTGAGTTGGACTGATACTAAGTTTCTAAGTTCTTTAACTGACTGATTACTATTGATTGTGACACTACTAAGACTATTTTGTATATACTGTAGCTCTAGGTAAACAACTAAGATTTTTGGGTATTAGATACCCCCATGACTCTATAGCATAAAAATTAAAGAATAGCATGATATTGAGAAACATAACAATGTACATTTGTCCACAATTCATTCATAGAGACATTTTATCAAACACTTGTAGGGCACAAGCTTGTACATAATTAGGGCCACATAATGACATGTCATGATTCTACTATTTACTACACATAGGCATTTTAGCAAACACTTATGGAGCATGGATTATTTCACATGATAATGGACAACACATGAACACCATGAAAACAATACTCAAATTCTAATTCAAGGGTTTAACATGCAATTTATATAATTCATCACATAAACTATTTTAATTGCATGAAAACTTATAATTAATCATGAATTAAAACAAAATTGCCATCATGAACATGAATACAATTAATCTTTAAGCATGGAATTCATTAAAACTCAATCTTGTATTTTTGAATGGGATTCTTGGGCTCTATGGGTGAAAGGATCCCATAGATGAACACCAAACATACCTTGGAATGTTAATTCTTGAAGGGTCTTGGAGAAATTCTTGAGTTTGTTCTTGATTTCTTGGAGCCAGGTTTTTTCCCTTTGATAGTGAATGCCTTTTGATTTTTGGAAAAAATGAGTAATGATGGCTAATTGTAATGCCCCGCAAAATCCTCTTCCAGTCTGAGCCTTAGAGCGTATTTGGTAAAGCAAAAATCTGAGTCAAAATATTTTAGAAATATCCTCCCAAGTATGAAATACTTTGAATTATGTGGGAATCTATTTGAGCATGAAATAAGATCATAGAGGTCCCCTAACTCAAGAACAAGTTGAAAACTTTCCTATCGTTCAAGTTTTAGTGACCGTCAAAATTTGGGTAAAATTAAATCGACCATAACTCGTTGTATATGCAGAACTGGGTGGCTCTCTATATATCAAATGAAATATCTTTGAATTATCTTTCCAACGTTACCAATTTTGCCTAAATCCGATATTGGAGCAAATAGCTGTGCCCATTTTACTCCAGCATATCTGACTGGAAAACTGGTGACGACATTCGTGATAAGCTATCACGCCCGTTACAGCCTATCACCAATGTAGTCAGACCTGGGCAGATTTTTGACACCCCAGTGATGACATCTTGTGATAATCTATCACGCCCATGATGGACTATCACCAATGTGGTCAGACCTGGGCAGAAACTTAATATTTCACCTTTCTTTTGACGACATTCGTGATGGCCTATCACCAACTTGACAGCCTGTCACGGATGTCGTCAAGAATATTTTTCCAGCAATTTAAGGGCATTTTTGCAAGGGTATTTTGTTGATTTCCCACTTTTTTGAGCCTCTATAAATATGAGGAACCCTCATTCAAATCCTAATTCCACCATTTTCTTATCCAATTCTCTAAAGAATATCTAGGGTTTCATTCAAGAACCCTAATCTTCCAAAATTCATCCATAAATTCTTTAAGGTTTCTTCAAGAATCAAGTTCCTCATAGTGTGGGCTTCAATAATTTATTTATTTCAAGTGTGGATAAAGTTTCAAGCACTAAAGTT
>JAPEIP010000010.1:86089133-86102765 GCA_026120095.1 Capsicum chinense
GTGATGATGCATGAATGATTTGTGATAAGAATGATTATGTCTTACTTTTATGTTGTCGAGTCCTGGGGGTATTTATACTCAAAAATAGAGCTGTTGTCTAGAGCTCGTGTCTGTTTCTTGATAATTCTAATCGAGCCATGATTCTCAGAACTCAGTGAACTATAGAACTCTGTATCCTCTGACAAGTGAGAATCTTAATAAAGCTCAGTAATCTCAGTTATCTCTGTAATCTCTGAATCGCTAGTAATCTAGCCTCAGACCTGTAATCAGCTTAGTTCTAATAGTATTCAAGTTCAATCCTAATCTTAGAAGTGATTCGAGTAATCTATTCAGGCCCTGTATCATCAGTTAGATACCATGATTCGATATTTTTTTCGTCAGATGCGAAACCTAGTGATCTCGGTGTAACTCAGTCAGACCTTTCGAGTAATATGATCAGTGTCAGATTTAGTTCAGCCAGTGTTCAGTTGAGAATTCAGTTTTGAGTCTTTCAGTTAGGAGTAGAAACTAGCACCGAGAGAGCTCAAGGATGGGATCTCACCTACTAGTAGAAGGTGTGATTCTTAGAAGCAATCCTTATGCTCTAGAACTATGTAGCCATCGTAGGTTGAGACATTACACCTGTTAGTTGAGAGTGGATGAGAGACATTATACCTGCTAGATGAGGTGGCTTGACCTACTAGATGAGGGCTCCACCATTCTTGTTTGAGGAGCTTCTAGATGAGGGTCACATAGAGTTTTCTTTACCAGTGGTGAGGTAATGACACCCTTCCAACTAGGGCATAGGTTGGACCCCATATGTGGTAGGTCAGGGCCTGTCGGTTAAGTGAATTCTTCTCATAGTTTTAGTTTCAAATTCAGTCTCAGTTTCAGAATCAGTCTTCAGAAATTAGGACTGTCAAATACAGTCATCTATCATTGTGAGGAACTCAGATAGTTCCATTTATTTATGGGCCATCCCATCAGATAGACTTGGTCTCACATACAGTTATTTGATATTATATTCATAGATATGCTGTCAGATAGGCTTGATCACAGTATCAGATTTCTATTGAGTATTCTTGTTGTTAGATTCAGGTATAATCATATTTATTATCATTGATAAAGATTCCAAAATCATCTATTAGAAAGGTTGATCTCTAATCCTGTCAGTCAAAAGCAGTATGTCCAAGAATTCAGTCATTGATGTAAGCACATCCAGATCCTCAGTTATCAGTATCAGATGAGTTTGTGATTCAGTATCTCAGTGTTAGTACAATCTGCCGTAAAGTGGTATCTAAGTTTCAGTATCTAGAGTTGTGATAATTGTGTTCATGTTCTGTGCATTCATGTATGTGTTATCATGCAGCATTTTCATGATTATTCATTTTAGACATTGTGCATGCATGAACCCTGTCATTCTCCTACCCCGTCTACATACTTGGTACATTTTTGTACTGATGCATTTGCACTATGGTGGTTTATTTGACACCGTAGGTTCAGAGGCACAGCATCTAGTTTATCCTCAGCAGTTTGGTCCCAGTCAGCAGCAGTAGCAGTGAGTCCTCTTATTTTGAGGACGAGTCTCATTTTACTACTATTGTTTCAGACTTTGTTTACTTTTTGTTGACGGAGTTAGTTGGGGACATGTCCCATCAAATCCACAGTTTAGATAGTTAGAGGCTTCTCAGACAGATATATTAGTATTTAGTTTTTAGTTTTGAGTTTGTATAGATATGTTGAACCTTAAGGCAAGTTTCCACATTTTTTCTAGATATTATGTAGTGTATAGGTACATATATTAGAAAAGGGTTAGCTAGTGGTCCTTTGAGTCCATAAGCATCGTGTGACATCTCGGGATGAGATCTCGGGGCGTTACACTAATTATGTTCTTAGGGATTAAATCCCATACCTATACTGATAAATTTATGGAAAAAGGACTAATTTGCCACTGGACGACATTTTAATTGTCATAAAAAATTTTTGACCTGGGCTCTTAGAGCGACGCGGTTCTATCGCGTTGTGCCACTGGAAATTAACAATTGGGAACTGGGAGCTTGGCACGATGCGGTACAATTGTAGAGCTTCATTGTATGCGAATTTACCCCTTGGCGCGATGCGCCATAATCTTAGAGTCATACTGAAAAGTGATAATTCGGAAATAGGCTGGTGGTGCGACGCGATAGGATTGTAGAGTTTAACTAGAATTTGCCAAATGCCATTTGGCCTGGCACCGCGATGCGCTGATGCCTACTTTGGCACACTTTTTTACAAAATATGATATATCTCTTCACCCGGGTATCGGATTTGGATGAATTTTATATCGTTATAAAGCTGACTGAATTTCCTACACAATGGTAATCTCTAAACTAAAAAATACTGAGTACTTAAAAAAATTTATATAGGATAAATCATGTACTGAGAGTTAAATTAAGCTATGGGAGTATGGGGTATTACAATCTTGTCTAGATTCTGCAATTTCCCTACTTGTCCTCTCTTGGTCAAAACTAGGGGGACCACCACATCATTTTTCTTGAATATATCAAAGTATTTAGGACCATGCCAAGGTGATTTCTGAATAACTGGGGATATAACTAGAGTGATGGATACTATGTGGATCTTCGTGAGAGAGCACACTATTACTTACAAGATATCCACCTCCTCCAAACTATAATCTAGATTATGTATCCAAGTCCTGCTGAACCAGTCTTCCACATGAACTTATCAACAACTATTTCATTTGGGTACATGGCCTCTGCAGCAACATCCTCATCGACGGTGTCTATCACAGACCCCACTTGTATATTTTCTTGCTGTTGCATTCTCATACACTCATGACACTACTTGCTCATCATTCAATTTGAAGGTGATCTCCCTCAAGTCTATACCAATCAATACCTTACTAGAAGATAGTAAGGGTCTACCCAATATAATGGGGGCTGGAAAATTCACCTCACAATCATGAACCATAAAATTAGGATGGAACATAAAGTATGCTACCCATACCTCTACGTCACATAAAACACCCACTAATTTCTTCATAGACAAGTAAGCCATCAATAACTTTGTAGGTGTAGGTTTGAGTTCCACAATCTTCAACAACTTGTACACAACCTGAGGCATCACATTTACTCCTGATCCCAAGTCACATAAAGCCTGCTTGATATTAAGAGTCCCAATAGAATACGGAATGGTGATTACTCCAAGATTCGTCTTCTTTTCTAATTTCAATAAGGAAGGGTTGGCACTATAATGGTGAACATGATCATTTGGCTCGAAGACCCAATCCTAACTACTATCATACTTAAAATCATCATCACCCAACGTTGATTTCTCAGACTCTACGTCAGGTGTCCCATCGCTCTCGGTGCTATAAATCTTTAAGTCCTTAATAGTAGGTATAGGGGGATCATCAGTATTGGAACCAAAATTTGTGGTGATAGCTAGACAATCACTTATAGCTAGTGGGCTCTGAAATTTTTCACTTGGAAAAGTAACATGTTATTTCCGTTTGATCATAGCAAACATTTTCCCAAACTAGTGGTCCAACTGCTTGATAACTGTGGCATGAGACTCCACCTTTTGGCTCAACCCTAAAATGTCATCTTTAATCTCCATAAGGTTGTTCTTATGATTTTCTTGACCCTTCACCAGTTTGGTCAGCATTTCTTCCATTCTTGATTCTGTATTTTGTCTACCGGGCAGAATGTATATATCTCCCTTTGCTTTGTAATCATCTCTTTGTCTCCAGTCACTTTCTCTGTCCCTACTGTTGTCTCTAATCTGTCATAATAGTTCCAACCTTGGTTCCATTTCCCTTTGACATAGAAACCCTTCAACTGACGATTCAAATACCTAGCCTCTTTTTTTATCACAAACTCATAAGCTTTGGAAACTACACCCTTGCACCTTTTGTATGAACTTTCTTAGAATTTGTTATCCCAAACTACTTAGCTAGAAACTCAAGATTATTCCTCAACAATGAATTATCTAGCTCCATAAAATCATTTTTTATGCTCTGGTCGCTTGGGGAACCAATAACATAAGTTTTAAACTGCTCTCAACCTCCCGAGTTTTCCACCGTTGGTTAATCAGAGAGATCTGATCCATATTAAAAGAATCAACCTCCCAACATAGTATCATAAAATCTCCTCTAGAGATAGTGTCTTCCATGGCTCTAGAGCTGAGGTTCAGGGCTTTATAGAATAACTCTAATAAGTTCCATGATGAGTGGTGAATTTACCACTTATTTACACTCCACGTTCGTGTACACTACTATAATTTAAATGTAAAAGTGATACATACTTGGGGTGAAATATAATAATTCCCATATTTTTATAGGTATACAAGTGCTAAAACGAATAGAAGAAAACTTGAGCAAAAAAGGATCAAAAAGAGAATTGAAGTGCAAGAACTAGACAAGTTGAAGAAGGATTAAGATCTAGTCCTCAGTTAATGTGATTACACCCAGTCAAGATAGTCAACCAACTACAATCGTGATAGACTAACCACGATCGCAGTAAGTGCGATCGCGATCAATCTTCCATGATCGCTTGAGAGAGAAAAATAATCCAAGGGTAGAAACATCATTTTTACCAACCGACCCCAAATTCCATTTAAGGCTCAAAACCCCTTCATTCTAAGGGATCTTTTTTTATCCATCATCTCCTATCATTTGTTTAGGGTTTTGTAGCTTGGAACCAAATTTGTATTAATTTGAGTTAATATTTATTTAGAAGAATTCTACAGAGAGGATTTGGCATCTTCCATTGAAGATTCATTGAAGCTTAAAGTGTGGTATGCCCTATCTTTAATTTATTTAATGAATAACTTTAATAGAAGTTTCGCTTTATTTGTGTTTGTTATGTCTATTATTTGCTAAATCTACCTCTTGGGATTATGTTCAAGTAGGATGCAAGTGTGTGGGTTGTGATGTATTTGTGTAGATTTTAGTTTGTTGATGATAGGTTCGAGTATTATTTTGTTAAGCTGATTAATATTTATGGGTGAAAGCCCCAAACACTCAAATGGGTTTGATGGGTTAAAATCCTAAACTTTTGAAAGCTCAAACCATCCTTGAAAGAGGGGTTTGGGTAAACTTTCAGAACCTATATCATCCTTGAAAAAAGGGATGTGGGAACCAAGGCAATAATAGATAATTATGTGCATAGTTTGCTAATTTTAACTATCTTAGACATATGGGTGATTATGAGGTTGACTATGCCATGGTTATCATTCTAGAAATAGGGATACCCGATTGAGGTATTAGGTGGCTTTAATTAATACACTCATTAGGTACTCAAAAGAGTCAATGAGTGACATATTTAAGGTGTTGTTGAAAAACCTAACCTCAAGGACTTTTAACCTAGCCTACCATATCATCAGCAATTAGAATTTGCACATAACCTTCACAATCTAGGAATAACTTGCCTATCGAAATGCATAACCCCAAGATCGATCCTAATTGATTATCCTCTAACTGATTTTATCCTTAAATTTGTCCCTTAGAAGACAAAGAATTCTTTTAACACTCAACAAGATTGAAAACCCCCAAAAAATCTTGTACAGTAAGTTTGAACTTAGCAAGTAAATATTATTACAAACCTACTCAATCTCCACTCACATTATTCCTGAAGGATTCAACACCGACTCTTACTTGGGTCAATATATTGACAATGAACCCCTTGCACTTAAATTGACATGTGAATTGAGAGTTACAAAAAATAGCGTCGTTGCCAAGGAACAATTTGGCGTATTGAGTAAGCTTAGAATTATAGCTTACTTTCTTAAATTCAAACTTGTAAATATTTGTATGTTATTTCATTTTGTTTCTTTTGTTAGGTAGATTTTTAGTTTTCTTTGCTTTTTATTATGTCATCTAGAGACTACTATGACTTTGGTAGTTGGAAATCATATCTTGATGATCCATGCCCATATTATGATGGACACTACTTTCTAAGAGATTATAGATATTCTCCCCAAAAAGAGATGTGTGCACCATATCGATCCCATTGTGAGTATGCTTGATCTTATATGGTGGCCGCGATAGACATTAGAGAAATTGCCTAAATTCTCTCTCCCCTTGTTATGCTAATCCTAGTACAAGTTATTCTTATGGTTTTGATAGGTCTAATGATAATAAAAAGAAAGAACAAAGCACCGTATATAATTGTGTTAAAGAAATTTTTCAACTTATCTTGGATTGGGTGGACACAATGGGGGATGACATACATCTCACGCATCAATCCATAGGGGCATGTAACAAAGAAATAAAAAAATAAAAAAAGTGGGTGTGGAAGCTAATCTTTAATATACCATGAGTGGTCCCATCTTCACAATGACCTCAATGTTCATAAATCATTGGTGATTTCCCAACTAACCGAACCAAACATGAGAGAAGATGTCAAAGTTAAGAAAATAGTACTAGAGTCAAAAGAAGAAACCAAGCCAATTTCTTATGACAACTCTAGTCCATGTCAGGTCAAGGATGCTAATGATGATCCAACTCTAAAACTAAGGGATAAACCTCATTCAAACGATATTTCAACATTGTACCTAGAGGATGTGATGAAAGTCCATCTACCTAAGCACATAGAGAATCATGTAGAGAAGAAAAACCACCCCTATATTTTGGAGTTTCATATTCCAAAAGAGCATAGGTATCCCCACACTTAAAGGCAAAGAGGCATAACTTTTGATGTTCAACTAGTGTCTTATTGATTTTTTTACATTTATCGAAGGAGCCCACTCAGAAATTTGACGTAAACTTGGGTAAAAGGTTCAAGTCTTCAAAGTTTTGTAATAGAACTCGTGTTGTCATGCCCTTACTTTTTCCCAAAGATCCTCGAATATGGAATGATCAAAAGTTTGGAAAAAGTTTCAAATCCTCTAAGTGGAGACATAAAGGAGGATTATAAAAAGTGTCGTGCCAAAATGTTAAATCAACCACTCAATTGGATGAAATAAATCATTATCATGTATACATTATTTACTTTTGAATAAATCACATAATTTTGATGTTTTGTAGGTGCTTCAAACCGGAATAGAAGCCAAAAATAAGGGAAAATCAAGTTTGAGAAATGTGGCTGCCTTGCAGAAAATAGGGAAAAACAAGGGAGCAAAATGCCTTAGGTTCCGCTATCATGTCCTGAGGATCACAATCACGATACCACGATTGTGACATCTTTTATAGTCTACACCTTGGTTATCACCATGGTTTTAAGAAGCCCTTAAACTATTTTTACTCTTTTATGTTATGTAGTGTGGTCAATACAAATCTTAAAGTTGGGGGTGTATGACCCTCCCTTTGTGTGTACTCATTGGTTTACAATATTCAAACATAGTTAACTCAAAGCATGGAAATTTTATGAATTGATTGTTTAATTGTTTAGTTTTCTAATTCTTATAATAATGATGCTGGATGAGCCTTTCCCCATGATAGATTGATTGATGATATTCTTAAGGAAAAAACATCGTGATTGAGTTATGAGCCATAGATGCAGGGGAATTCTAAGTACCCGTGGTATCGAGATCACAAATGCAAGGGAAGTTTGAGTACCTATGGCATTCTAGATTTAGGATTGCACTAATGCCATTGGCGAAGTTTGAATAGCCATATGGTTAGTTTGCCCATATAATGCCAAAATGTGAGACAAAGGCTTGGATTGTTTCCATGGTTAGCAAATTTTGTATGGTGCAAGTGCAAAGTAAACACCCCCCACCATCCAAAATTTTTCAAAAATCAAGGGCATGGACGTGAGGGGCATTGAAATAATTATTTTTCTATTTTTATGACTCCTAAATTTTTGACTTGTGAAAATTTGTAGATACTGCATTTTTTCTCTAGAAGGAGGTAAAATTGAGCCTTCTTGGCGAATGTGCATGTCATGTATGATGAGCTTATATGTTTCAATCTCATGTATACTTGTACCATGTAGAACTTGCCTTGTTAGTTCTCCAAGCTAATTTTGATTGTATTTGGTTGGAGAAATGGTCTTAGGCCATCTTTGTGACTTTGGAAGGCACTTTACATTAAAAATCCTACCCATGCATAAATGTAATCCCTAGTAACCCACTTTGAAACTTTATACCTTTCCTTGGAAAATTACAAGTCATAAGCCTTTCAATTCTTGACCCTCTTTTGAACCCTATCCTCCTTGGACTTAAAAATAAAAATTCAGGCAAAAGCCTAAGTTGGGGCTAGTGAAGATTGGAAGAGGTAACTTTAGGGCCACGATAATGTAAGTTAGTGCCTAAGAGCTAAATATTGAGAACAAATTAATTAAAAAAATAAGGGACCCAAGAAAGGAAACAAAAACATGAAATGTATAAGGCAAAGAGGTGAAAAGAAGATGTTTTCCAAAAGATGGGTAAATCAAGGTAGTATAAGTAGGCATATGCTTAAAGAGTAAAAACAAAAGAAGTGGCTCACGGTCAAAAGTTGGATGAAACAGTATAATGTACATGTTCACAGAGGGTATAGGAATTTTGTTCCCAGATGATATCCTACCCTACGCTATTCATTGTAGTGGCAATTGAAAATAGGGAAAATCCTATGGCATGGTATTTTTTAACATCGAGAGTTCTTGAGAGAGAGAGAGAAACTTTTGTACTTAAATTTTTTATTTCATATTTGATAACTTGGAATGGGAAATTTTCTTTCTTGTAAGGAGGCATGTAAACAAGTTGAGGTGGGTGATGTTGTCATCTATCGAAAATGCGATAAAAGTAGTATAATTTAGTTGATATCAAACATGAGTCATTTCTTGATTATTAGTGATTGTTACATGATTTCTCTTTGAAGTCTTTTGCATCTTTGAAAATTGCATGTTATTTTGAGGGGTGTCGTGAAAATAGTCTTGCCTATGTTTAAAGAGCTATTTGTAGAAGTAATCAAAGTGAAGTCACCATTATCATTTGGGTCCTATAAATTGGGCATAAAAGTGCATTGTCTCTTGGTAAAAGGTAGTGTTACTTAGGAAAAGCAAATCTTAAAGTTGGGGGTGTTGATGAGCGGTGAATTTACCACACATTTACACTCAACATTCATGTACACTACTATGATTTAAATATAAAAGTGAGACACATTTGGGGTAAATGTACAAATTCCCATATTTTTCAGATATATGCAGGTATTGAGAAGAATAAAAGCAAACTTGAGTGAAAAATAATCAAAAAAGAGCAAGAGCTAGACAAGCTGAAGCAGGATCAAGATCTAGCCCTTAGTTATCGTTATCACACCCCATCAAGGTAGTTAACAAACTGCGATCGCGATGGACTAAAAGCAATTATAGTAAGTGCGGTTACGATCAATCTTTTGCGATCGCGTGAGAGAAAAATATAGCCCAAAGGCAAAAATGTCATTTTGACCAACCGACCCCAAATTCCATTTAAGGCTCAAACCCCTTCATTCTAATGGAATTTTTTATGCTTTATCTCTCATCCTTAGTTTAGGGTCTTGCAATTTCTTGGAGCTTGGAGCCTAAATTTGTACTAATTTAAGTTAAGATTTAATTAGTGGAACTCTAAAGAGAGGATTTGGCATCTTCCATTGAAGATTCATTGAATCTTAAAGTGTGGTTTTCCTTATCCTTAATTTATTAAATGAATAACTTTGATGGAAGTTTTGGTTTATTCATCTTTATTATGTCTATGATTTATTAAATCTACCTCTTAGGGCTATGTTTGAGTAGAATGCAAGTGTATGGGTTGTGATGTATTTTAATAGTTTTTAGTTTGTTGATGATGGGTTCTAGTATTGTTTGTTTTAGTTGATTGAGATTTGAGGGGAAAGCCCCAAACACTTAAATGGGTTTGAAGGGTGAAAATCACAAACTCTTGAATTCTCAAACCATCCTTTAAAGAGGGGTTTGGGTGAACTTGAGTAACCCATATAAACCTTGAAAGAGGGATGTGGGAACCAAGGCAGTAGTAGATAATTATGGGCATTATCTGCTAATTCTCACTATCTTAGACCTAAGGGTAATTGTAAGGTTGACTATATCATGGGTATCATCCTAAAAATAGGGATACCCTATTGAGGTATTGGGTGGCTTTAATTGATACTCTTGTTAAGTACTCTAAAGATTCAATGAGTGACATCTTTGAGGTTTTGTTGAAAAACCTAACCTCAAGGACTTTCAACCTAGACTACCACATCATCAGTAATTGGAATTTGCATTGAACCTTCACGATCCATGCGTAACTTACCCATAGGAAAGCATAACCCCAAAATCTATTCCTAATTGATTATCCTCTAATTGATTTTAGCCTTAAATTAGTCCCTTAGAAGACCAAAAATTATTTTAACACTCAAATAGATTGAACCCCCCCAAACTATCTAGCACAATAGGTTTGAACTTAGGAAGTAAATATTATTTCAAACCTACTCAATCTCCATTCACATTGTTCCTCATGGATTCAACCTCGACTCTTACTTGGGTCAATATATTGACAATAACTGCCTTGCACTTAAATTGATATGTGAATTATGCATTACAAAAAATAGCTTCATTACCGAGGTTGCAACTCTAGAACTAAGAGATAAACCTCATTCAAACCATGTTTAAACATTATACCTAGAGGATGTGATGAAATTCCATCTACCTAAGAACATAGAGGACCCTGTGGAGAAGAAGAACCACCCCTACATTTTGGAGTTTTATATTTCAAAAAGAGCATATGGATTGGATTAGAGGACAAAAATAAGGGAAAACCAAATTTGAGAAGTGTGGTAACCCTGCAGAAAATACCTCAGGTACTGTGACCGTGTCCTGAGGATCGCGATCATGACATCTTCTCCAGCCGGCAATTTGGTTATCACTGCGATTTTAGGGAGCCCTTACACCCTTCTTATGCTTTTGTGTAATGTAGTGAGGTCACTACTAATCTTAAAGTTGGGATTGTGCGCCTTACCCTTATGTATACTCATTGGTTTGCAATACTTGAACTTAGTTCACTCAAAGCATGGAAATTTTGTGAATTGATTTTTTTCATTATTTAGACTTCTAATTCTTATAATAAGGATGTCAGACTAGCCTTTCCCTATGATAGATTGATTGACGACATTTTTAAAGGAAAAATTCAAGATTGAGTTTTGAGCCATAGATGTAGTGGAAGTCTTAGTACCCATGGCATGGAGATCACAAATGAAAGGGAAGTCTGAGTACCTGTGGCATTCTGTATTTGGGATCGCACTCATGCCATTGGCGAAGTCTGACTAGCCATATGCTTGGTTTGCCCATATGAATCCAAAATGTGAGACAAAGTCTTGGGTAGTTGCCATGGTTAGTAAATTGTGCATGATGCAAGTACAAAGCAAACAACCCCCCTCCGTCCAAATTTTTTTGAAAATCAAGGGCATGCACGTGAGCGGCATTGTAATAATTCTTTTTCTCTTTTTGTGACTCCAAATATTTGACTTGTGAAAATTGATATATACTCCATTTTTGTCTTAAGAAGAAGTGAAATTTGAGCCTCCTTTACGAATTTGATGTCATGTGTGGTTAGATTATTTGCTTGAATCTCATGTATACTTGTACTATCTAGAACTTTCCTTGTTAGTTTCTCAAACTAATTTTTATTGTATTTGGTTGGAGAAATTATCTTAGGCCATCTTTGTGACTTTGGAATCCACTTTATCTTAAAAAGCCTACTTGTGCATAAATACAATCCCTAGTAACCCACTTTGAGCCTTTAGACCTTTCTTTGCCAAATTACAAGATGTAAGCCTTTCAATTCTTTACACTCTTTTGAACTCTGCCCTCCTTGAACTTAAAAAGGCAAATTGAGGCTAAAATCCTAAGTTGGGGGTACTGAAGATTGGAAGAAGTAACTTTAGGCCAGGAGAATGTAAGTTAGTGCCTAAGAGCTTAATTTTGAGAACAAGTGAATAGGAAAAAGAAAGGACCTAAGAAAGGAGAGAAAAACTAGTAATGTATAGGGCAAAGAGGTGAAAAGAAGATTCTTTCCAAAAGATGGGTGAATCAAGGTAGTAAAAGAAGGAACATGCTTGAAGAGTGAAAACAAAATAAGCGGGCCCATGGTCAAAAGTTGGATGAAATAGTATAATATAGATGTTAGAGGAGGGTATAGTCACTTTGTTCCCAAATGATATCCTACCCTACCCTGAACCTATAATACGAGCTCAAAAATCCCTTCACGATCTCTAATCAAAGATATTCATTGTAATGGAAACTAAAAATGGGGGCATGCCTATGGCATCGTACTTGTTAACATCAAGAGTTCTTGAGAGAGAGAGTTTTGTACTTAAATTCGTTGTTGCATATTTTATAACTTGGTGTGGGAAATTTTCTTTCTTGTGAGGAGGCATGTAAAAGAGTTGAGGTGGGTGATGTTGTTATCTCCCAAAGATGAGGAAAAAGGAGTATAATGTAGTTGAGGTCAAACAAGAGTCATTTCTTGAGTATTAGTGATTGTTGCAAGTTTTCTCTTTGAAGTCTTTTCCATCATTGAAAATTACGTATTATGGTAAGGGGTGTTGTGAAAATAGTCTTGCCCATATTTGAAGAACTATTTGTTGTAGTAACTATTTGGGTCATCTAATTTGCGCATAAAAGTTCATTGTCTCATGTTAAAAGGTTGTGTTGCTTGAGGAAAAGCAAAGCTTAAAGTTGGGGGTATTAATGAGGTGCGAATTTACCATTCATCTAAACTAAAAAATTCATGTACACTAATATAATTTTAATGAAAAATTATGACACAATTAGGGTTAAATTTACTAATTCTCGTATTTTGCAGGTATACAAGTGATGAGAAGAATAGAAGCAAACTTGAGCGAAAAATGATCAAAAAGGGAATTGAAGTGCAAGAGCTAGACAAACTGAAGCAGAATCAAGATCTAGCCCTAAATTATTGCGATCAATCCCAGTCCAGCTAGTCAACCAACTACAATCATGATTAATATTCTGCCATCGCATGAGAGCAAAAAATGGCCAAAGGGCAGAAACGACATTTTGACCAGCCGACCCCAAATTCCATTTAAAGCTCAAACCCCTTAATTCTAAAGTATCTTTTTTATCCTCATCTCTCATCCTTAGTTTAGGGTCTTGCAATTTCTTGTAGCTTGGAGCCTAAATTTATACTAATTTAGTTAAGATTTAATTAGAGAAACTCTATAGAAAAGATTTGGCATCTTTGATTTAAGATTCATTGGAGCTTAAAGTGTGGTTTGCCCTATCTTTAATTTATTTAATGAACAACTTTGATGGAATTTTTGGTTTATTTGTGTTTATTATTTCTATGATTTGATAAATCTACCTCTTCACGTTTTGTTTGAGTAGGGTGAAAGTGTGTGGTTTGTGATGTATTTGTATAGATTTTACTTTGGTTATTATTAGTTCTAGTATTGCTCGGTTAAATTGATTGATATTTGTAGGTGAAATCTTCAAACACACAAATAATTTTGATGAGTGAAAATCCCAAACTCTTGAAAGATCTTACCATCCTTGAAAGAGGGATTTGGGTGAACTTTTGAAACCCATATCATCCTTGAAAGAGGGATGTGGGAACCCAGGCAATAGTAGACAATTATGGGCATAGTTTACTAATTTTCACTATCTTGAACGTAAGGGTGATAATGAGGTTGACTATACCATAGGTATCATCGTAGAAATAGGGATACCCGATGAGGTA
>JAPEIP010000010.1:86103348-86117608 GCA_026120095.1 Capsicum chinense
GAAACCCATATCATCCTTGAAAGAGGGATGTGGGAACCCAGGCAATAGTAGACAATTATGGGCATAGTTTACTAATTTTCACTATCTTGAACGTAAGGGTGATAATGAGGTTGACTATACCATAGGTATCATCGTAGAAATAGGGATACCCGATGAGGTATTGTGTGGCCTTAATTAATACCCCTGTTAGGTACTCGAAAGAGTTAATGAGTGAAATCTTTGAGGTTTTGTTGACAAACCCAACCTCAAGGACATTCAACCTAGCCTACCACATCATCAACAATTGGAATTTGCATTGAACCTTCATGAATACATGCATAAATGGCCCCTAGGAAAGTATAACCCTAAGATCCATTCCTAATTAATTACCCTCGAATTGATTTTATCGTTAACTTAGTCCCATAGAAGCCCAAGAACTGCGTTAACACTCAACAAAAATGAAAAACCCCAAACTATCTTGTACCATAGGTTTGAACTAAGCAACTAACTCTTATTTCAAACCTACTCAATCACCACTCACATTGTTCCTTGTGGATTCGACCCTGACTCTTACTTGGTTAAATATATTGAGAACGACCGTCTTGTACTTAAATTGAAGTGTGAGTTGAGTGTTACCAAAAATGGCAATGTTTCTGGGGAAAAATTTTACGTATTGAGTTAGTTTGGAATTTTAGCATGCTTGATTAAATTCAAACTTGTAATATTTTTTTGTTATTTCTTTTGTTTCTTTTTTTAGGTAGATTTTTAGTTTTGTTTGCTTTTTACTATGGCATCTAGGGATTACTATGACTTTGGTAGTTTGGAAATCATATCTTGATGATCCATGCCCATATTATGATGGGCCCCACTTTTGTGAGATTGTAGATATTCTCCTCGGAAAGAGATGTGTGCATAATCTCGATCCCATTGGGAGTATGATTGCTCCTTGTGTGGTGGTTGCGAAGGACATCAGAGAAATTGCACAAATACTCTCTCCCCTTGTTATGCTAACCCAAGTGCTAGTTTTTATTATGGTTTTGATAGGTTTTATGATGATAAAAAAGAATAACAAAGCAATGGATATAATAGTGTTGAAGAAATGCTTCAACTTATCTTTTGATCGGGAGGACACAATGGGGGATGATATATATCTCATGCATTAATCCATAGGGGCATGTAATGAGGAAATCACAAAGATAAAAGAAGTGGGTATGGAGGCTAATATTTATTATATCATGAGTGGTCCCATGCTTTATAATAAGCACAATGTTTATAAATCATCAGTGATTTCCCAACTAATTGAACCAAACATGAGAGAAGATACCGAAGTCAAGGAAATGGTGATAGAGTGAAAAGAAGAAACCATGCCAATTTCTTATGACGACTCTACTATATTTTGGGGCATAGATGCTAATGAGGATGAAACTCCTCAACTAAGGGATAAAATCATTTAAACCATGTTTCAATATTGTACCTAGGGATATGATGGAAGACCATCTACCTATGCACATAGAAGATCATAGGGAGAAGAAAAACCACCCCTACATTTTGGAGTATGATATTCCAAAAGAGCATATGGGAGCCCCACACTTAATAGCCATGGAGCACAACTTTTGATGTTTAACTAATGGCCTATTGATGTTTCTAACTTTACAGAAGTAGCCCACTTGGAAATTTGACGTAAACTTGGGTAAAAGATTCAAGTCTTCAAAGTGGAGAAATATAAACTCGTGTTGTCATGCCCCTAATTTTTCCAAAAGATCCTTGAATATGGAATGATCAAAAGTTAGGAAAAAGGTTCAAATCCTCTAAGTGGAGACACAATTAAGGATTATAAAAGGCGTCGTGCCGCGACATTAAATTAAGCTCTTGATGGGAGGCAACCCATCATTATCATGTATATTTAATTTTTAATAAATCACATAATTTTGATTTCTTGTAGGTTCTTTAGATAGGATTGGAAGACAAAAACAATGGAAAACCAAGTTTGAGAAGTACGGATACCCTGCAAAAAATATGATAAAACAGGTGAGCAAAACGCCTCAGGTACCACAATCGTATCCTGAGGATCGCGATGGCGACATCTTATCTAGCTGGCACCTTGGTTATCACTGTAGTTTCAAGGAGCCCTTAAACCCTCCTTATGCTTTTTTGTTATGTAGTGAGTCACTACAAATCTTAAAGTTGGGGGTGTATTGGTTTTCAATACTCGAACTTAGTTCACTCAAATCATGGAAATTTTGCGAATTGATTGTTTTCATTGTTTAGTTATCTAATTCTTATAATAATGATGTCAGACGAGCCTTTCCCTATGATAGATTGATTAACGACATTCTTGAAGAAAAAGTATCGTGTTTGAGTTTTGATCCATAGATATAGTGGAAGTCTTAGTACCCCTGGAATGGAGATCACAAATGAAAGGGAAGTTTGAGAACCTATAGCATTCTGGATTTGGGACCGTACTCATGCCATTGGCGAAGTATGAGTAGCCATATGGTTGGTTTGCCCATATGAAGCCAAAATGTGAGACAAAGTCTTGGGTAGTTTCCATGGTTAGCAAATTGTTCATGGTGCAAGTGCAAAGCAAACACCCTCCTTCGTCCAATTTTTTTCAAAAATCAAGGGCATGGACGTGAGCAGTATTGTAACAATTTATTTGATCTTTTTGTGACTTTAAATTTTTGACTTGTGAAAATGTATAGATACTCCATTTTTTTCTCTAGCGAGAGGTGAATTTGAGCCTCCTTGGTGAATTTGCATGGCATGTGTGTTGAGCTTATTTGTTTGAATCTCATGTATAATTGTACCATCTAGAACTTGCCCCTAGTCTCTCAAAGCTAATTTTTATTGTATTTGGTTGGAGAAATGATCTTAGGCCATCTTTGTGACTTTGGAAGCCACTTTATCTTAAAAAGTGTACCTGTGCATAAATGGAATCTCGTGTAACCCACTTTGAGCCTTTATATCCTTCCTTGTCAAATTACAAGCCCTGAGCCTTTCAATTCTTGACGCTAATCTATCAAAAATGCATTCTTCTCATCAATACAGGAATAACATACCCATATTGCACCGTTCTTATTCGGTTCCAAAAATCATGACAAAACCCTATATGGGTCCCACTTATGAAAATTGCATTTCTAAAACCAACCCAACATGATATCAATCTCAAGGAATCATTACCCTTGTAATTTGGATAAACCAAGCTAAATTAGGGATAATATCAAGCCCTAAGAGTTTTGGGGTTTTGAGCAAGAAATCATGAAATTTCACCAAGAAAAGAATGAATTCTTACCATAAATCAAAAGATAATCATAAAAATAAATGTTACTCTAGCTTCCCATTCTCCTATAAGCTTCAATTTTAAGATCTTAGACTATTTAGGGTTCTTAACTCTCAACGGAGTGATGAAGAATGGCCAAAATTGTAGAAAAAGGGTCATTTTATTCCCAGTCCAGGTCCTCGATCGTCACTATCACAACCTGCTGCCTCGTGATCGCACAATGTCTCATCTGCCACATAAGTCGCGATTGCGACAAAACAATGTGATTGCGACATCTCCTCTACATGGTGAGTCACGACCGCGGTCTAAATTACTACTATCGCAGTGCACCAAATTTTCCAAGTCAAAAAATGGACTCAACCAGGTGATCGAGATTTGTTTAGAATCTTGTATACACAAATGAACTATATAATCACACTAAATTTGATGTTTCAGACTCAATGGCGCACTTGGATTTTACATACGAGGTCGTTTCAACTAAATAAGGGTCCCACACCCATATTTCATTGTCTTAGCTTTTCAACCAATAGGTCAAAATGAGCTCGGGTGCCTCAAAACTCAAACCAAAGGTCCACCTAGCCTAAAATTTATATTCCAGAACTTCTAGCGTAGTAAGAATTTACATATTAGATTGTTTTGATGAAATTTTCACCCATTGTCCATTTGGAACCAGCAAAGACTTCAAAATAGCGAATAGGCTCTTAAAATTAAACGAACTTCCTGATAACCAAACTGTTTGTCCTAGCAACTCATAAACGACTTGGGGAAACTATACAAAAGCTCTAATGGTGAAAATACAAAGAAATAAGCAAAATGAACTGAAGGATCATTACAATATCCACTACTTAAGTTACTTTTATCCCCAAAACTTAAGAATTAGGATATACCTAAAGTTTTAAATAGGTGAGGATACTGGGTCCGCTTCTCGCTCTCGATTTCTCAAGTGGCCTCCTCCACAGGGCAGTGACTCTACTGAACCTTAACTTTAGGAATCTATCTAGTGCGCAACCGCCTAACATTACTAGTAAAATAAGCACCGACTCCTCTACATTAGTTAAATGCTCATCCAACTGGACTGAGTCCTATCTAAGCACATTAGATAAATCATAAATGTATCATCACAAAGTAGAAACATGGAAAACTGGATGGAAAATGGCAAAATATGGAGATAAAGATAACTTATAGGCTACCTCACCAACTGTGTGAAGAATCTCAAAAAGCCCAATATATTTAGGACTGATCTTGCCCTTCCTCTAGTAGCGCATCATACCTTTCAGCGGTGATACCCATAGGAATACACGATCAGTAACTTCAAATCTCAAGGTACCAAACCTACGGTTTGCATGGGCCTTCTACCTACTCTAAGATACTCACAACTAATACTAAATCACCCTAACTCTATTGAGCGACTCCTGAATAAAATCAATACCCCGAGACCTAACCTTGGAATTCTTAAACCATCAAATCAAAGAACGATATCTCCTACCATAGAAGCCTCTAAAGTTTCCTACTCAATGATTAAATTATAAATTTTATTATATGAAAACTATGCCATGGCTATGTGATACTCCCACTGGCCTACGAAATCCATAACATAGGCTCGGAGCATATCCTCAAGAACCCGAATAGTCGACTCAAGTTGGCCATCGATCTTTGGATAAAAGGTCATACTAAGATCCTCCTGAGTGCCCAATCCTCCTGAATGCTCTACAAAACCTTGAAGTGAACACAGAACCACAGTCAGAAATGATAGAAATTAGTACACCATGCAAACAGACTATCTCTAGAACATAGATATAGGCTAATCTATCAGCACCGACGCACATATAAATAGGAATGAAATGTGATGGCTTGGTAAAATGATATAAAATGAACCAAATACAATCTAAACCATGAGAAATATGAGGCAAACCACTAATGAAATCCATGGTGATCCGTTCCCATTTCCACTCAGGAATGGGCAACCTCTAAGTAAATCACTAGGTCGCTGATGCTTGTCCTTTACCTACTGACAACATGGGTAATGAGCTATAAAGTATGCCACATCTCTTTTCATACCACTCTACTAATAATGTTGTCTTAAATCTTTATACATCTTGGTTGTGTTGAGATAAATAGAATATCTAGAGCTATAAACCTCATGCAAAATAAAATAAATTAAGTCATTGATCCATGAAACACAAATGCGACCATTAAATCTCAAAACACCCACAAAATTTATGGTGTTCCTCTTAGGCTCACCACTTAACACCTGATCATGAAGGAAATAAAGCTGACTTCTTAAATTATTATTCCCAAATCTTCTCAAATAGAAAAGGCCCCGCCTTAACATTAGCCAAAATCCTCTTAGTATCTTAAATGACAAGGTAAAGCATCAAGTTAGGTAAGGACTAAATGTCTCACTCCAACAGCCTTTGAGAAACTAAAATGTAAGCCAAGATACCCATACTTACTATCTTTCGACTCAAGGCATCTTCTACCATATTTGACTTTCCTAGATGATACAAGATAAAAATATCATAATCCTTAAGAAACTCCATCCATCTATGTTGCCTAGTATTAAGATGCTAAAGACTGCGATGATCAGTAAAAATCTCACAATGTACACCATAAATATAATGCTTCTAAATCTTAAGTATGAAAACTCCCACTGGTAACTCTAAATTATAAGTAGGGTAGTTGCACTTGTGCATTAAGCTGTTTAGAAGAATAAGAAATAACATGACCCTACTTCACCAATATACAACACAAACCGACACCAGAAGCATCACAAAACATGGTGAATCCCTCACCATCAACAGGAAGAGCTAAAATAGGAGATGAAATAAGAAAATTCTTGAGATATCAAAAGATCATCTTACACTTCTCAGACCATTGGAAAGGAACCTCCTTCTGAGTTAATCTGATCATAGGGGCTGAAATAGAATCAAAACCCAAAAAAATCATCTATAATAACTGGACAAACTGATAAAATTATGAACCTTAGTCAGAGATATAGGTCTAGCCTAACCATAAATTACCTCAACCTTGGTTGGGTCTTCCATAATACCATTCTTAGACACCACATATCCAAGGCATGTAACCTACTTAGGCAAAAACTCACACTTAGTGAACATGGAAAAAACACATGATCTTTCAATGCCTGGAGTATGATCCCCAAATATTGTGCATGCTCCTCTATATTTCACAATTACACAGGTATGTCATCGCTGAACACAATCATAAATAAATCTAAATAGGTCCTGAATACTTGGTTCATCAAATCTATGAATGCGGCTGGGGAATTATTCAACCTAAATGACATCATTAAGAACTCACAATCACCATAACGGGTCCTAAATGTTATCTTTGGGATATCCTTAGCCCAAATCATTAACTGATGGTAACCAAATCTCAAATAAATCTTAGAAAACACTATCGCACACTAAAGATGGTCAAACAAATCATCAATGTGAGCCATAGGATAATGGTTCTTTACCGTCACCTTATCGTGCATGTATATAAAACCATGCCTATCAGCCTACCCCTTTGAGCACCAGTCTATTCAAAGTACGGATATATGCTTTTTTTACGGTATGATGTCTTATATCATATGTTCAGATGCACGGGCTCTAAAACACCCTTAGCATCTCAGATTCTCAGCTTTGAGAGTAGTGGTGAGTCCTTATAGTTTGAAGACATGCTTATTATTTATAGTACTTCAGTTTTATTTCAGTTGATGGAGTTAGTTGGGGGCTTGTCCTATTAACACCACAGTTCAGATAGTTTAGAGGCTTTTTCAGACTAGAGTATTTTTATACATTTTTCAGTTTTGTCAGTACTTATATTCAATTTTAGTATTTTGATACCGCATTCAGATTTATTTATAGATTTGCACCTTATGGCATATGTTTTTGCCTATTTCTGTAATCATTATAGTATTTATTAGACGGTTATTTTAGAAGGTACCAGTCATGGGTTAGTTGTGGTCCTTCGAGATTATGAACACCATGTAGCATCCAAGGTACAGACTTGGGGCGTTACATAAAACCTTGCCAAGAATATCCTAAAACTTCAAATTTAGCTCTTTAAACTAGGCAGAAGCCATATGGTAAGGTGCCATAGAAATTGATTGGGTGCCAGACTCAACATCAATAGCAAACTTAATCTCATGGACAGAGGGATTACCAGGTAGGTCGGTAGGTAACACATTAAGAAACTCATAAACAATAGGAATAAAGTAAAGCGATAGACTCTTCACACTAGTATCACAAATATAAGAGAGATAAGACTCGCAACCTCTCTAAATAAGTCCCTTACCTCACATATAAGAAATAATCCCCATCAGCTCATGGTTAACAGCTCCCTGCCGCACACCTGGGGGTATACTTGGCATTAATGAGGTAACAGTCTTTGCAAAATAATCCATGATTATATGATGGTGGGATAACTAGTTCATTCCCAGAATCACATCATAATCAACCATATTTAGAACAATAAGGTCAACATAAGCATCAACATCACTAATTGTCACAACACATGATACAAAAACTTGATCTACTACTAGAGAATCATCCATGGGAGTAGATACACGTAATAGCATAGAATAAGTCACAAAACAATTCCAATTGTGATGCATAATAATCAAATATATAAGAATAAATAGATCTCAGATAAAATAAAGCAAAGCCCAACTAGCGGTACATAAAAACTATACTTTTATAACATCCAAAGTCTTAACCTCGAGTCTTATAGGTACTTCATATAACTGACCATACCCACCTCCTGGATGGAAACTTAACCAA
The DNA here is from genome assembly GCA_026120095.1 of Capsicum chinense. Classification (NCBI taxonomy): domain Eukaryota; kingdom Viridiplantae; phylum Streptophyta; class Magnoliopsida; order Solanales; family Solanaceae; genus Capsicum; species Capsicum chinense. The sequence continues at coordinate 86,111,392 of JAPEIP010000010.1, forward strand.
TATCCTATCCTACCTACCTAAGAACCTCCTCAAGTACCCTAGAAACCACCTTTGCGATAATGAAAACCATCTCTAGTTGAGGGATAAGTTGCTCTAATAGGGGGAAACACTCTGAGTTAAAGCAACAATTGCCCCATGACTAGGCCAATCTCATAAATAGTGACCAGGAGCTCCACAAGCATAACATGAGACTTGAGCTAAACTAGAACCACTAGATCCAGCTGGCCCGACATAACCATCACGTCTATAATAACCAAAAAATGAATCTCTCAAACATAAACCACTGGCCTTACCATGGAGATCACTAGCACTAGACTTACCTCCATCAGTAATCTGAAGCATTACCTGAACGGGTCAGCTAGGCTAACTCTAAGACTAATAGGATGGATGTAGAGGATACCTATTGTTAGAACTACTTTGTCTAGGTCAGGAACTATGATGGCTCCCACTGAATCTTTCCTAAAACCTAGGCCTCTTATCATGGACCTTACGACCCTTATAGTGCATCTCCTCCATTACCCAAGCATAATTTAAAACCTCAGCAAAAGATCAACCCACAATAACTAAGCTCTGAGTAGACATACAAAAGGGAAGTATCAACCTTACAAAAAAGTAACAAACTCTTTCATACTCTATATCCAGAATAGAAGTTGTATCCCTAGTCAACTTGTGAAAATGACCCTCATATGTTGCAACTATCATGGAGCCCTGCTTTAATCTAGAGAATTAATCTCTCAAACAATCTCTATTGCTGCGTGTAATGCCCCAATTCTATACCCTGAATGATAGACGGTGCTTACGACCCCAAAGGACCACAAGCTAACCCATGACTGGTACCTATTGTGAGCGTTGGATAATAATACTGAAAGTAATACGGAAAAATAGGTTGAAATTCCATAAGGTTCAAAATCTAAAATACTGGTGAATAATAATAACATCTGATAAAACAACTAAAATCTGAATATTGTCTAAACTAGTCTAGTCTGAAAAGTCTCTAACTGAATTGTCTGAATGTGCAGTTGATGGGACAAGCCCCCAACTAACTTAGATGAATGAAATATAGAAACTACTGAAAATACTAAAATAAAAGTACATCCTCGACAGATGAGGACTCATTACTGAATCTGCTGCTTCTAATTGAATCTATGTATGCGTAGTCAGAAACCTAAGCATCCGAACCTATGATATGAGACATCATAGCACAAAGAGAAAGTATGCATAAGTACGTGAAATGTACTAGTTTGCTAGATGAGATAAGGATGAATGGAAGGGTTCATATGCATGAACAATAACTGACTGAATGATATGGAATAACTGAGTATGAACACACGGATAACTAAAACTGCTATAAAATATTGAATATGTAATACTATGCATATACATGTATACAGTATCTAAGATTTTATTAAAGCTGAGAATAGATTTTTTATACTATGTAACTGATATCTAAGATTACTGATAACTAAATTACTAATAACTGAGTGATTGTGTCTGATAGTCCTGATTCTATAGAATTGAACAGAGTCCTATACTGAGATTGAAACTAAAATTATGGGAAGTAATCATCTAATCGACATACCCCAAATAAGGTATCTGGGGTCTAACATGTAACCCAAGTTAGAAGAGAGTCATTATCGTGCCAGGGGTAAAGACAAGCAGAAGAGTCACCCTCAACTGATAGGTACTCTAATAAGAATGGTGGTACTCTCAACTAGCAAGTGAAATATCTCATCAACCCTCAAATGGCTAGTTGATGTCTCAACCTGCGCTGAATACGTAGTTTTGGAATGCAAGGATTTTTCTAAGGATCACACCCTCTACTGGAAGGTGAGCCCTCATCCTTGGGTTCACTCGGTGCTGAATCCTACTCCCAACTGAATGACATTGATTATTATACTGAGGTAAACTAGACTAATACTGAGATTCATTGAGTTTTGTAACTAACTGAGTTCACTAAGTTCTGTTAACTGGATGAGTACTACTTGTGCTATGACTAAGACTATTCTATATCGATTGTAGATCTAGGTAAACAACTAGATTTACGGGTATTGAATACACGCAGGACTCGATAGCATGGAAAGTAAAGCATGGTCTGATCTTAAAAGCATACTATTATTACTTTCTTGTTAACAATGCATTCATCTAGACATTTTGTCAAACACTTGATATAAATGAGCTTCTACATGATTGGGACCACATAATGGCATGTTATGTTTCCACCATTTACTTCACATACACATTTTAGCAAAAACTTGGGGAGCATGAATTATTTCAATGATAAAAGTCAACACATGAAAATCATGGATGCAATAGTGAATTGTAAATTCAAGGGTTTAGCATGCAATTCATATAATTCCCCATAAATACTTTTCAAATTTCATGAGACTTATACTAAATCATAAATTTAAACCCAATTAATATATTGAACATGCATACGATAAATTTTTAAGCATGGATATCTCAAATCTATAAACTTGTATGTTTAAAAGGAGGTTCTTGGACTTCAAGGGTGAAAGAAACCAATGAATGAACATCTAACATACCTGGGAATATTAATTCTTGAAGGTTCTTGGAAGAATTCTTGAGTTTGTTCTTGATTTCTTGAAAACTAGGGTTTTACCCTTTGAGAGAAAATGTTTTAATCTTGAGAGAAAGTAAGGAAATAATGATATAACTAGGTTAATTAGTGTTTAATCTCATGTTAAGGGTTGATTTGGGTCATAGAAAATCCCAAATTACCGCTGGGAAGTATATAAAATTCATCAATAAAAACCTTATTTTGGGCTTCACCATGATGCGGTGGCATCGCAGTGAGCCACTGGTTCTTGGCTGGCACTGTGTAAAAGGGGACAAACATGAAATAACCTTGTGGCGCGATGCGATGGTATCACATTGACATACTGGCAATTGACAACTAGGAAAATGGTTTCTATCGTGACGTAGTGAGATCACGGAGCTTCACTAAAAATTAACTATTATGACCTGGGAGCTCACCGTGATGCGGCACAATCGTGTTACTTTACTAAAAATTGCCAAATGCCATTTAGACCTTCACCGCGATGCAGTGATGTGCTATTTCGCACACTATTTTACAAAAATGGGTATAACTCTTCACCCGGGTATCAGATTTGGGCGAATTTTATATCGTTGGAAAGCTGAATGAATTTCCTATGCAAAGACAAGCTTGAAATTGAATAATACTGAGTATTTTAAAATTTTATATATGAATAATCATGTATTGAGAGTTAAATTAAGCTAGGAAAATATGGGGTATCACAATATCTCCCCGTTTGGAACATTCATCCTTGAATAATACTAATTAAGATGAGAAACACTAATAGACTGAGTTTACACTCTGAACATACATATTCGATACATGGAATACATGACTGAAATACTTATAAGCTGAGTTTTCATCCTGAATATGTATGCCTGATGCATTAGTACATGGCTGAAATAATTCATAAATGCATGACTATCATGAAGATAATATGCAACAATAAAGAATAACAAGTGTATAACTATAATTGAACATAGAACAAAGTAAAGTTAAGAAAGACTGTTACCTTAAGTTGAATCTGAATTTGTGGAAAAGAGGTAAGGATACTTGGTCTGCATATCTGCTTCTCCTTCCTAAGTAGCTCCCTCATTGGGCTGATTCGGCTAAAGAACTTTGACAAAGGGAACATCTTTGTTCCTCAGTTTACGAATTTGATGATGAGGATTTGTACTAGAACCTCTTCGAAAGAGATATCATTCTGAATATCTATGCCCTCTAAGGGAACTATGACTGTTGGATCACCAATGCATTTCTTTAACAAGAAGACGTGGAATACTAGGTGCACTGAAGCTAGATCTAAAGGAAACTCAAGCTCATAAGCTAACTTTTCAAAACGGCTGAGGATTCGGTAAGGATCAACATATTGGGGACTAAGTTTTCCCTTCTTGCCGAACCTCTTCACCCCCTTCATGGGAGAGATTTTCAAGAATACAAAATCACTGATCTCAAACTCAAGATCCTTTTATCTCATATCTACATACAATTATTGTCGGCTTTAGGCTGCCTTAAGCCTTTCTCTGATCAACTGAACCTTCTCTAAGGCATCAAACACTAGATCAAGCCCTACTACTGTGGCTTTACCTACTTCGAACCAACTAATTGGAGATATACATCTCCTACGATAAAGAGCCTCAAATGGATCCATCTAAATACTAGAATGATAACTATTATTACATGCGAATTTGATCAACGGTAAATGCTCATCCCAACTACCTTTAAAATAAACAACTCAGGATCTCAACATATCTTCTAGAGTCTGAATGGTCCTTTCTACTTAACCATCGGTCTGAGGGTGGAAAGTTGTACTAAGTTAAAATTGGGTACCAATATCCTTTTAGAATGCTTTCCAGAAGTGAGAGGTAAAATGGGTACCGTTATTTGAGATAATGGATATTGGGACTCCGTGTAACCTAACCAACTCTCTGACATAGAGTTTAGCCTAGTCTTCAGCTGAATAAGAAGTATGAACTAGCAAGCAATGAGCGGATTTGTTCATCTTTCTACAATAACCCAAACCAAATCATGCTTAGGATGAGTACTAGGAAAACCCATCACAAAGTCTATGTTCACTTCGTCCTATTTCCATATGGGAATACTGAACTCCTGCATGGATCCACTAGGCTTCTGGTGCTCAATCTTAACCTTCTGACACGTAGAGCACTTAGCTATAAGCTCTGCAATATCCCTCTTTATCCCACTTCACTAGTAGATTTCCCATAAATCACGGTACATCCTAGTGGCCCCTAGATGAATAGATTAATGTGCACCATGTAATTTTGTAAGAATTTATTGTGTCAAGTCTTCTATACCTAAAACGCAGAGCCTACCCTGGCAACGTAACACACCATTTCCCCCTTGGGAGAAAACCTCTACTTTCTGAACTCTGACTGACTCTTTCAACTTAAGTAGTCTGGGATCTCTATTCTATTTTTCTTTTACCTCAGAAACTAGAGATGATTTTAAGCTATTCTATACCAATACACTACCCTCTGATGAATTGAGTAAGAGGACACCTAGTTGGGCAAGCTAATGAACTTCCTGAGATAACTTTCTCTTACCACTCTTATCATGAGCAACACTACTATAGACAATCTACTGAGAGCATCTGCCACTATATTCGCCTTGCCCAGATGGTATAAAACACTTATTTCATAATCTTTCATAAACTCCAACCATCATCTCTGACGCGAATTCAAATATTTCTGAGAGAACACATACTGTAAGCTTTTATGGTCTGTGAACATATCAACATTCACCCAATACAAATAATGCCTCTAAATCTGTAAGGAAAACATTTCATCTACTAACTCAAGGTCATGGGTAAGGTAATTCTTCTCATAAGGCTTAAGTTGCCTAGAGGCATAGGCTATGTGTAATGCCCCAAAAAATGGGTCCCGGAGCATCACACGGTGCTTGAGGCTAAGAGTATCCCCAAGCTAACCCTTTGAGCCATTCTCATTTAGTTCAACACAAATCAATGGGGTTTCCATAAATAACCCTCAAATATTAACAGAGTAATCATCATCCAATAATAAAAGAATTTCAGAAAGATAAAAAAATACGACTTATTAGTCAACTCCCAACATCTATACTAGTCTGACAAGCCTCTTAGAAAATCAATAAAACCAGTGATCCATTGAGATATGCCCCAACTGACTCATACTCAGTTATCAAATGTAAACGATTTCGTGAAACCAACATCAGACATCACGTCCTCGGAACATGAGGACTCACCACAATAAAGAATGTAGAACAGCGTGCCTGAAGAATCACTGTCGAACCTGGAACAGAGCACCTAAACCTATATTCTGAGAAAATACAGCCCACATCCAAAGATATGGGTCAGTACCATGGAAAGAAATCGAGTATATAGGGGTGTATGCAGTTGTATAAACATCATCATCATAAATATTTATAAGAAATATACAGGATGTATAAAAGACTCACATAGCCCAAAGAAAATCATCATAATCATGAGAGGATGAAATAAGTACAATAACACATTTGAGTCATATAATTTGTCAATCACTTTCAGTTCATCAACAATATCAATTCTCATAATGTAAATATCATTTAAATCTTTCGAAAGAATAACTTTCACAATTCCACTTTCAAATCACTTCACCATTCACTATAGACACAAGGAAACACACACAC
>JAPEIP010000010.1:86126310-86149516 GCA_026120095.1 Capsicum chinense
GCTTAGGGTTTTCTTTTTGAGGGAATTTCATGAAATATAACATATAATGCTTTTAATAGGCTTTAATATAGGGTATGAACGGATTTTGGGTTAGGGGGGATGACCAAAATGCCCCTAAAAATCAAATAATTCTCGAATCTGTCCTTTGGTGGACTATTTTGATAGTCTGAAGTAGATCAACCATAACGTTTTACTCTCATATCAAAATTGGATTAAACCAATTTCATTAGAAAGAGGACTCTCATATCTTTCCATTGATATATAGTATCTCACCCAGATCATTGTTTTTTAGGAGTTATGATTATTTGAAGTTGACCCAAAAATTCACTTTTGATAGGCTAAAGTAGATCGACCATAACTTTTTGCTCTGATAGATAAATTTGATGAAACTAATTTCATTAGAAAGAGGACTCGCAGAGCTTTTTGTTGAAATATAGTAGATCACCCAGATCATTATGTACAAGGAATTATGATCGTTTAAAGTTGTAGAAAAAATACGCCAGGCCTCAGTACTTTTTCCTACACGTTTTACTGTTTACTACTATTTACGGTTCGATCAAAATGTTTATAACTCATCGTTCGGGTGTCCATTTTGGATGATCCACCTATCGTTGGAAATTTTATTTGATACTCTATGCAATGGCGGGTCATAATCTAAGACATTCCGCACGAAAAATTTATAATTCATTCTAGAAGATAGAACCCAACATGTTTACGCACAAAATTTCAACGAAAAATTTCCTGGGGTATTACACTATGACCTCAACCCTCTACAGGAGGACATAACCTAAACCTACTCTGGATACATCACAGTACACCAAAAACCCATCATAACTATCTAGTAGAGTTAAAATTGGGGCTGAAGTAAGTCGAGTCTTTAACTCCTAAAAACTCTTCTCATAAGAATATGACCACTGGAATTTGACTTTCTTATGAGTCAATCTAGACATAGGGGATGAAATGGACAAAATTCCTTCAACATACCGATGTTAATAGCTAGCTAAACCCAAGAAACTCCTAATATCTGATAGAGAAATGTGTCTAGGCCAGTTTCTCACTTATTTGGTCTTTCAAGGATCAACTCTAATACCATCACCGGAAATGATATGACCAAGGAATACTATTGACCTTAACCAAAATTTGTACTTATTAAATTTGGTGAAAAACTAATGGTCTCTGAGAGCCTGAAGTATGATTCTGAGGTGATCTGCATGATCATTCTCACTACGGGAGTAAATAAGAATGTCATCAAGACTATAATGAACACATCTAAGTACTACTTAAACACACAATTCACTAAGTCCATGAAGGCTGCTGGGGCATTAGTGAGACAAAAGGACATGACTTAAAAATTGAAGTGACCATATAGGGTAAGTAAAGCTATTTTTGAAATGTCATATTCTCTAACTCTGAGTTGATGATAGCCTAATCTAAGGTGTATTTCAGAAAAAAAATTGGCACCCTAAAGTTGGTCAAATAAGTCATCAATTCTAGGAAGTAGGTATTTATTATTGATTGTGACTTTGTTCAACTAACGGTAGTCTATACACATTCTGAGAAAGCCATCTTTCTTATGCACGAAGAGAATTGGTACGCCCCATGGGGAAATACTAGGTTTGAAACCCCTTATCTAAAAGGTCCTTTAACTTCTTTTAACTCTCTGAGTTCAACTGGAGTCATTTTGTATGGCGAAATAGATATAGGCTGAGAGTCGAGAAAAAGGTCTATTTTGAATTTGATTTCCCTTATGGGAGGAACTCCGGAAGGATCTTGGGGAAACATATCTGAGAATTCATTTACTACTGGAACTGACTCAATACTCGGAGTCTCTAAACTAGAGTCTTTGACTCACACAAGATGATAGACACATCCCTTGGATATCATTTTTCTCGCTCTAAAGTATTAAATCAACTGACCCTTAAGTACTGTGGTACTACCTTTCCATTCAAAGATTGGTTCATTTAGAAAGTAAAAATTAAAAATTCTGTTTCTACAATCAACTGAGGCATAGAATGAATGGAGCCAATCCATGCTAAGAATAACATAGAAATATGTCATATATAATTCTACTAAGTCTGTTAATGTCAATTTATGAGATACCATGATCAGACTGTTCTTATATACCTGCTAGGTTATGATAGACTGGACCACTGGGGTAGATATTGAGAAGGGCTCTATTAAGATATCTGGTTTGATCTTAAAGTTGACTGTTGTGTAAGGAGTTATAAAGACAAAAAAAACTCCTTGATCTAATAAGGAATAAACATGTAAATGAAAGATCTATAACATACTAGTGACCACATCAGGAGAAATTTCCTGATCTTGTCTGGACTAAAGTACATAAAGCCTGTTTGAGTGTTGCCCACTAGTGGCACTGGAAGTGGCACCCTACTAATTCGGGAGACTAAATTAAGCTGGGGGATGGTTATACTGACCTTGAGAACCTGACTGAGGACAATCTCTGACTCTATGGCCTGGCTTTCCACGCTCGAAACAAACATCATTGCCAGCACTGCAGATATCCTGATGGTTTCTACCACATTTTTGACAAAGAGGATTTGTTCTAGAATTGTTGACACTACCTTTAGATTTAGAGCCTGGCGCCCTATCTTTGTTACCATTTTTAAAATTAGTTACAGGAGCACTAGCTAAGGACAGATCTGGAAATGAGGACTTCAAGCAAAACTGGGAATGGTTACGCGGAGTAAAATTAAAGCTACCTATTCTAGCTTTTTTGTTCTCTCTCTCTTCTTATTTTTATCCTCTTCTATCTGCTAAGCATGGACCATTATCCAGGATATGTCCATCTCCTTAATTAACATCGTAGTTCTATAATATTTAACCACACTCTCTGATACCCCAGATACGTACTTACTCATTTTAGACCTATTGTCTGCTACTACATGAGGAGTATATCTGGCTAACTGAGTAAATTTGAGGGAATAATATTTCGCACTCATGCTACATTTCCTGAGATTGATGAACTCTAACACGTTGGCTTCTCTTAGCTCTAAGGGAAAGAATCTATCTAGAAAAGTAGTAGCAAACTCTTCCTACTCAATGGGCTCTGCATCTGTTCCCCTATCTACCTTCCACTACTTAAACCACGTATGAGCCATAACTAGTAGCTGATAAGTGGCTTACTAACCATTCTCACTAGAAGTCACTCTAGTAATATTTGAGACTTTCTGAACCTGATCAAGGATCTCCTGTGGATCTTCTTCTAACTTAGATCCTCAGAATAGTGGAGGATTCATTCGGGTGAAGTCCCGAATCTTGGTTGCAGTAGTATTGGCCATTGGGTTGGCCTGAATAGTAGATGGCCTTTCATTCTGAGCTACTATAGAATTGGCTAGAGTAGCGAACACCGTTCTAAATTCATTATGAGAGACATACTCGTCTAGGGGATATGCCTGAACGGGCTGAGGTACTGACTAGTTTCCTGTTCTTCTTCTGTTGTTCTCTTTGGAAGGCATATTCTGTAAATAGAAGGAAGAAACAGATTAGAGTGAGAGTTTAACTTGATCCCATGCTCACTGTTACGACATGAATACTGAACGTAGGGAAACTTTTCCTAAAAATGTCTCATAGCCTCTTGCCCATAAGTGTGGTGTGCTACACACCCATGCAGAAAACTCTACTAGATGCGGCTTTCAGACTCCCTAGGACTCTGTTGAACCTTAGGCTTTGATACAAAGTTTGTAATGCCCCGAGTCTATACCCCAGATGCTACATGGTGCTTACGACCTTGATGGACCACAAGCGAACCATGACTGGTACCTGCTGTGAGCACTAGATAATAATACTAAAAGTAATGTGAAAAAATAGGCTGAAATGCCATAAGATTCAAAATTTGAAATAATAATGAATAATAATAATATCTAATAAAACATCTGAAGAATACTTTCTAAATTGGTCAAGTCTGAAAAGCCTTTAACTAAATTGTCTGAATGTGGAGTTGATGGGACGAGCCCCCAACTAACTCCGACTAATAAATTATTAAAACTACTAAAAATACTGAAATAAAGAACATCCTCGATAGATGAGAACTCACTACTGAATCTGTTGTTGCTAACTAAATCTATCTATGTTCGGTAAAGAATCCAAGCGTCTGAACTTATGATAAGAGACATCATAATACAAAGAGAAAGTATATGTCAGTACATGGAATGTACTAGTATGATAGATAAGGTAAGGCTGAATGTAAGGGTTCATATGCATGAACAATAACTAACTATATGATGGAACAATGTAGAATGAACACCCGAATAACTGAAACTACTGTAAAATACAGAATATACAATACTGTGCATATATGTGTATACTGTATATGAGCTTTTACTGAAGCTAAGAACTAATTTCTGATACTGATTAACTGATATTTGAGATTACAAATAACTAAATTACTAATAACTGAGTAACTATGACAGACGTCCTGATTCAGTAGAACTAAACTGAGTTCTATACGGAGACTAAAACTGAAACTATGGGAAGTAATCATCTAACCGACATGCCCCAAATAAGGTAACTAGGGTCCAACCTGTAACCCAATTTAGAAGGGTGCCAGTATCGTTACATAGGTAAAGACAAGCTGAATATTTACCCTCTTCTAGCAGGTACTCTAAAGAGAACGGTGGTACCCTCAACCAGCAGGTAGAAATACCTCATCAACCCTCAACTGCCAGGTTGATGTCTCAACCTGTGCTGGCTACGTAGTTCTGGAATGAAAGAACTGCTTCTAAGGATCACACCCTCTACTGGCAAGTGAGCCCTCATCCTTAGGTTCACTCGGTGCTAAATCCTACTCCTAACTTAATGACACTGATTGTTATACTAAGCTGAACTAGACATATACTGAGTTTCACTGAGTTCTGTAACTAATTGAGTTCACTGAGTTATGTTAACTGGATGAGTACTACTATTTTATGAAATGACTAAGACTATTTTGTAACTACTGTAGCTCTAGGTAAATAGCTAGATTTTCGGGTATTGTATAACCCCAGGACTCGATAGCATGGAAAGTAAAACATGGCATGATCTTGAAAGCATATTGTTATTACCTGCTTGTTAATAATGCATTCATCTAGACATTTTTTCAAACACTTAATAAACATGAGCTTGTACATGATTGGGACCACATAATGATATGTCATGATTCCACCATTTACTTCACATAGACATTTTAGCAAACCCTTGGGGAGCATGGATTATTTCAATGGTAAAAGTCAACACATGAACACCATGGATACAATTGTCAATTGTAAATTCAAGGGTTTAGCATGCAATTCATATAATTCCCCATAAATACTATTCAAATTTCATGAGACTTATACTAAATCATGGATTTAAACCCAATAAATATCATGAACATGCATACAATCAATTTTCAAGTATGGATATCTCAAATCTATAAACTTGTATATTTAAAAGGAGGTTCTTGGACTTCAGGGGTGAAAGGGACCCATGAATGAACATCTAGCATACATGGGAATATGAATTCTTGAAGGTTCTTAAAGGAATTCTTGAGTTTGTTCTTGATTTCTTAAAAACTAGGGTTTTACCCTTTGAGAGAGAATGTTTTAATCCTGAGAGAAAGTAAGGAAATAATGGTATAACTGGGTCAATTAGGGGTTTAATTTTGTGTTAGGGGCAGATTTGGGTCTTGGAAAATACCAAATTACCCCTGGGAAGTATATAAAATTTGTCACTGAAAACCCTATTTTGGGCTTCACCACGATACGGTGACATCGCTGTGAGCCACTGGTTCTTGGCTGGCACTGTGTAAAAGGGGACAAACTTCAAATGACCTTGTGTCACGATGCGCTGATGTCGCATTGCCATGTTGGAAATTACAACTAGGAAAATGGTTGCTGGCGTGACCTAGTAGGATCGCGAAGCTTCACTGGAAATTAACTATTGAGGCCTCGGAGCTTACCGAGACATGGGGCAATTGCGTTACTTTACTAAAAATTTCTCAATGCCATTTGGAACTTCACGGCGACTCGGTGATGTGCTATTTGGCACACTATTTTACAAAATTGGCTATAACTCTTCACCAGGGTATCATATTAGATTTGGGCGAATTTTATATCGTTGGAAAGCTAACTGAATTTACTACGCAATGGTAAGCTCTAAATTGAAAAATACTAAGTATTTTAAAATTTTTATATATGAATACTCATGTACTGAGAGTTAAATTAAGCTAGGGAAATACGGGGTATTACACTGTGAGGAATATAATTCTCTAAGAACATCTCTAAAAAGTGAGAGCAAGTCAAGCAAGAAGATACAGCAGTCTAGAATCCATATAACCTCTCCACCAATGTCAAGTAGACAAATCTAACTAAAATGTGGTGTAATATATACTATGAGTCTCAATTGGGTCAAAATTATAGAGTCTATCCTCACAAATAATCAAAAACTCATATGCATCCTGGCTTGGAGCACCAAAAAACCTAGACAGAGCTAATTTTAAGAATCTACCCAACATCTTATGTTCCTCAGTAGACATAGCAGGCTGATCAACCATTGGCAAAGCAACTACTAGTCAGGAGGAACCTACACTCTTGAGCCGCAGCTACAGGATGCGCCCCCACTTCAGTACCACTTTGACCTATGTGCACTATCAAATAGTGCACCACCAACTAAACCAAAAAGCTAAACCAATGCATCTCTAAGCACTGAAGAAAAAATAAATCCTGATGGATCCTGGGCTAGTCCCTGGCTCACTGCTAGCTGGGAAAGAAGAATCTTTGGCTCAAGAGTAGGAATAGGACATGGGGAAAGCAGCCTATCCTGGCCCCTAGCTAGAAATTCATCACATAGTTGTCTATGACTTCTAGGTCTTCCACAAATATGAGTAGGATTCCTAGGCTTGGTCTCAGGACCCTCTTCTCATTTAGAGATAGCATGTGTCCTAGAAATCTACTAAAGAGTAAAGTCAAGGGAATACTTCTACAAACCAACTCAGACTCTTATCACAATATGAGTCAAAGAAGTGATTAACTCCTAAGAATATCCCATACCCTTCCAAAGATAGGAAATAAATGTCATCATTCCGATCCATAAAACTTTGCAAGACACTTTTCCTTGTACCAATAATATCGATAAAACCTATCTCTGATACCAATTTGTCATGACTTGATTTATGAGACATGATGGCACTTACTAAAACTTGTTAGTAGGTAAGATAAACCATAACTCGAAGCTAGTGCCATGAGTTAATTTGGTTGAAAATGCCCAACATAGGAAAATTTCAATAACAAAATTAACCATAACCCGAAGCTAGCCCCATGGTTTCTTATATTGAGTATTTTAACCTAAGTCTTCGGGTTATGGTTAATTTGGTAGAAAATGCCCAACAATGGGTTAATTAGGTAGAAAATGCCCAACATAGGAAAATTTCAAAAACACAATTAATAAAATATTAAAGCATTTGACTTAGATTAAAATAGTCAATACAAAGAACCATCCCACGACCTGGTAGAGCCAATGCAAGAGCATATAATAGTATTAAAACTTTAAAATTTATAATGTTCAACAACATTTGTCTCTATAACAAAAGTCTGAATATAAAAAATAGAGGGAAATGTGTGACTCAAACTCAAAGAGCTTACCCTATCTTCGAAAGTATTAACACAACACGACCAAGGATCAACAACAACATTTAGTGCTCGAATCTACACCAAAAAGGGTACAAAAGTATAGTATGAGTACTAAAATAATATGTACTTAGTAGGCATTATCGACCAACTAAGCTAAATCATGATATAAGTATGATAGACTGGAAGATATTATAACTAAGTCATTGTACAAAAACCAATCTAAATTATCTCCTATATTGTTGTAAATAATAAGAAATTTAACAAAAATAACAATATAACATTCAGTATCAACACATGTAAACATCGTTATGCAATACAAGTAATTAACTCAAAATAATAATGCATCATAAGGAAGCACACAAGAAATCACATACTATAAAATTTGCTCCCATACACCAATTTGTGTGGAAAAGTAAATAACTCATTACAGACCCCCATATGCCGGGAAAGCACACTCAAGATGGAATAATAAAATCACCCAACATATAACTAATCTTCATCGTTATGTAACCATCAATCAACAATTATCATTATTTGGTTATTTAACAATATTTTAAATTTTACAAATATTAGACAAATGCTCATATTCCATAATACTACCATTATTTAACAACCTTATCATCGTTGCTCACTAGTCACCATTATTTAGCAAACCATCTCATAATAACTCGGTCATTTAATTACTAGCTATCATAAACCTCTAATTATTTAGCAGCTAGTCGTTATTATCCATTATATAATATTCACCACTAATTCTCATTTAGCAATAATCATAAGATATTCCACTTTAAACATATTTATCACTTTTGGGCTATAACCAGCATCTCTAATATCAACATCATACCCAAACTACAAATAGGTATAAATACATATACATACAATTACCTTACATAGGGCATAGCCTGTAATATCCCATGTTTGAAAGCCACTATGCAATATACAATTACTTTTCTTAACTCGTATATGCAACGTATAATTCATATGAAGAGAAGTCGTAAGGTTAGTCGCCTTGGTTCTCTAAGTTTCTTTCCAACTTAGGAGTGGTGGCTACAAATCGTAATGACTTATTATAAGTCACAAGATATGACTCGTATCATGACCAATAAAGGATCCAGTAATCAAGCCTCATGTTTTAATATCTTATAAGTTACTTGGACATATATTAAGTCCTCAAATAGCTCCTAGCTCATGAACAAGTCAAAACATTCTGTTGTAATTAAATTCTTTTTCGCATATAACTATTGTCATATTAAAATTAGAATAATTTTTTTTATACTAAGAAATTTTTATCCCAACACCCACCAACTGATAGATAATTTAATTATATTTCCAATGATACAAATTTTGTCTTAAACCAATATCTGAGTGAAATGTTATGGCCAAAATACTGAAGCATTGCTAAAGCTGCCAGTGGGAACAATTCTTGAAGACGACTCGTAAGCAGACTATGCGAGTTGTCAGGAGGAGTCGTCACCACAGAAGTAGGGGTCAAAAACTGCGTTCCTAGTGATAATTAAAGGAATGAACATTATCCAAAACATACGATTCATACCCAAACTCATCGGGATGGCTTCCAGGTGATTTCCAGAAGGTTTCTAAGGGGTTTTTTGGTCTTTTATCCTCTTTAAACTCCCACTCCATGACTTAAAAATATTAAGAGGCATTAGTTTTCCCACTTTTGCAATCAATTAACAGCATAGTCTCTCCTTCTATATTCATGAACATCTAGATTAGGGTTTCTCTCACTATGTCATCTCTCAAGTCTCAAAGATCAAGCTCTCCTCCCAAGTCTAACAATTCAAGTTATGTGGGGTTTATGAACGGGGTTATTCTTTCATTCTTATGCCCAAAACTTTTTTTGAGGTTAAAGTTATATGATTTTGTAATTAGGGTTCATACCCAAATTATTTGTCCTGAGTTTATGAAATTATCATGTGATTAAAGTATGAAAGTGCATGTATGCTCTCATCTATTTGTGTTTTAACTTATAGATTCTCTATTATGATTTGAATATTATGAGTTTTATTTGAAATATTGAGTAAATATTTCAAATTGAGTTTAAAGCATGATATTGTATTACAGGTTATATGAAATAAAGTATGAAATTTATCACTTATGTATAAACACTACGTTTATAAGAATGTTTGATCTTTTGATTCAATTACATGACTTAAAATACTTCATTTTGATTATGATTTAAAATAAAGAGATGCATAATTTGTTTCTAGTATACAAACCCTTATGCTATTTTAAGGTGGATTTCTTAAGTATGATTTCATATATGTTTATACTTTGGGAGTAGTATTTAGCACTGAGAAGGGAATGCAGATGAGCATATCCTAAATTCCCAAAAACTACCAGTCAATGTTAGTTAAGCTTTTTTCCTAATATGGATGATGTTAAGGATAGTGATCACTAACTTTAAGTTTTGAATAGCTCTCCCCAATGTGGGTAAGATGTTGCACACTATGATAGCTCATATTGTTTATATTGTTTAGACTAAACTCCCAAATGAAAGAATAATAAGTAAAGATTTTAGAACGTAGTGCTATGTATCACAAATTTATCCTTATGCTTTATTACCCATGTATATGATTTCACAGTCTTAGTTTTCTTTAAGTCCAAGATGAGTCATATACACTTAGCATGCCTATTTGAAAGTATGTATTCAGTTTATGTTTTACTTATACATTCACCCCCATATGATATGTCTATGTGTTATATGGTCTCTTAATAAAGGTACCAATTACAGCATAATCAAACAGCATGTAGCTTTGAGTCAGCAGGTGATGAGTTTTTTTAATTCGTGGACACAAGTCAACCATAGTTCTAGTAGTATTTTCTTAATTCAATCGTATTGATTAGGGATAGATGGGGGTCATGTCCCGGCTATATAGAGTCAATATTAGTAAAGGATTCATAGATAGTCATATTTACTTTAAGTTTTGATTTGTATAACCAAAGTGTAAATGTCTTTAACAGTTTTATATAGAACATATTCAGCAAAGACATCACTTTCGCTTATTTCTTTCATATTTATATATCTTATTCAGTTGCTCATGAGTTATGAAATTATAATGGGTTAGCTTAGGATCACTTATGGTTCTAAGCATCATGTGACATCTAGGGGGTATTCTTGGGGCATTACAAGCATGGTATTAGAGTACAGAGTTAAAGTGTACTAGGGTGTCTATGAATCCTTGTTTGGTAGAGTCTTCCAGAACGGTACGAAGACATTTTTACTTTTCTTTGAGATGTTATAGAGCATTTAAGAAATATTTCCCTTCTTCATATTCTAGATCATACTGTATAGTTATTCTCTCAGAAAGTTCTATAGATTCATGTTTTAATCCATAATTCTCTATCTATGACTTACTTTTGAGATAACATGATTAGTAAGTTCCAATTCCTACCAAGATGATGCTCTCATATTTAATTTTAGTAACTTTTAATTTCACACAAAGGTTTTGGGATGAGCTTGCTAGAGTGTTATAAGTCTCTTATATGCAAAGCTTGTGTTATATTCCATATGAGTTGTGCAGTTAAGACAGAGTATGCTAGGTAATCAATTTCTCTTTAGCCCTTTATTATAGATAACACTCTCGAGAGGAGGGGTTATTACCCAGATTATTGAATATAGTTATCACTAAGAGATATTAAAATTTAGTGCGTTATAATTCATAAGTAGTAGAACACCTTAGAGTTGGAAGTATAGATTTAGAAGTGTAGTGAAAAGAAAGTTAGAGTTAGCGGATGGTCAAGAGTATAGGGATTTATGCATGCTATTAAGTACGGATTGAGGTGATACATCTTTGGGTATTAACTAAAGAGGTAGTGAGTGTGGTACAGATTTCATGGTAGAAGGTAGAAGAGGATTTAATTGTTAAGGTGACTCAAAGTATGCTTGAAGTAGGATAGGAGTTCTTGATTGTATTGCATAGTTTTATAAAAAAAAGATAGGTTGTTAATGAAAGTATTTGGTGGTTGAATATTATTAATTTGTGCATCCCTTGTGGTTGTGAATGTAATTTAGGTGTATAGATAGGTAATTAGTAGTAATGTATAGAAGGATGATATGCTAATGGATTATACTAAGATACACCAAAAGATTATGATTGAGTATTATTATTATGAGATTTTAGTGGACTAGTGTTTCCTGATGTTACATTTTGTAGCTTCCATGCTAGAATAGTATGTGAGGTTGTATGGTTAATCATGTCTAACACTCGAAACCATGTTTGATTAGTAGATGATTATCACTGTGGAAATAATGATTGATTGGTTAATGATGCTAGTTATATAGAAGTCGTCTGGTATGCTTGAACAATGTATGCAAGAGTGTAAGTTCATTATTCACAATTAAGTATAATATTGTAGGTATGATCTAGGGGTGTACCCAAGGTTATATGGGATTGTATTTTGTATTATTGCTATATTTTAAAGTGTGTACACTTAGATAGTACGCTTGAGTTTCTAAGTGCAAATAAGGCCAGTTATATAGTATATGATGTTCTAACCAGCTAAGTTATAGGTTATAAGTTATGATTTTTGATATTGCTGTGCAATGGTAATTCTCATGGTTTAGAAAAAAATAAAAGTTTAGGGATGTGATATTAGTAGGCTATGAAGGAAATGAGGCAGATTAAGTATTTAGAGAGGCAAGTTTGTTGTCGAGAGGGGGTAAGTATATAAAGATGATTGCTGAAGCTAGAAAAGTTAATGATGATATATGTTAAGAAAGTGTTCAAGAATGAAGTTAGTATAGTTCGTTAAAATGTTTAGGGATATCCATGTTATGTGTTAGAATCTAAGTTTGAATATTGGATGATTGAGCTAATAGAAAGAAGAGTTGAAATTCTAGATGGAGTGAACTCAGGGTATGGTTATACTTATGAAGATTCTAAGTTAGTCAGTGTTTAAGTTATTATATCAGGACTATTGGTGGTATAGAAAAATATGAGTTGTATCTCAGAAGGAAGTATTAGCAGTGAATTTTACACTTTCAGGTATAGTCTTTTAGGGTGAGTTTCTTATTATGTATATTGATATATCTTGGACTCTATTGTAGATGGTTGCAGTTTAATTGTGAGTTTATGAAAGGATTCCGCATGCTTAGAATAACGGATTAAAGCTAAGGGAGAGATGATAGAACATGGAACCAAGTTTGGCTCTCAAATTCTAGTAGTGATGCAAGTGAATTGTATAACATTAGTGAGGGAGGAAGATGCCCGACCCATTCTTATCTCAGTGTGAATTTTTGTACTTTACTCATCATGATATCAACTCAAGACTTACAAGTCAACTCTATGATCATAGCTCATATTTATGCACTTATATACAATCATGTATGCTTCCAGTTCCTAGCATAAGGAGTTCTAGTTCACTCAGTAGTACGAATCATATTCCATGAAATTATGAACTCCAAACTCAAGTCATGCAGGTCATAACTCATGTAATCATGTTTTACAATATGCTCAGTTCTCATAACTCATGTTGTACTCTTATTAACTAGAGAAATTCAGATTATGACATGTATGTCCTCAGTTAAGTGTCAAAGTTATGCATTGTATCCGTTCATGCTTCAAGTCCTCACATTCTAACCTTTCAGTGACATCTTCTTATGAAAAATAATAGTGATGAAAATTTTTTAAAAAATTTTTAGATAAGAGAGAGTAAATATTTCTTGTTGAGGAAAGACTGTGTATGCTTGTTTTATCTAAGGATATAAGTGTGAAGTATGATTGAGGCCGAACTTTTAGTATATGTCATGGTTAGTTGAAGTGTTTTGTATATGTCTTCTTAGGGATAGTGCATGGATGTTATAATTGATAGAAGTAATAGAGAATATGGGAAAGATGATTTGGTGGATTGTTTGCCTAGAAGTTCATGTGTGGTTATAATGTTAGGCTTGAATGTCATCTTGGTATATAAATGGATGTGTGCATTATGCATTAGTGAATTCCTAGTAAGAGGTTGAATTTAGTTATTGAAGTGGTAAGCTTTGTTTTAAATTTAGGGTGAAGGCGTGATTCTTTTCCAAAATCCAAATCCTAGATGAGCCATATTCAAGGATGAATGTTTTCAATGGGGAGATATGCAATACCCCGTGTTTGAAAGCCACTGTTCAATGTATGACTCCTTTTCTTAACTTATATAAACCACATACAAGTCATATGAAGATATCCTTGGTTCTTTAAGTTTTTTTCCGACTTACTAGTGATGGGTACAAGTCATAATATCTCGTTACAAGTCGTAAGATTTGACTTGTATCCTGACAAGTAAAGGATCCAGTAATCAAGTCTCATGTTTTGGGATCTTTATAAGTTTTTTGGGCATAAATTAAGTCCTCAAATAGATCCTAGCTCATGAACAAGTCAAAATATTCCTTACTGATTAAATTCTTGGAACATATATAACTATAGTCATTTCAAATGAGAATAAATTTTGTTATACTAATAATTTTTTATCTAAAGATCCATCAAAATATAGATAATTGAATTTATCTTTCCAACGATACCAATTTTGTCTTAATCCAATATCAGGGTGAAACGTTATGGCTGAAATACTAAAGTACTGTCAAAGCTGCCAGTGGGTACGACTCCTAAAGACGACTCATAAGTAGACCATAAGAGTTGTCAAGTAGAGTCATCACCAGAACTGTATGGTTCAAAATATGGATTCCAGGTGATGACTAAAAATACGACCCATACCTATAACATATGAGTCATCCCCAAACTCATCGGGACGACTTCAAGGAAATTTCAAGAAGGTTCCTAAGGGTTTTTTTGGTTTCTTGTCCTCTTTAAATTCCTAACCTACAACTTAAAAAACATAAAGAGGCATTATTTCCCCACTTTTTCCATCAATTAACAACATATTCTCTCCTCCCATCTTTAAGAACATCAATATTAGGGTTCCTCTCACCAAGTCATCTCTCAAGTCTTAGAGATCAAGCTCTCATCCCAAGTAAAACAATTCTGATATATGGGGTTTATGAACAAGGTTATTTTATCATCCTTGTGGCCAAAACTTTCTTTGAAGTTAATGTTATATGATTTGCAATTAGGGTTCATACCCAAATTATTTTGTCTTGAGCTTATGAAATTATCATGTGATTGAAGTATTAAAGTGCATACATGCGCTCATCTATTTATGTTTTGACTTGAAGATTATCTATTATGATTTGAATATCATGAGTTTGATTTGAAACATTTATTAAATATTTCTAATTGAGTTTTAAGGATGATATTGTATTACATGTTATACAAAAGAAAAAATGAGATTTATGGCTTAAGTATAAGCACTGAGTTTATAAGAAAGTTTGATCTTTTGATTCAATGACAAGACTTGAAATCCACAATTGTTCATTTTGATTATGAATTAAAGTAAAGGGGAGTATAATTCATTTCTAGTATGCTAACCCTTATGATATTTTAAGCTGGATTTTCTTAAGTATGAGTGCATATATGTATAGACATTGGGAGTAGTATTTAGAAACGAGATGGGAATGTGGATGAGTGTATCCTAAAATCTCCAAA
The DNA here is from genome assembly GCA_026120095.1 of Capsicum chinense. Lineage (NCBI taxonomy): Eukaryota > Viridiplantae > Streptophyta > Magnoliopsida > Solanales > Solanaceae > Capsicum > Capsicum chinense. Next base: position 86,141,453 of record JAPEIP010000010.1, read on the forward strand.
ACTATAAGCCAACATAGGTTAAGCTTTTTTTCCCAATATGGATGAAGTTATGGATAGTGAACACTAAGATTAAAGTTCTATTCTAATAGAAAGAGTACAACAGCTCTCCCCATTATGGGTAAGATGTTTGACTCTATGATAGCTCACATGGTTATATCGGTTATAAGAAACTCCCAAAAGAAATAATGTTATAGCTCACAAAGTTATCCTTATGCTTTATTACTCGTGTATAAGATTTTGTAGTCTTTGTTTTATTAAGGTCTAAGGTGAGTCATTTTCACTTACATGAATGATTTTAAAGTATATATTAAGTTTCTATTTTACTTATGCATTCACCCCCACATATTCAGTACATTCTGGAAGTACTGGCCCACGTATATGTCTATGTGCTACATTGTCTCACAATGTAGGTACCAATTGTAGCCCACACATCATAATAAGTCAGTTTGTAGCTTCCAGTCTGTAGGTGATGAGCTCTTCTGATTTGAGGACTCAATTCAACTATAGCTCTAGTAATATTTTCTTAATTCACTCATATTGATTAGGGATAGCTGGGGTCATGTCTCCGCTACCTATAGTCAGTATTAATAGAGTCTTCATAGATGGTAGTATTTACTTTCAGTTTTTTTTATAACGAAAGTGTAAATTTCATTAACAGTTTTGTATTGAACATATTCAGCAAAGAGATCAATTCCACTTATTTCTATCAGATTTATGTAACTTATTCTATTGCTTACGAGTTATACAAGTGTCATTGGTTAGGTTAGTATCACTTGTGGTTCTACTCACCATGTGATGTCCTAGGGATAGTCTCAGGGCATTACATAGCTGGACTAGAACCGATAGATATACACATAGGCACATTAATATAATTATCATCCATCCTTGTCTGGCATCAATACATCATCATAATATCCTCCGGCCTTGCCAGTTTTCAATATACCATCAAAATCATTCTCTGGTTTAGCTGGGTATCATTATATAATCATAATCATCCTCCGGCCTTGTAAGGTATCAATATATCATCATTATTATCCTCCAACTTTCCAAGAATCAATATATCATTAGAGTCATTCTTCAACCTTGTTGGATATCAATATATCATATATACTCATAATATTCGAACTCAAACCGATAGCCATATCATCATAGTTTGTGGAAAAATTAATATGATAAGTGATCATATAATTAAGTATCAAGAGTCAAGTATAATTAATAGCATAACTTCCCAAATAATTAATAAGCATAACTTCTAACATAATTCATTGCATAATTTCTAATATCATTAATAAGGATGTTTTCTAGCATAATTTCTTAGCATGAGCATATTCACAATAAATATCATAGGCAATGACTTATCAATAACATAGGTAATGGATTAACATTCAACATGATCAATACCTATTCAAAAGCATGCAAAATAGTATATCATGGGCTTACCCAAAGGTTATCCATAACATTACCAACTGCTTATCATAGCTCAATTAATGTCTCACTATAACATAATCGACAATGTAATCAACTGGTTTATATACCTTACTTTTAATGGAATTATCACAATAATCAATTACCATGGTTCCTCAATATTTCCTTAATGGGGCATCCTTTAAGTATTTAATAAGCATATAAGGGTTTCACATGATCTAATCATTAATATTGACTTAAGGTGGGTCAAAGGGCCTACTTCTAATCCCTCATAGTACCTTCTAATTTAAATTCTACCCCAGACTAGGCTAAGGTATGTAAATCCCCTCTTAGATGTATAGCAAGCACAATTTATCCCTAAGGTAGAGGTTCATCTCTATCACTTTAACTATGCCACATGAAAACTAAGGCAAGCTTCATTAGTGTAAACAACTAAAGACAATCTAACTCTAGCATGTTCAACTAGAAAATTTTTATTAATTTAGACCAAACTAAGGCATTCTCATGCAAAACATGAGTAGTAAAGTTCAATTCTCCTAAGGCATAAAGAACAAGCTAAGTAACTAAACTCTTCGGTTTCAATTTAGCCTAAATAGCCCAACAAACGTAAGCTATCAATCAAACACCTCAACCCATCCCAAATCTAACAAGATATCTTAAACATACTATGATATAGCTCAATCTAACAAAGGATAAATCTAGCCTACTTTGTCGTCGAAGAAAGCTCAAGAAATCGCTAAACCACCGGTTTTCCTTTCGAGAAGCCTCCAAAAGATATCATGCTATCAAAAAAAATTCAACTCATAAAAATGAGAATAATGATTCCCACATTGCACCATTGTTATAATGATACCCACATTGCACCATTGTTCTTTGCATCCAAAAATCATACCAAAATCTCATGTGGGTCCCACTTACAAAAATTATATTTTCGAAATAAACTCAACATGGTATTAAGCTCAAGGAACCATTACCTATATAATTTGGATGACAAACAAGTGAAATTGGGGCTAAAATCAAGCTCTAAGGGTTTTGGGGTTTTGAGCAAGAAATAAAGAAATTTCAACAAGAAAAAGGGTGAATTCTTAATTTCACCAAGAAAAGAGTGAATTCTTACTTCAAATCAAAAGATAGTGAAAAAGACCGTTATGCTAGATTCTTAATCACCAATAAGCTTCAATAAACTATTAGACTATTTAGGATTCTTAGCTCTTAAAGGAGTGATGAAGAATGGCAAAAACTGTGGAAAAGGGGTTATTTTATACCCCATTTAGAACCTCATCCGTCGCTATCACAACCTAATTCCTCACGATCACACCATCTCTTGCCTACCATATGAGTCACGATCATAACACCACTTTTTTATTGTGGTATCTCCTCTGCATGTCAAATAATGCCCATAGTCTAAAGTGTCACTATCAAGGTGTACTAGAAACCAGGTGCCCCAGATTTTTAAAGTTCAAATATGAAATCAACTGGGTACTCGAGATTTATTCGAAATCTCGTATACATAAATAAATTATGTAATGCACTAAATTTAACCTTCTGGACTCAATGGAACACATGCATTTTCTATCTGAGGTTGTTTTTACCAAATATGGTCCCAAACCCATATTTTTTTCTTAGCTTGTTGACCAATAGGTCAAAATGAGCTCGGGTTCCTCGAGACCTAAGCTAAAGGTCTACCTAGACTAAAATTGATATTCCAAAGCTACTATCATTGTCAAAATTTTCATACAAGATTCTTTCACTAAATTTTTTACCTAGTGGTTATTTGGAACCAACAAAGAATTCAAAATAGGGAATTGGCTCTAAAAACCAAATAAACTGCTCGATAACTGAACTTCCAGCCTAGCAAGTCATAATTGACTTGGAGCAGCTATAGAAAAGATCTAATAGCAAAAATAAGTAAAATTATGAAAAATAACTTGAAGGGTCATAATATTTTGGTGTTGACCTTGAGAGGTTTTAGATTCATCTTTCAGGATTGTTTGGTTCATCTCTTTGTGATGGCTTGTTTTTGATGTAGGTACTGAGTTAAATATACATTCTCACAAAGATGTAGTTCTTTTTCTTGTGGAGTTATGAGAGTTAAAGATAGATAATATTTCTTGTGACCGCTTATTAAGTTGTCAAATTTGAAATTTGTTATCTTGTGTTTCTTAGTTTACTTTTTGGTAGCGGTCTTGACCTTGACATTGGTATAAAGCTTGGCACTTTCTTCCTCGTTGAGGTAATTCTTAGGGTGATTGAGTTAAGATTGTCCTATTTGGTTGGGTTTAGGAAATCCTTATTTTAGAATTTGTTCGATCTAATAAAACTTGGTCGAGTTCTCCTCCTTGGTGATATGTGCCTGGGTATTTTTTTATGAGATAGAGTGTTGGATTAATTAGTCTTCAGCTAAGGTTGCATCTCTTTGAGTTACTAAAGTTTTTGTTATTGTTAGTGTGGTTTGCAACCTTAGGGAGTTCTTGGGTATGTTTTGATGGTTTATTCCTTCTAGAAGATATAGAGTTTATTTCTTATGTTTTTAGCCAGTGATTTATACTATATGGTGATTTAGTTCTTCAGCTATATTTTGGTTTTGATTTTGGCATAATTTAGTAAAGATGTGTCTAATTTTGATGGTTAGGTCGAGTTATGTATTTAGCATTAGTTTGGACTTATGGTCTTAGTATTAGATTTGATACCTTAGGATGGAGATTTGGAAGTTATGACAGATTTAAAGTATGAATGCTTACTCATCTTTAGTTTTAGTTTGGGGTATTTGAGATCGAGTAGTTCAGCCTTAGTTTTGAGATTTTAGCTTAGAGTTGTAGAGCTTGATTGCAACCTTCATTTTTAGATTTGTCTTAGTTAGGATTTCATCTATGGGCTGGCGGAGCCTACTCTGTGGTAACCTATTTAGTTTTCTTGAGTAGGATAAATTACAGTGGATGAGTTTTCAGATGATAGCTCATGGACATAGTTTTTTTTACCTTTAGCATTGAATTTGAGTTTTCAGTTTTTGTAGAGATTATTACATGATATACTCAGTGGGAGTAGCATGCTTTAGTTGGAATCAACTTGGTTTATTCTCGGTTGATGGGACATCTTGTAGCAGATTATTTAGGAATAACTAGTTGTGCTTCAGACTCTTAGATTTTAGTTTCAATTATTCTCTTGACCAGTTTTAGTAATGTCTTACATTACATACCTTGGTTACCTCTATTTGGGTGCCTAAGTTGGACCATATTGGTTTATTCTCATGGTTCACATATGGATTTTCAGTGGGTCAGCTATAGTTCTTCGAGTTTTTTTTATTAGATTGCACACACAAAACTTGGGTGAGTGTCTGCTTGATTTTGAGTGGGTAGGAAGTGTGGGAAGGAAAAATAAGGTTATACATGGATTTGAAGTTTGTTGCATGACACAAGCCATGGTTTTCCTTTGACATGATGAGCCTTTGTTGGGTTGTGCTGGTACCAGTATGGTGTTAATGTGACATGGTTTGAATTTTTGTGCATCAACATTTCTTGGTTTTGTTAGAGGCCAGTTTATAGTTGAGGTTGAGTTTTGGTTGTTTGAGATGTAAAGTGCGGAGGTTGGTTAAAAACGGGATACAGTGGCAAAATCCATTGAAAATGTTCTCACTTCTTATCGGTTATCTGGGAAGTCGTGCTTGGAGCATGCATGCTCAGTACCTCATCTTTTCAAGATTTTGAGATCTTTCTATCCACTAACTTTCACAGACAAAAGTATTTTTAGTAGTGGATATTGTAATGATCGTCTAGGTTATTTCCTCGATTTGCATGCATTTTTATCTTTTTAGGCCTCCCCGCAGTGGCTCTAGGTGATTTATGACTTACTAAAACTATTGGATTGGTGATCGGATAGTTTATTTTTATTTTAGGCTCATTTCCCTTTTTTGGAGCTTTCGTTGTTTAAAATTTGGTCTCTGATAAAAAATCCTAGTAAATAACCTCAGATGAAAATTCTTACAGCACCATTAGCTCCGAAGTATTGAGTTTGGGCTTGGGGGACCCTTAGTTTAGTTCCCGAGGCTTCCAGACTTATTTTGGGCTATTTGGTAGGTCATGTGACAGATAAAACTTTAGGTGTGGGGCCCATGTTTAGTTTAAATGATCTTGGATGAAAGTTTTGATTGTTTTGGTGAATCAAAAGATCGAATTTAGTATGGTAACATAGTTTGTTTGCACACATGGTATTTCGAATGAATCCCATAAACCTGATCGAATTCCATTTCAACCTTAGAAAAATCTGGTGCACCAGGTCACCAGTGTGACCTCACTCATAAAGTGTAAATTGTGATCGCTTGTGCGTTTTCCCCTTTGTTCTTGATCTCTATCGCAATCTCCATATACGATTTACCCTGCCAGATTGCGATTGCGATATTTGAGTCATGATAGTGACTCCCAACCCCATATTTAACCCTTTTCTTCAACCTAATGTTCAAACATTCTTTCCGCCATTTTTACACCAAGTTGAGAGCTAAGGTAAGAAAGCCTAATCCTTTTTGTAATTTCCTATTAATTTTCCCTTAAATTTTCATCAAAATTCATGGTAATTTCTTAGAAATTAGGGCTTTAAATTCCTAAACTTTGAAGGTTTATTCGAAACTCAATTTGCGCTCCATGTGTGATCAACTTTTTAGAACAACTTCTTTATCCTTCGAGGGACCTCGTGATGGGTTCATTTTTGGATTCCGTTTATGGGTCATGCGGGTCCATTCTTGATAAAAATTTGACCCAACCTGTTATATGGCAATATGCATCTTGGTTTGACTACTAATGATGTGTAGTGTATGATTTTGATATCATGATATCCTTTTGAGATCGTGGAGTGAAGATGGAGGTTTTGTTGATAATACAAGGAGTTGCGGCTTGACATCGAAGTAGGATTTGCCTACTCTTCTTCATAAGATGATGTGTTTTGCATATTGCATGTAAACGAGAATGTTAAGATTAATTTTGGGTAGAACTCCACTATTTAGTCTTGAATATTGAAGTTTCGGATTAGATAAGTGATTAGTCCCATAAGGTAAAATACTTATTATACTTCTAGGTTCCTATTACTTTCTTTATAGGTTGAGCTAATTCGTAGAACGATCATGATATTATGCTAGATTAGTATGATTAGCCTTTTTTGACTATTTAGCTATCTTGAAATAGTAATTTAGGTGGAGGTAGCTTATTTACTCTTATTCTAGGTGGAATTCCTATCTTAGGGCTATGGCTTATGTACCATCTACAGTCAATTTAGATACCTTAGCCTACTCTAGCACAGAAATTGCCTAAATATGGAACTCGAGAATTAGAAGTGCATTCCTTTGGCCTACCTTAGGAAAATACTTGGTTTAGCCTTTGTGGACCTATTTACGCATGTTAGACATAGTTGAGACATAAATCCTTTAGTATAAGGTTACTTCATGACTTGGTGAATGGTGATTGTTTTCTTGGATTATAATTAATAGCTTATAGCCATGATATGGCTTTCATATTTGATTAATGATATGACCTATCGACATTCATAATGATTTAGACATAGATATAATTTATGGCCCACTATAGGAAAAAGATCTATTTATGACCAATATATTGAGACGAGCTGATAATCCTGTCTTTAAAAGTATATGTATTGGAACAAGATTATATTTCGGTCCTTATTTATGTACTTTATTATGAAAGTACTAAATGTGGTCGAAAAAAATTTGTATATGATCCCAAATAATATAATTGAAGGAATGAGTTGGATAAAATGCATCGAATTTAATATAAAATTATTAAAAATATATCCTTTTAACAAAAATTAAAGCGCCAGATCAAATTAATTATATGTAAAAAGTAAAAACTAAAGAACAAAATTCATTTCCGAAAACATTCATCGAAAAACCCTAGCTACTCGATCGCTCTTGCTTTTTTGATCCACTGACTAGCTCTGCCTAATCTTAACAAGCTAGGTAGTTTTTCATCGAAGCTATACCCTATAAACTCGAGGAATTCCAGGTACATACCTCACTTTCCAATCGACCGAGTGGATGTTTTTCATTAATAGGATGTTGTATTAATGTCAATGTTGTGCTTGTTTTATTCAAGCTACTCATCTAATTCTTCCTCTTCTCTAACAATAAAATGTTTAAAGGCATCCAAATAGAGTGTTAAAGATCAATTTCGGATTTTGTTTACCAACTTTTTCAGTTGATATCTTATTTAATGTTTACTTTATGGTACAAAAAGATTGTGTGGCTTTGCATAATTCTTCTTGTATTGTAATGTAGGGATTCAGAGGGTGGTTTAATTGACACATTTTAGTTTTCTTTTGCATATTCTTATGTGTTTTGGGCAGAAAAGACACATTACTATAGATAATGATTTATTTTTGAGTACAAGGCTAAGAGTAGTAATTGGTAGGACCGAGGCATTTGTTTTGTTTGCCCTTCATTTTTGTGATGATATATTTTACTAATTCTATGCTTTGCTCTACTGTTATTCTACTCCCAGACTTATTTGTTTTGGATATTTGTGTGAGAATGATAAATGTTATTGAGGTTTTAAACAATGTTGTTCTACTCTCTGTGTCTATTTTGAATTTGCTATTTGTTCTTGTCCCCATATTTCTAAAAGTAAACTGGAAAGAGGA
>JAPEIP010000010.1:86149616-86178459 GCA_026120095.1 Capsicum chinense
TGTATGATTTTGATATCATGATATCCTTTTGAGATCGTGGAGTGAAGATGGAGGTTTTGTTGATAATACAAGGAGTTGCGGCTTGACATCGAAGTAGGATTTGCCTACTCTTCTTCATAAGATGATGTGTTTTGCATATTGCATGTAAACGAGAATGTTAAGATTAATTTTGGGTAGAACTCCACTATTTAGTCTTGAATATTGAAGTTTCGGATTAGATAAGTGATTAGTCCCATAAGGTAAAATACTTATTATACTTCTAGGTTCCTATTACTTTCTTTATAGGTTGAGCTAATTCGTAGAACGATCATGATATTATGCTAGATTAGTATGATTAGCCTTTTTTGACTATTTAGCTATCTTGAAATAGTAATTTAGGTGGAGGTAGCTTATTTACTCTTATTCTAGGTGGAATTCCTATCTTAGGGCTATGGCTTATGTACCATCTACAGTCAATTTAGATACCTTAGCCTACTCTAGCACAGAAATTGCCTAAATATGGAACTCGAGAATTAGAAGTGCATTCCTTTGGCCTACCTTAGGAAAATACTTGGTTTAGCCTTTGTGGACCTATTTACGCATGTTAGACATAGTTGAGACATAAATCCTTTAGTATAAGGTTACTTCATGACTTGGTGAATGGTGATTGTTTTCTTGGATTATAATTAATAGCTTATAGCCATGATATGGCTTTCATATTTGATTAATGATATGACCTATCGACATTCATAATGATTTAGACATAGATATAATTTATGGCCCACTATAGGAAAAAGATCTATTTATGACCAATATATTGAGACGAGCTGATAATCCTGTCTTTAAAAGTATATGTATTGGAACAAGATTATATTTCGGTCCTTATTTATGTACTTTATTATGAAAGTACTAAATGTGGTCGAAAAAAATTTGTATATGATCCCAAATAATATAATTGAAGGAATGAGTTGGATAAAATGCATCGAATTTAATATAAAATTATTAAAAATATATCCTTTTAACAAAAATTAAAGCGCCAGATCAAATTAATTATATGTAAAAAGTAAAAACTAAAGAACAAAATTCATTTCCGAAAACATTCATCGAAAAACCCTAGCTACTCGATCGCTCTTGCTTTTTTGATCCACTGACTAGCTCTGCCTAATCTTAACAAGCTAGGTAGTTTTTCATCGAAGCTATACCCTATAAACTCGAGGAATTCCAGGTACATACCTCACTTTCCAATCGACCGAGTGGATGTTTTTCATTAATAGGATGTTGTATTAATGTCAATGTTGTGCTTGTTTTATTCAAGCTACTCATCTAATTCTTCCTCTTCTCTAACAATAAAATGTTTAAAGGCATCCAAATAGAGTGTTAAAGATCAATTTCGGATTTTGTTTACCAACTTTTTCAGTTGATATCTTATTTAATGTTTACTTTATGGTACAAAAAGATTGTGTGGCTTTGCATAATTCTTCTTGTATTGTAATGTAGGGATTCAGAGGGTGGTTTAATTGACACATTTTAGTTTTCTTTTGCATATTCTTATGTGTTTTGGGCAGAAAAGACACATTACTATAGATAATGATTTATTTTTGAGTACAAGGCTAAGAGTAGTAATTGGTAGGACCGAGGCATTTGTTTTGTTTGCCCTTCATTTTTGTGATGATATATTTTACTAATTCTATGCTTTGCTCTACTGTTATTCTACTCCCAGACTTATTTGTTTTGGATATTTGTGTGAGAATGATAAATGTTATTGAGGTTTTAAACAATGTTGTTCTACTCTCTGTGTCTATTTTGAATTTGCTATTTGTTCTTGTCCCCATATTTCTAAAAGTAAACTGGAAAGAGGAGAGACACATTTGATAGATTTCATTGACCATCCACTCTCAGTACTTGCCCTAGAAGTAGTGAAGTATTTGACTAGGATATGAAGGTTCATGTTCTATGAGTTTATAGTTTCTAAGACTTCATCCTAGTCTAAATCTTGACTTCTCTTTATGTTATAAGATAGTAGAATTGCAAGCCATGTTGAACTTATGTTTCCTAGGAATATGAGAGGTATTTATCTAACTGTAACCTCAAAATTTCAGTGGTTATTGATATCATTTAGTGGAAGTTGTACTCAACCTTCTCCTACACCATTTTAAGAAGGAACATTTAGAAGTAAGATGCTCAATTTATTTTCCTATGTTCAGCTGAATTAGTTAGAAGACAAAGTTACTTTTTTGTTGTCACTGAACTGTAGTTTGCTGTTGAGATAAGTCCAAACTAGTAGGCGCTCGTATATGTTCAAATGAATAAGTGTTTTACTTGTAGTGTGGATAGAGTACTGGTTGATACACCTTTTTATTTAAATTATTTTTTATCATCAAACATCACTTTCTCAGTCTATTCTATTGCCTTGGCGTGGTGCTTAATGTCAATGGCTTTCGCAACATATTTATGCAAATTTAGTGTTTATTGGATGCTCTATTAGGTCCTTTTTTTTAAATTGTACTTCACATTAATAATGTGGTCACACCGCTTCACAAATTACTTAATGCGTGATGTGGAGCCTTGTCACTTTTTTTGTATCATGCATCCCTGAACACCGATGAGAAGTTCCCAGATAACTTATTGTCAGCAATAGAAATCCTCATCACTCCTAAGTTTCCACTTTTACCTACAATTTCACCTTATCTTTTTGTAATCTTGGGAGCTCTAGTTTGAGTGAGTGAAAGGGACTTTCTTACACTTTACTCCTTTTATTCTAGCTTCTTGAAGATTTGATATGGACCCTTGTAGTTACTTGCATTCTCAGTATACCCTTTATGCTCTTTGTGCTTTTCTTGCTTAAGCGCTACACAAAGCAAATAGTTTATGCTTCACTTCCTTTCTTTATAATTGTGCCTGTTTTCCTTGATATTTACTGGTTTGTTTCTTGTACTGTAAGCTCCCAATGTAGTGAGGATTTTCCTTAGGCTTATAGGATCCTGGTGCTTGTTTTTGTGTTGCTGTTAATTGGGCTTCTTGTTAGTATTTTTATAGTGAATTGGTATAGGATTGAGTTGACTGTTAAGATTATTGGGGTTGCTTCTTTTGTTCTTTCAAAGAATATGGTGTTTTTTGGATTGCTTCCAATATTCTCTTTAGGACTCTTAGCATATTTTGCTCCCATTATTGTTTCTTGGTGTTTTCTAGGCTTAATGGAGAGGTGGTACCCAAGGAAAAGAATGGGGAATACTATTGTGTATGGAAATAGGATAACTGGGTTCCTTTTTACTATACATTTGCCATTCTATCATTGCTTTGGTCTGCCATAACAATGATTGAGGCACATGTTTATGTCATAAGTGGAACAATTGCATAATGGTACTTCTCCCAAAATGAATCATGTCCCCAAAAGTCTATGAGAAGTGCTTTGAGGTGAGTTCATAATCTTAACATGATTGTGTAGTGCCTTCTGTATATGAGCTTATCTTTTGCAGTAATTATCTATTCAAATAATTGAAGAAAAGTATAAGTTGTTCTTCATTCTCTATTCCGAATCTATCAGTTTTTTCTAATTTATGTAACTAATAGGTAATTTACTATGAAATATATCAATTTGTAGATGGTCACTTATCATCTCTCTACCTTCACAAAGTAGGGGTAAGGTCATAATTGTTTGTATATCTACTATGAATAGCAATGGGGTGGAGCGAGTGTGGAGTAGGGTGGTTGCGGGGTCAACTTACGATGTTCTGTTATGATACGATTCACTAGATTGTTTTATTATCTACTCCCTATTGTTGTTTCTTTTTTTGGGTTGAATTTTAGGTATTGATAGTTCATATAGTGTGTTGGGTTGACTTTTAGGTATCGGAAGTTCAGATGGTAAACTTAGAACTTGAAATCAGAAGATGATTTTATACTGACAATCTACAAATGTAGAATCAGAAAGATGTTATCTGTCATATCAGTATTTTTGTATCAACTTAAAGTAGAGCAGGATTTTTTGGTGCACACAGGAGTAATTTCATCTTGTTTCTGAACCGTTTGGTCCTAATAGGGTGAGCTTTGTGATATCTTTTGGGAATTCTAAGTTCCTTGAATATGTTGTCTTTCTTTTTGTTGCTAACATACTTTTGCTTGTTCCATTCAGGTTTGTCCTATTCATTTGCAACCTCGGTTGGTTGAATCTCTTTATGCTGCCACTAAGCAACTGGTATGTAATACTGTTCTCTTTCTTGATGTGTTTTCAGCTCTTTGATTCCATGTCATTTATCTGTGAGATGCTCATACAGAACACCTCCAAGCCGAAGGAAACCATCTATGTTTCTAACAATGCATGTTGTGCAATTGGAGAATTAACAATCAAAGTAACTTTAAGAGATTTGTTGTTTTAACATAGATAAAGTAATTTAATGTAAGTAGAATGTAATTACAGATAAGAACTTCCTGTACTTATCAAAATAAGAAGAAATTTACAGAAGCAAAACACAAGTCCTTTTTATGTTCTATAATCTTTATTTTATATCTGATTATTGTTATTTTCCCTATTCACAGAATCGGTTCTAGTGTCACAGGGAATATTTGTACTCTCATGATCTTGTGACCCGAGTCACGTGGGTAGATAATGGTAAATGACTCGAATCTAGTGTACCATGTGTTAATTTAACTATAGTCTTCCATAGTTTGTGTGTGTTGTATCCTAGGTTGACACACGACCTTGGGCACACTATAAAATTTGAATTGTGCCAGAACTTGCATTCAAAGAGATTCTCTAGCTTGCCTGACTAGTCATTAATCACTTCAGGACCTTTGTTAACCCACTCTCCGCCCAACCATTAATTATTAGGAACCTTTTCCAACCATATCTAACCATGGTAAATAGACACATTTTGGTTCATAATGGGTATGTTACATAAGAGGCTGGTGAGCTCGCAATTCTTCCAATCAATCCAGCCTTTCGTCAAAGGCTTCTTCTTCCTCAGCTTCCTTCATAGGCCTTCTTAGCTTACTCATTATAGAACCTTGTCCAGTCAAAGCCGACTGATAGGACCTAACGCTGCGTGGAGTAGACTATGCTCAAGTGACAACTGACAAGCAGAAAACAAATCTTATTGAAGTTCAACAAAAAAATTATCATTTGAGTAACATATTTTTAAATATGTTGGCATGAAAGAAGTTTAAATAAAATGTCTTGATAAGTAATGAGTCAATTTTACAAATAAATCACCTAGCATTTCAAAATTCTTACAGTCTCATCATAACATTTCTTTTTCTATTTCTTTCCTTGTTTTGCCATTAGCATTCTTAAAACAGTTGCAGCTAGCTGCAAACGCTTCAGCAAAAACACCTCTCAAGCCTACAATCTACCTAATCCCACTTTCTTCCTAATTCACAGTTGAAGAAAGTGAAAGATAGTGTCATTCAATAAATGTCTTTTAATCTATTATTATGCCAGAAAGGGACTAGAGTCCATATGTTAACCTAAATTTAAGTAGTTTTTAATCATCAACGTCTCAAATTACATTTTAAGCTTTGAAGCTTGGCTTATGGATACACAGTTAGTGAATGAGATCAAATTAAACCTTGGGTACATTGGTAGCTTTACAATACTTTCTTTTGCCAAAAAATCTTCTGCATGTAATTCCTCAAAACTTCAAGGAAGTAAGGGAACTTTCCTTAAGTTCCTAACAGTGTGTTATGTTGAGATACTGAACGCGAGAAAGTATACATAAGCTATTAGGTAAGGAATTAAAATTTTCATTCTCTACTGATTGTTGTCTCTTCAAAATGCCAGCACTGTTTGTCAGTAATTGATTCTGGAAGCAACTATGAAGATATCATTTCCTTATCCACTGTTCTAATCTTCAGTTAATCTATGTATAGATGAGAGTTCCTTATAAAAAATATTCACTTAATTTATCTATAAAATGTGTAGATAAGAGTTATGATAAGTGTTTTATCAATTTTTCTGGTTAAAGTTTATTAGAGTTTGGTGTTTGACAGCTGCTTTCACTTCTCCTAGGATATGCAGAAAATAAAAGATTGCTACGATAGATTACTTTTTGCGGTAGCTTCCACTGCTAATGGTGCTTATGGTAATTTATTGCCCTTTTCTTTACTCCAATTTTTTATTAGTGCAGATGTTAACTTTGCAATAGGATAGTGTATGTATGTCATCTTCTTAGCATAGCTTATACTTGTAAATACTTCTATGAATATTTCCATAACTTTTTTTTAATCGAGAATCCTTGATGACCACTTGGTGAATTGTTTGAAACTCAATGGATGGTAGGCCTGATCTATACCCTTCTCCACTTTAATACTAGGTTGTTGTCTATGACAAGATCCATCTTTTCTACCTTAGCTTTGTGAAATCAGGAGAACTTTTTAGAATAATTCATAGGCTAGAAGCATACTAATATCTAACTACTTTTCACTTATTTAATGACCCAGATAATGGATATTGTAAATATAAAACACTCGAGAAGAGACCTATGTTTCATTTTGCATTTGTAATAGGTACAAACATCTAGCTCTAGTGGAAAACATTGGTTACTTTATGTTCCTTCTCAGGGATCCTTGTAGTGCTATTACAACTCCTTTTAGCAAAAGTAGAAAAGTTATTCATTAACATGGTTTCTTATCAGGACTAAAGAAATGGAATTATCAGTTAAACGTAATCTCTTAATGAATCAAGGAGGGAAGCAAAAGCATTATCAACTAAATTTAAAACTTTAATGGTTAATAAGGTACTGCACTGACATGTAGGTCCTGAAAATTTATGAAATGACTTAAGCTGAATGAAGTCTAACTATATGTTGTTTTATCCATCAAACCAATCTAGTTTTATATTCTTGTTTGAACTTTCAAAAAATGTAATAGTTTTCTTATTGTACTTGCAAGCTTGAACTTATATTTTATTCTTTGAGCTGTCAATAGAAACCAAATTAGCTTAGAGGCTCTTTACATTAACACCTCCCCATTTCATATTTTAGTACAATAACAAACTGGATTATTAGGAGCCTGTACTAAGCTCTAAAGGTTCTTTCTGTTGTGTATCCTTTCCCCCCCTTACTTTTGGTGTTCTTTGGGTAACAACTCTATGTTTGGTTGATGGCATTCTTATTTTTCGCACACCTATTATGTTAAATCAGTGAATATTCATACAAATTTCAACCAACTCCTTAACATTGAAATACTAAATATTTTTACTTATGATTTATGAATAGCTCAACCGATTTCATAGATTATTTTTCTCCTAAAGTGATGCACCAATTTTTTGCTTTACGGTTGCAGTAGTTTCTTGATTTAGGTGAAACAGTTGGAACTAAAAGTAGAGGACTTGATTATTTTTTTGCCCTGTGATGGAAGATGGTAATTTGAATTGAAAGTCGAGGACTTAAAAAGTAGAAACAGGAGTTAGTTTTTTTTTGCAATGTATTCAAATGTTATGGAAAAATTTATATCATACTCTAGCTCGATCGGGATGTTAACTATGTTTTTTTATGAATCAAATATTGAAACTAATATCATAGGATGTTAACTAAGTTTTCTAGTGTCTGATTATATCATGTTTTTGTATTGAGATTCTCAATAGCAATTTGATATAAATTGATGAAATTTATTATTTTTTTTTATATATATTAGGCTCATTTGTGGTCAATTAGAGACTAGAAATATTGCTCGTTTTTAAATGTTTATCTACGACTAAAGGTGTTGCTTGTCTTTAATGGTTGATCTAGGACTAGACTATCGCTCATCTTTAAAAGTTGATCTACGATCAAGATATTGCTCGTCCTTAAAGGTTGATCTGGGAAAAGAATTTGTCTCATCGCTAAAGGTTAATTTAGGACCAAGTATTTCTCATCCCTAAAAGATAAATTAGGACCAGGTAGTTAGTCTATTTGAGACGAGATATATCATTGCTAAAAGATAATTATGACCAAGTGGTTAGTTTATTTGGGATGAGATATATCATCTTTAAAAGATAATTATGCCCTGGTTGTTAGTCTATTTGGAACAAGATATACCATCGCAAAAGGATAATTACGACCAGGTAGTCAGTCGATTGGGTCAAGATATACCTTTCGTAAATGATAATTATGATCGAGTTTTTTTCCATCTTAAAAGGTTTTTAAGGACTGACTTTGTTGACTTGTCGCTATTGAGCTTTTGTGGAAGATCCTGTTAGGACGGGACACTACTAGTTTTTTCTTATCCTAAAAGAACAACTGGGACAAGATTAAGACTTTTTGGGACTACATTTCCCCTCCTTATAGGCTGTTTTTGTTGCAGTGGCCACTAGATATATTATGCCTCCTAGATATGAGATGACTGGTAGATATTAGATGCCTCATAGATAGATATGCCCTATAGATGTGATATGGCTTATAGATATGGTCATTGAGAAAACTTATGATCATGACTTTTGACATTGCCTATGGGCTTGGTTATTGACATGACTTAATAAATATGAGTAGAAGAGAGGACCCTTAGTTATAGTCATTGGTATAGTCGATTGTGTTAGTCTATGATAAGTTTATTGTGGGTATTATTAGGCTGTGATTATGTTATGATTCTTTTGAATATATATTATTAGGCGTAAGGTCAAGTGATGATATTGATTGGATCTTAGAAAATGGTTTATCCTTGTAAAGGATGTACCCATAGTTTGTAAACATATTAATGCTTAAGATTACATTATTCGGATATTGGTGATGGCTTGCATAAATTTGGTACATTCATGATCACTAAATTCAGTATATGGTATGATTCTAACATGAATATGATTTTACTAAAATTAGTCCTAAAAGGGATCAAAGCCCACTTTTCACGTTTAAAAATTTTTTTACGATAGGAATTGTACCATCTTAATGAATAACCTATGTATAATTAGAATATAGATATTGTTTTAAAGAGTTGACCGAGACATATTTTGGTTTATGATTCTGATACTACTGTTTACTCTGGTTGTGAGAGACTCCAACTCTTCCTACACCTTTATGATAATTTAGTCCTAGATTTTCCCCAGACACACGAATTTACAAAGTTATACTCTTTTATCCATGGCTTGAGTCTATGTATTTCTAATATATATATATATATACCTATACATCTCTTTTATATTCGGGTGATGATATTGATGATAATAATGATTGGAAACCCTAGATTAGGACCAGGTCAGTGTATATAGGTACACCTAAACCCCCTAGCGACTTCGTCATCTGTAAGCCATCGTGCTGGAGAAGGAAGGTCACCATAGGTCCTACCTTTGTGAGTTGTTAAGATGGAGGAGGTATATAAACTATGTTACTTTGTGGTATGTGGACTGATTATAGTATTATAGATTATTTCTATATATTAATTCTTGCATGCACATCATCTATCACCAGTATGTATTTATATCTATAGCCTTATTAGGGGTGCATAGATGTAGGTGATGAGTATGGCTTATGTGTGTTGTATGTTGATTCAAACTTTCTGAGCCTATATATGTGGGAATTTATAAAAGGATCAGTTAGGTATTGTTTGCCCGGACTAGCCGGTTACTCACATTGTGATAACTTAGTTAGTGATTCGGTATCGATATTTGAGGTATGATTCTGGTTCTCTTAATTCGGTATCTAGATTTGAGGTATGATTCTTGTTCTCTTATTTTATGTCTATATAATTATGCATGATTATTCATTTGTTAGTCATTATGGTTTTAGATCCTGATACACTAATGTCATTCTTTGACATTACCTCATTATGGTAATTATCTCATAATTAGACATTTCGATTAGATGGCCTAAATATACTACCATTAGTTCCTGCTATGATTATGAGGTCTTAATATTCTAGTCTGATGATTTAGGTTGTACCTCGAGTTTACTTATATTTATATTTATATATATATATATGTATGTATGTATGTATATCTATATATAGCCATGATATGACCGTATATCCCTTTCTTCTATAATGTATTCAGATTGTATATTCATTTCTTGGCCTTGTATACTATTATATATTCTCCTTTCACCTTTATTCATATTTTGGCCAATGATAGACGACATAGTGTTGAGATCCCTGAGTATTGCTGGAATAGATAGTTCATCCTTAATACATCCTTAGCCTTATTATGTTAGTTGTTTTTGTATGAGTAGGATAGTTTATCCTTATACTCTCACTAGCTTTACTATGTGGTTGTTGGATATTTGGGAGTAGTTTCCATTTCTATGTATTTGTTATATCTATTTGCATTATCTTTGGAGTTCAATCGGTAGTTGCCTACTGAGTACCACATGTTTGCTACACATACTACACTTTTGTAGCCTACAAATAATTGTACGGGTTATCATTGGTGTTGTGTGCGTTGTGTGGATCAGCCATGATTTGGAGACTTAGTGTAAGCTCTTTATGCTCGAAGTATTACTTTCCTCCTTCGTATGTACTAGACTAGTCTCTATGTTGTATTCAGAGATAATAAGTTGTTTCAATATATTCTCTTAGTACTTCATTTTGTATCTTTATTATGTTAGAAGGTCTTATAATGATTCCACTAAGTTTTGGGACTATCTTATATAATTCAGTCTGTTAAGTCATTTATTCTGAATTCTTTCTTTTTTCAATTGGTAGTCTATTGCTAGTAGTTCCAGACTATGGTTGGCTTATCTACTGGTCGGTTATAGTAGGTGCTATCATGACTTGAGAAATTGGACCGTGACACCTAATAATAAAATATCCAATGGGTATTTATAGATACATCAAAAAACCTATCCTAAACAAAGTGGGAAATTTGTGTCGAAACCAACCTATGACTCTACTTATGGTCCTTAGGTAGTACCTACAGGGTGTAGGTAGGTTCATTGGAATTAGATAAATAATTAGGCTTTTAACCCCTACCTATGAGAGGTACCTATGGGGTCTTAGGTAGTACCTATGCCTCGTAGCTAGGGTCTGTAGGAATCAGACTTTAATTTTTACTTTTAGAACTTCAAGAACTCTACCTACGACCCTACCAGTACAACTTATGGCAAGTAGGTTGGGCTCATAGGTAGACTTTCTACTACTATTCATCACTTTTTACTCCTCTACTCTTAACACTATTTTCCTATAAAAAAACATAAAAATACATCACATCTAAAAAAATTCCTAAGTACTTGCATAATTTATTTGTTTTAAGCATCGATAGTGCCATGAAGCCCTAGCACATTAGGCACCATGTCTTGACTAGAAAAGTGGGGCTTAGTTAACTCTGGTACCTGTCGTTTATGTCTAGATAAGGATGAGGACATATATCATAGGATTTTTAGTTTTTATTTCTGTAAGTATATGGAATTAGTTGCTAAAAGAGGGGTTAAATTGACAAATAAAATATGTATGCCAAATTTAAGTGTAGATATCAATTCTAGTGGAATGTGCACTCCTAAAAGAGATACTTGATTGAATGTTCTTTGGACATATTTGTGATTGATTATTTGGTTTAATTGTTTAATATGATTGTTATTGACCAAATTATTTTAAGAGCAAGCGATGTATCTGAATAACTTGAAATGGATTGATATGAAGAGGAATGTTGCCCTTTTTTTTAGTTTTGGTGTTATGAATGGGCATATAATTGTAATCTGACTTTGAAATGTTTCTTGATTTTTTTTTTTATTTAACACATCTATTTTTATAGTGTTGGATTAACTTGATTATAAACTTGATTTCTCTATGTTTTAAGCGAGTTGGATGTTTGTGACTAGCCTTTAAGCATACTTGTGAGTCATTGATTGTTATCATGCATGAAGTATTGCATTGAGATTATTTAGTGAGATGATGATGTTTAGCGGGTCCATGCCTATACTGTTATTTGGATCAGGTGTCATGCTAACATTATCAGTTAGTCTATGAGGTTCATCAGCTTGCTCGATTTGGTATTTGGTTGGTTGATTCGGTCGAAGGTAGTATATAGGTTCAGAATGGTTCGGAATCTTCATGTGTGGATGAAGTGAAAGAAAATATACTGATCCTATCTTGGTCAATTTGAAAGAGACAGTTTGGGATCAAAAGGTGGAGGTTTTCTCCCATAGGGAGATGGTGTTCTTTATTGTCAAGGCAGGTTATATGTTCTATGTGTTGATGGTTTAAGACAGAGAATATTAGTTGAAGTGCATGGTGTGCGATATTCTATTCACCCATGATCCACTAAGATGTAGCGTGGTTTGCGAGAAATCTATTGGTGAAGTGGTTTGAAAAAAATATTACAGAAGTTGTGGCTAAGAGTTCGAATTGTCAGCAGTTCAGGTTAAGCATCAAAGACCTAGGGGTATGCTTTAGGAGTTCAACATCCTTACTTGGAAGTAGGAGGTGGTGAACAAATATTTTATGGCAGGGTTACCTCGAACGCGTCGTCAGCGTAATTTGATTTAGGTCATTGTAAATAGAATGACCAAGTCAGGCCATTTCTTACTAGTTCATACATTGTATTCAACTGAGGATTTTGCTAAACTCTATCTCAGGGAGTTGGTAAAGTTGCATGGTGTTTCGTTGACCATTATCTTAAACGGAGGTAATTAGTTTACCTCTCACTTTTGGAAGGCTTTTTAGAAGGGTCTTTGTACCTAACTTCATCTCAATATAGCTTTTCAACCTCCGACAGATGGTTAGGCAAAACAGACCAGTCAGACTTTAGAAGACATGTTGAGGTCTTGTGTTATCGACTTTAAGGGTAGTTGATATGATCACTTATATGTATTAAGTTTTCCTACAACAACAGCTATCACTCTAGTATTCAGATGGATGAATTTGAGGCTCTCCATAGATGGAAGTATGGATCTCCTATTAGTTGGTTTGAAGTAGGTGAGGATGCATTGATAGGGCCAGATTTAGTTTATGAGGCAATGGAGAAATTTCAATTAATCCACGAAAGGCTTCAGACAGCCCAAAGTCATCAAAAATCTTATGCTGATGTAAGGAGAAATGATCTTGAGTTTGATGTAGGTGACTTGGTTTATTTTAAAATATCGTCTATGAAAGCGGTGAAAAAGTTTGGTGAGAAGGGGGAGATCAATCCCCGCTATGTTGGCCCATATAGGATTTTGAGCCATTTTCAAAAGGTAGCTTATGAGTTAGAGTTACCTGCAGATCTGGCATCAGTCATTTGGTGTTTCATGTCTCTTCTCTAAAGAAATTTATTGGTAAAACAACTTTTGTTGTTCCTTTAAAGAGTGTGGATGTAAAATATAGTTCACTTACACTACAAAAAATCACTATTTTTGCGGGGGTTATATTTACATATTGCGAAGGTTGAAAACCCTCGCAATGTGATTGCACAGCCGTTTTCAAAACCTCCGCAATTACGGGCGTCGCAATCAGTTTACGGTGGTTTGTCAATTACCGCCGCAATCAGTTAGTGGCGGTTATGTAATGGCGGTTTCGGCCCCCACAATATGTAAACTAAAATTAGGTCCCAACTAATACTTTAAAACATATAGCGGGGGTTAAAACCGCCTCCGTATATTTTTAAAATTGCAGGGGTCAAAACCCCCACAATTCACTTGATATTTTTCAAAAAAAAAAAATACAATGTTCATGATCAATATTTAAATTTGAATTTTATGTAATAGATTTAATATATATCATTTACTGTTGGACCAAACAAAAATACATCTTAATACAAAATGTGCCTGCTGCTTAGATGATAACTCTTCCACAATCAACATCATGAGTAAATCAAAAACTAAAAAATGAATAAATTAGTCTTAAACTAGTTTTTAAGCAGTAAATGATCATTCAATGAATTGCATCTTCTTCTGATGTGCAAAAAATAATGCAAGCAAGTTCTGTCTTGTAAAGCTGAGAAAACAATAAAATTTTGTAGCGATTTGTTGCACGTATCGACTATCATTTAGCTTTGGATACCTTCTGTAATGATGTCAAGAAGCAAAAACTTGGTGTTAGTAGAATCATAAGATGTATCGAAAAATTGAAGTATGTCAAGTTATGCAACTCACTTTAGGTTCAACAGATTTTGCTGACTCGGTAGATTTTGCTGCCTCAACAAATTTTGTTGCTTCAGCAGATTTTGCTGCCTCGGCAGATGTTGCAGATTTTGGTTCAACTGCTTTTGGTTCATCAGCCTTCACATGCTCTTCACCTGTACAAAAAGTTTATCATCAGTATTGTTTCTTAATGATTTGTTATTTTGTGTGAGTTTACGCTCTATGTACTGATGAGTAAAAAAAAGTTCTACCCAATCAGGTCACATAATAATAACAAGAAGATAACAACAATGTTAGTGAATTGAACAAGGCCACACACGGCTTCACTAGACTTCAATATGAACAATAACAAGAACATAACAACAACACTATTGATATTAACCATTTGCTTTGGTAACTTAGCTTTCTATGCTTGTTGGCTTTTCAATTATGTTTGTAACTTATTTTTGATATTAACCATTTAACGATAAAGTTGTTAAAATAGAAGTATGTTTCACTTTTATATCTCTCTTGTTTTAAGTAGTGTGAGGTAACTATCAATTTTGCATCAATTACTTCAGGATGATCTATATTATCTGATGAAGTATCATTTGCATAAGTTATTTGTCAAATTTATTCTAATTCTTCAAAGCTTCTTCATGTGATTATATTACCTGCATCAAGTTATTTGCATTTTTTTGGTATTGCATAATTATCATTTTGATTTTCTTCTGCTTAACTAAGGTGCACAAATTTTCCAAGTTGATTATCTTTTTGCCTTTACTATGATATTCTTGAAAGTGATTAAACTGATAATTACATGAAAGTTGACCTCCTCATTCTAGCTCAAGGGATTTCACAACCTTAGCTTCTGAGTGGATATTGTAATGCCGTATTGATTCAAGACTATGTGTGTATCAAGAGATTCCAACCAACACAATAACAACAAGATGAACAACAAGGTGCTGTGAATCGAAATATGCCTCGCACGGCTTTAATAGACTTTGAGTTTGTGTTTTGAACAAGAAAATGAGATGAATAACAAGATAACAATGCTAGTGAATCAAAATAGGCCACACACGGCTTCACTAGACTTGAGATTGTGTTTTAAACAAGAAAATGAGATGAATAACAAGGCAACAATGCTAGTGAATCGAAAGAGCTCCACACGGCTTCACTAGACTTTAGATTCAACAACACAATATTAAAACGACAAAAATTGCTCAACAGAGTACTTACACAAATCTTTTTTTCCACTTCATTAACATATGATCCATCTTCTTTCTTATGAGTAGCAAGATAAAGTTTTGTTCGTCCAGGCTTATGTCCAGTAGCAAGATAAAGTTCTGCTCGTCCAGGCTTATGTACAGTCTCAACCATCTACAAACAATATTAACTTAACAAATTAAGGATAATTTCATGTTTACTAAACTTCCAAGTTTCTCATTGATTTTTGCCCTCTGTTTTTTCCTACTTGAGAAAGAAAGGGATATTATAGTTCCACAAATTTATCCAACCAAAAGAAAGAAAAAATAAGATCAAGAATGTAAATATAAAGCAACCACGAAAATAAGTTCAATCAGCACAACAAAGGGAAAAAATGCTTCAAAATTTACTAATACATATAGATTAGCAGACAAGAAGATGGAGAGTAAAACTAGCTCATTTAATAGTTGTAATCAGTTCTTCCTCACTTTGTCTAGATAGATCCTTTTAGTTTAGAAGGCAAGTTATATTGAAAAATCTTTTTCTAGAATCAGATACCAAGAACAAAACATAATTAGCAACCAACAGTAAAGGAAAAAATTGATTGCGATTACAGGGTCAGCTAAATACCTTGACCCTGTATTTAAAAATCAAAATAAAAGAGTGAATTTAAAAATAAATGATTAATAGTAGCACTTGTTCACTAGACGGAACGAATAAACTTGCAAGAGACAATAAAAATATACCCAGAATATTTCTACAAAGTGGGTTTCGAAGACAACAACAATATACCACAGTTGAATCTACCTGAACTAACAAGAATCACCAAAGCTCCAAGGGCAAGAAATTACAAGTGTAACAGTGAATATACCCAGTTGCATAGTTGCTTTTTACTCTTTCAATTTGTCTACTAGCACAAACTAAAAATACAAGGATCAAACACAAGGATTTCGTTGGAAAAAATGAAAAATTGGAAGTTCTTTCCAAAATCGTATATTTCCCAAAAATTTTCACAAACAAAAATATTAAAACAAACCCATTGACGACTGAACAAAAAATAAATTAAAAACCCTAGATTGCAAAAATTTGTGACCTGGAGAAGCAAATCTACCATTATCCGCTACTGCGAAATGCCTAGAACTCTAAAACCTTTTGGGATGAAAATGTATGCTCAGTGAGAAGTGATTTTGTTGTGAGAAATTCAAGAGAAACCAGTGATTTTGGGTGGAGCGATTTGGATAAAGTCAAAGAAAGAGAGAATGATCTAACACAGAATGGCAACCCCTTCAAGATTTTGGGTAAAAGAAGAGAAAAAATAGATGGGGGAAAAATATTAGGGCTGCTTTAAACTGCACAATTACAAAATAAGAATAATTTAGGAAGAGTTTTTTTTTCTTATAGGTTAAGTAAATTGAGTAAAGAGGGATCTTGAGTAAAGAGGGATTTTGGGAAAATAATATATTAGCAGGTTTATTTCACTATCCTAAAATTATTCTCGGTTTATTTTTTTACGTATAGCGGGAGTTTTAACCACCCCTAAAATATTTGCGATTTATTTTTATTGATAGCAGAGGTTTTGACCGCTGCAATAGTAATAAAATTACGGGGGTTATACAAACCCCTACAATTCAATATATTTATGGAGGTTAATACCGATCCCCGCTATTAAACCTTCATAAAATACACTTTTTTTTGTAGTGTTATGAAGAAGTTCCAGTTGAGTTCCTTGAACTTCAGACTCATAGGTTAAGGAATAAAAAAGTCCCCTGAGTTAAGGTTCTATGAAGAAATCAGTTTATTGAGGGAGCTACTTGGGAAGCAAAAGTAGATATGCGAGCCAAGTATCCCCATTTTTTTTCTATGAATTCAAATCAAGTTTGAGGTAATGGTTTTCCTTAATTGATTCTCTCATTCTCTATCTCATCTATCCAACCATCCTCATGTCATAGCATACATTCATGAATTCAGTTCAGTACATACTTCATGTTTTAGATTTAGTAATTTAATCATGATTTATCTTAGAAATATTTAGTGCATGATCTTATATTTCTTAGTATCTTAGCTTAAACAGTTCATTCGAGGATAAATGATCTTAAGGGGGAGATATTGTAATACCCCGCAAGATCCTAGATAAGTTTCCAATTACTAGTAGTTTGTTTAAAGGGTTCAATATCATTAATATCACATTAAGTAAACTAGACTTAACTATTTTAAGACTCTAATAGTTTGAACATTTTATAGGTCTTCCTGAGTTCGAAACATTGATTTTTGTGTTAAAATGTGTGTAGGGGTGTTAAAAGGTCTATCCGGGAGAGTTTTATGATATTTTGAATAGGTTCGGGGTGTTTTTTGACCACAGAGGCAGAATACCTTTGCAATTTAAGAGTGTCAAAGAGGTTGGACCTCCGTGATACATGTAGGTTAGTCTTTGCGATACACGTCGTGTCATGGAGGCTAGCCTCTGTAATAGACTCCGTGCCATGGAGGCTATGTTTTCCTGCAATATTACGTAACGACCAAAGAGGCATTTTGTTTTTTCCCCTCTCCTTAAATGTCCAAATCACATATTAAACCCCAAAAGGGGCAGTATTTGCCCCATTCCTCATCAATTAACAACATAAAACCATTCCCTATTTCCAAGAACACAAAATTTGAAGCTTCTTCCCAAAGATTCAACCATTCAAGGTCCCAATTCAAAGTCTTCTTCAAAAATTCAAGAAACTTAGGTATATGGGGTATTCATCAATGGGTTCATTCTACCCATTGAGACCCAAGAACCCTTGTATTTGATGTATTAACCCTTTTCTCTCTTTTTATGAAATTCCAATGTTATGAATGAATTTACTCAATGTTTTTCTATCAGTTTTGAATTTCAACCATGCCAATATATTTACCCATGTGAATTATGTTATTACATGCGTTAAATTTTATCACTTAGGGATATATTGTATGTTTTAGTCTCTAAATCATGAATTTCATTGCAAATTATTAAATGATGTCATTGTATTTAAAGTAATATTCAGTACTGGAGGGTTATGAACACTTGATATCTTTATGTTTATAAATATTCCCATTTTCAAGCAACAAGTTAGTCAGATCATGGTTTTATAATCATACTCAGTTGGTCATGATAAGGTTGAGTATTATTAATTGCGATATCCAGTTGACGTTAATCAGTACTAGTGTTAGTTCAATTGGGAGTAGAATTTAGCACCGAGTGATCCCAGTGATGGGGGCTCACCTGTTAGTCGATGGTGTGACCTTTAGTAGCAACGTCTAATGTCCAGAACTATTTATCCATCATAGGTTTTGATAGGTCTTTCTGCTAATTTATGGTTGACACTTTCTTAGGGGCACCTTCCAGTCGAGGAAGAAATCCTAGTCCTTCGGGACACTAATTTAGTAGATCCACACAGCCAGTGTCGGTACCTATAACAAGGTACTAACACTATTCTAACTAGGTTATAAGTAGGACCACGCTTATCTCAGAATAAGGCATGTTGGTTACATGATAGCTCTCATAATTTCAGTTCAATATCCAAATTTTAGCAACTCAAGTTTTAATGACCAAGTGTTCAGTTTATCAACTATAAAGTTAGTCAGTTTTATAGATTATTTAAGTTCATGTTTTACTTGTTCTTGCATTTAATTTACATGTTCAGTATCCATATGCATTTCAATTACTCCCTATCTCATGTAATAGTACATTTAAATTACTGACCCCATACTCTTTTTTTCGTTTTTCTAATTTCCCAATATAGGTTCGGATTCTTAGTTCCTTGATCACCCTTAGTTAGCTCAATACCACTCAGCAGTAGTTGTGGTGGGTCCTCATTAATTGCGGATAAGAATTTATAGTTATTTTTGGTATTTCCATTATTTTAGTGAGTAAGAATTAGTTGTGGGCTTGTCCCATCAACTCTTCATGTCTTAGAGGCTTTTAGATATTCAGATCCTTAGATATTTAGATATTTAGCTAGTCAGAGTAGTTTTCAGTTTTATCAGTAGTTTCAGACATGTAGGGGTAAATTTGGGGCATGAAAAAACTTTGTATCAGAGCGTAAAGTTTTAAAATTTCCTAGGTTATCTGAAAGCGGCATTGAGTAGAGTCTTGTGCATGGGTGTGATGTGCTCCCCGCTTATGGGCAAGAGGCTACAAGAAGTTTTAGGAAAGTTTTCCTTTTTTCAGTATTCATGTCATGCAATAGAGCGTGAGCTCTATTAAATTCCCTTTTTCTAACTCTTCCTTCATATAGTTACAAAAAATGCCTCCCAGAAGAAACAAAGGAAGAAGAAATGGGGATCAACCAACACCACCACCTATTCAAGAAGATCGTGCCTGAACGATTATTTTACTCATGCTAAATTTAAAACTGCTTTTATTATTTTGGCCCAGACTATGGCTGCTCAAAATAATCAATAGGTTGTTGCCCCAGCTAATATAGTAATGAATACATCTGTAGCTAGGTCTGAGACTTCACTCGATTAAATCCTTCATTATTTTCTAGATCAAGTCTAAGGAGGATCTATAGGAGTTTCTTGATCGTGTGTAGAAAGTGACAGACATTATGAATGTCACTTCTAGAGAGGGCTGATTTAGTGTCTTACCTATTGTAGGGAGTAGATCACACTATGTTCAAGCAATGGAAGGAGGATAGAGGTGTTGAGGTAGGTCCTATAGAGTGGGAGGAGTTTTTTATGGCTTTCTTAGACAGGTTCTTCCCACTAGAGTTAAAGGAGTCTTAAGGCTTAGGAGTTTATAAATTTGAAGCAAGGTAGCATGAGTGTGAAGGAGTACTCACTCAAGTTTACGCAGTTAGCGAGCTATGCTCCTTCTATTCTAGCTTATTCTAGGGCCATAATGAGTAAGTTTGCATCTGGGGTGTCAAATAGTGTATTTAAGGATTATAAAACTTTGTTAATTAAGACGATGTACTATTATAGGCTGATGGTTAATTCTCAATGGATGGAGAAAGAGAATCCCAAAAAGAGGGAAAAAGAGAATAAGAGGGACAACTAGTAGTTTCAAATTCTCACAACAAAGGTCTAATAGTGGGAGTCATTCTCAATTCCACCAGAAATTTTTAGATCCAACCCCATCTTCAGCCAATGTTCCAGTGCCTATGTTTAGGCAGGACAGTCAAGATAGAGCACCAAGCTCTAAGTCCTATTGTAGCATAAACATTAGTCACACCAATCTACTTTGCATGAAATATTATAAGAACCACAAGGGTGAGTGCATGGAAGACAGTGATATATGTTTTGGATTGGCATGCCTAACCGAAGGAACAGGGATTACCCAGGGGTTTTCTAAAAAGAAAAAGATTTTCCTCTATTAGGCCATTCTAACTTTTCATCAGTTATAACAGGTTGCTTAACTCAGAAGAGTGCCATCTCTAGTGCCACAAGTGGGTAGCATATTCTCTCCCAACTCTACATTATTAGGAGAGTTCTCCTTATTTGGTTATGGGTATGTTACATGTATTCAATCTTTATATTTATGCATTGTTATACCTTTGAGATTCACTTTCTTTTGTGACTCCTTACATGGTTGTAGACGTGTTAGTCTCGACATACTAGCAGAGCATTTCTGAGTGTCTATCCTAGTGGGTATTTCTATTTAACCAGACTGGTATACAGAAATTGCCTGGTCACAGTGTCTCAGAAATTTACTTTAGTTGACCTTGTGGAGTAAGAGATGACTGATTTTGATGTCATTCTCTACATGTATTAGCTCCACTCGTGCTATCCATTAGATGATTAGAGTAATAGAATTGTCCAACTCTATTTTCCTAATGAGCCTGGTATTGAATGAAGGGGTAGTAATTTAGTGCCTAAGGGTTAATTTATCTCTTATCTTAAGGAAAGAAAGATGATATCCAAGGGATGTATATACCATCTTATTTGAGTTAATGACTCATATTTTGAAACTTTGTGTCTTGATTCAGTTCCAGTAGTGAATGAGTTTCTAAAAATATTCACTGAAGATCTTCCTGGAGTTTCTTCTAAGAGGTAAATTGACATTGGAATAGATCTCTTCCCAGATACCCAGCCTATCTCAATTCCACCTTACTGAATAGCTCCAGGTAAGCTTAAGTAATTAAAGATTAGGTGAAAGATCTCTTAGATAAGGGGTTCATCAAGCCTAGTGTTTCTTCATGGGGTGTTTCAGTTCTCTTATGTGCAAGAAAGATGGTTCCCTTAGAATGTGCATCGACTACCATTAATTGAACAAAGTCAGAATCAAGAATCGGTATCCTCTCCCTATAATTGATAACTGGATTGGCCAACTTCAAGATGCAAGCTATTTCTCATAAGATAGTCCTCAGATTCGGCTATCATCAACTTAGAGAAGAGAAGGTGACATCCCGAAGAAAGCTTTTAGAAATTGTTATGGTCACTACAAATTCCTAGTTATGTCTTTTGGACTGGCGCATGCTCCTGCAGCTTTTATGGAGTTGATGAACAAGATTTTAATGTAGTACTTTGACATGTTAGTCAGAGTCTTTATTGATGACATCCTCATTTATTCTCATAGTGAAGGTGATTATTTAGACCATTTAAGAATTGTTTTGCAGACCCTTAAGGGTCACCATTAATTCTCTAAGTTTAGTAAGTGTGAATTTTTGTTGATATCAACAGCTTTTCTTGGTCACATCATTTTCGGTGATGTCATTCAAGTTGATCCTCAAAAGACTGAAGAT
This sequence comes from Capsicum chinense, assembly GCA_026120095.1. Classification (NCBI taxonomy): domain Eukaryota; kingdom Viridiplantae; phylum Streptophyta; class Magnoliopsida; order Solanales; family Solanaceae; genus Capsicum; species Capsicum chinense. The sequence continues at coordinate 86,171,437 of JAPEIP010000010.1, forward strand.
ACGAGAAATTGGCCTAGACCTATCTCTCCATCAAACTTTAAGAGTTTTTTGGGTTTAGTTGGCTACTATAAATGATTTGTTGAAGTGTTTTCTTCTATTGCTTCTTCCATGTCTCAACTAACCCAAAAGAAAGACAAATTTTAGTGGTCAGATTCCTGCGAGTAGAGTTTTCAAAAGTTCAAGACTCGACTCACTTTTGCTTTAGTCTTAACTTTATCAGAGAACAGTAATGGGTTTGTAGTTTATTGTGATGCTTCAAGAGTTGGTCTTGGTGGTGTGTTAATCCAGTTATGTAAGGTCATAGCCTATGCCTCTAGACAACTTAAACCCCATGAGAAAAATTACCTGACCCATGACCTTGAGTTAGGAACAGTTGTCTTTGACTTAAATATTTGGAGGCATTTTTTTATAGGGTTTATGTTGATGTGTTTATGGATCATAAGAGTTTACAGTATGTGTTCAAGCAGAGAAACCTGAATCTTTGTCAAAGAAAGTGGCTGGAATTATTGAAGGACTATGAGATGAGTATGATGTATCACCCGAGTAAGGCTAATGTAGTGGTTGATGCCCTTGGTAAATTTTCTATGGAAGTGTTTCTCATGTTGAGGATGATAAGAAGGAGTTATTCTATGAGGTTCATCATCTAGCTAGATTAGTTGTTTGGTTGGTTGATTAGATTAAATGTAGTATATGGATTCAGAATGGTTCAGAATCTTCATTGGTGGCTGAAGTGGAAGAAAATCAAGACAAGGATCTTATTTTTGTCAAGTTGAAGAAGGCAGTTTAGGATAAGAAGGTGGTGGTTTTCTCCTTGCGTGAGATAATGTGCTTAATTATCAAGGCAAGTTATGTGTTCCGTGTGTTGATGGTTTGAGACAATGAATATTAGCTGATGCATATGGTGCGCGGTATTCTATTCACGTAGGATCCACTAAGATATACCTTAATTTGTGGTAAATCTATTGGTAGAGTGGTATGAAGAAAGATATTGTGGAATTTATAGCTAAGTTTTCAAATTGTCAGCAGGTTAAGGTTCAGCACCAAAGGCTTAGTGCTATTTTTCAAGAGTTCAGCATCCCCACTAGGACGTGGGAGGTGGTGAACATGGAATTTATGGAAGGCTTACCTTATATGTGCCTTCAGGGAGTTGGTAAACTTGCATAGGGTTACCTAATATGCGCCTTCATAGTGCTCCTTACCAGAATTTATTGGGTGATCATCGGTCTCAGTTTAGTGGTGGCTTCCGAGCCCAAGGTGCCCAATCTTAGACTAGTAGGGCTCAGTCGGCTCTATGCTATCCTCTTTGTAGATTTTGTGGTCAGCCTTATCGTGGTCATTGTAAGAAGGGGCGGAACAAATATTTTAGATGTGGTTAGATTGGTTACATGCAGCTAGATTACCCTTCTTAAGTTGCTTCTTGGGCCAATAGGGCAACTATTTCTACTTTATCTACTCCTACACCGAAGGATATTGTTTCTACTTTTGCTTCTCTTTCTGGCACTGACATTGGCTGAAATCATTTGTATGCACTTGCTACTCACCAGGATTTTGAGGCATCTCCCAATGTTATTACGGGTATGTTGAAACTTTTCTACCAAGATGTGTTTTGTTTGCTTGATCCAGGGTCTACTATTTTTTATGTAACCCCATTTGTGGCTGTGCCTTTTGGTTTTTATCCTATAGGAGACTTTGTGGTTGTTAAAATCTATAGGGGGTGCATGGAATCTGTTAGTGCTAAAGAAACTCCTTTGCATTTGATAGAGTTGGACATGGTTGATTTTAATGTTATTCTAGGGAAGTATTGGTTGCACTTGTGCTATGCTTCCTTAGATTATCGTACCCGTAGAGTTATGTTTAAATTCCCTAATGAGCCGATCATTGTATGGGAATGTGGTTATTTAGCAACTGGGGGGAGATTCATTTCTTACCTTAAAGCACAAAAGTTGATTTTTAAAAGGTGTTTGTATCATTTAGTCCAAGTTAAAGATTCTAACTTAGAGGATCTTTCTCTATAATCTGTTCCTGTGGGTAATGAGTTTCCTGAGGTTTTCCCCGATGATCTTCCTACCATTTCTCCCAATAGGGAAATTGATTTTGGGATTAATCTTGTTTGGGACACTCATCCAATTTCTATCTGTCCTTATAGAAAGGCTTTAGTGGAATTGAAAAAGCTTAAAAAGCAATTGAAAGAACTCTTAGATAAAGGGTTTATCTATCCTATTGTGTCTCCTAGGGGTTCGCCTATGTTGATTGTGTGCAAGAAGGATGATTCCTTTCGTATGTGCATTGATTATCTTTAATTAAACAAAGTGACAGTAAAGAATAAAATCCTCTTCCTAGGATAGATGATTTTTTTATCAACTTCAAGGTGCAAACTATTTATCTAAGACTGATCTTAGGTCGGTTTATTATGCATTTAAAGTTAGGGAAGTAAATATCCCTAAGACTGCCTTTAGAACCCGGTAAGGTCACTATGAGTTTTAAGTCATGTCTTTAGGGTTGACCAATGCCCTGGGGCATTCATGGATTTGATGAATAGGGTCTTTTATTCATTCTTGGACTTGTTTGTCAATTTGTATATTTATGACATCTTACTCTACTCTAAGAGTAAGGAGGATCATATCGATCACCTCCATGTCTGTTGCAAACTTTGAAGGATCATCATTTATATATCAAGTACTCTAAGTGTGAGTTTTGGTTGAGGGCGATGACCTTCCTTGGTCATGTTATCTCTAGCAAAGGGATAATGGTAGATCCTCTAAAGGTTGTGCCAGTTAAGTGGTCTGGACCTACTAATCCAATCGATATTCAGAGCTTCTTGGTTTTACCTGGTAACTATCGAAGATTTGTGGAGAATTTTTTGACCATATCTAACCCAATGATTATGTTTACCCAAAAGAAGGTCAAGTTCTTGTGGTCGGATGCATGTGAGGGTAGTTTTGAGATATTGAAAGATAAATTGACTTCGGCTCTAGTTTTGACCGTGCTTAAGGTTAATGATGGTTTTGTGGTATATTCTGACGCTTCTCATATTGGTTTCAATTATGTATTGATGAAATATGGTAGGGTGGGGGCCTATTCTTCAAGGAAATTGAAAGTTCATAAAAATAACTACCCTACCTATGACTTGGAGTTGTTAGCCGTGGTTTTCTCTTTGAAGATTTGGAGATATTATCTCTATGGGGTTCATGTTGATATCTTTATGATCATAAGAGTCTTCAGTATGTATTTACTCAAAAAGAATTAAATCTTCAACAGAGAATGTGGGTTGAGTTGTTGAAAGACTATGATATAAGTCTTCATTACCATCTGGGTAAAGTTAATGTAGTCGTCGATGCTCTTAGTAGGTTGTTTATGGGAATTTTAGCCTATATGGATGAGGATTAGCGGGACTTGGTGAAGGACATTGACTATTTGGCCAATTTTGGAGTTCACCTTATAAACTTCGATGATAGTATTGTATTTGCGCATCCGATATCTCAGTCATCTCTTTTTGTTTAGATAAAGAAAAAACAATTGCTGGATCCCCACTTGATGAAGATCAAGGGTAATAGAGGTCAATAAAATGTTATTGACTTTGTGATTGGTGGTGATGGTATGTTAATGTACCAGGGCAGGATATATGTTTCCAATGTCGATGGATTAATGGAAAGGCTTATGGCCTAGGCTCATGAATCTTGGTATGCTTTTCATCCAGGTTCTATGAAGATATTTCATGATCTTAGAGAGTTATACTGGTGGAATAATATGAAGCGATATGTGTCTAATTATGTGGCTAAGTTGACGGTGTGTGAACAAGTGAAAGTTGAACACATGAGGCCTGGAGGCTTGTACCAAGATATTTCCATGCCCGTGTGGAAGTGGGAGGCAATTAATATGGATTTTGTTATCCGCCTTCCTCGGTCTCAGAATTAATGGGATTCGATTTGGGTCATCGTGGATAGAATTACCAAGTCTGCTCACTTTTTGCCGGTGAGGACTAGTTACTCGGCGGAGGATTATGCTAAGTTGTATCTTGTGAAGATTGTGAAATTGCATGGTTCTCCGATTTCTATCATTTCAGGTCGTGGTACTCTATTTTCATCTAAATTTTCGAAGTCATTCAAAAAGGTCTTGGGAACTAAGGTGTGCCTTAGTACCGCTTTCTACCCACGGACGAATGAACAAACGGAGAGGACCATCCAAACATTGGAGGATATGTTGCGGGCTAATGTGACTGATTTTGGTGGTATTTGGTGTGACCACTTGCCTTTGATTGAGTTCTTATATATAAATAGTTACCACTCTAGTATTGTCATGGTGCCTTTTGAAGAATTGTATGGTTAGAGATGTCGTTCTTCTATTGGTTGGTATGAAGTTGATGAGGTAAATTGTTTGGCCCCAGCTTAGTTCACCAAGCCTTAGAGAGTGTGAAGGTGATTCATGATAGGTTGAAAACCATTCAAAGTCACCAAAAGTCCTAGGCGGATATGAGGCGTAGTGACTTAGATTTTAGTGTTGGCAATTTGGTATTCTTGAAGGTGTCTCCCATGAAGGGAGTAATGTGATTTGGTAAGAAAGGGAAGCTTAGTCCCCGATATGTTGGTCCCTACTTAATTGTGAAGAGGGTTGGCAATGTTGCCTATGAGTTGGAGTTGCCTTCTAGTATGGACTCCATTCACCCACTTTTCCATGTCTCTATGTTGAGGAAATGTGTGAGTGATCCTTTGTTGGTCGTTCCTTTAGAGAAAGTTTGTATCTCGGACTCTTTGTCCTATGAGGAGGTTCCAGTGAGGATCTTGGATCGACAAGTTCACTGGTTGAGAATGAAAGAGGTGGCTTCGGTGAAGGTTCTATGGAGGAACGAAAATTTCGAGGAAGCTACTTGGAAGGCAGAAGAGGACATGAAGTCCAAGTATCCGCATTTGTTTTCCATTCTAAAAACCTATGATTGACGTATGTGTTAATCTTCTTACCTTGACTTATGTCTTTGTAAGGCAATGGGTTAAAGTCCCTAATGCTTTAAGATTGCTTTGTATCTTTGATAGTCAGTGGGTTAAAGTCCCTAGTTGTGAAATGAGTAGGTGTTTTGATAAATAATATGGTTGATTAATGATGGTCATGATATGTATTGTATCCTTGTCGTATGCTTTGCTTTCTAATTTATTTAAAAGGTTTATTTAATGTGTATTAATATGTTAACTTGTGTTTATACTTGCCTTGCCTGTCATTAAAGGACGAATGATCCAAGTGCGGGAGAATTGAAACACCTAGGCTTAGAACCATTAGAAAATTTCCCTCTTTTGAAGTCTCTGGACTTGGTAAGACTGAGGGTACCACTCGTACCCTTTGTATTTGAATTGGTGACCCCTTCTTGTTGACTAGGAAGTAAGGTGGGGGTTATTCACTGTTGAAGGTACGAGTTAGGTTCCTCAAGATCATACCTTAAGGTACGAGTCATACACTACTAAGTCGTATGAAGGGTTGTCTTGAACTTGAAAGGATTGTTTTTGGTACGGGTGAAGGGTATAGTTTAGGGCATGAGTCGTACCCTTTGGATATGAGTCTAGGGTGCATGGTCGTACCTTGGGCAGTTTGCAATCCCAAGGTGAAGCCTAGGGTATGAGGTAGGGTACCACTCGTACCCTAGGGTACAGTTACTTTAGTGAGTCATACCCTCATATGGGCACATTTTCCATCTTTTAACTAAGGGCCATATGGTCACTTCCTACCCTCAAAACCCTAAGTCCCCTTACTATATAAGTGTGCATGGCCTCCTTAAATACCTTTTGAGTGGATCAAACATCCAAAACACAATTTGGAAAAATTAGAGGCTAGGGTTCCAAGTGTATTCATCTACGAGAAAAGTGAAGTCATGTTTCTTGGTGGATCATCTTGTTTAAGTAATATAATTCTTTCCCTTTCTAAATGACTAAAAACCCATGTATTTCACACTTTGATTAATGATTGTAAATGGTGATTTTTGAATCAAATGATAAGGGTTTTGTTTCCTAATGATGAATAATGTTGGTTCTTGCTTAGACTTGTGTTTACATATGTATTTGGTAATGATTTGCACACGTGGGTTCTTGTTATTTATTTCTTAAAAAATGGGTCTTGAGAAACCCTAATAGGGGTGAATTCTACTTTGAATTTTTCCTTGATAAAGGCATGCAACAAGGTGTTTCTGAAAATGTCTAAGAAAAATGTCTAGTCATATGTTGATGATGATTTGAAATAGGGAAATGCACGAATGAGTATGGTTGGTTGATGAACGGTTTTGTGAAGGTATTGTTAGCTATATCATGTGTTGATTTATGACCTTGATGGTTTGATTTCTAGAAAGGGGTTAAAGTTCCCCAACATGAAACTGAATTGTGTTGAACAAAAGTGTGATATCATATTGCTAATGAGGAATGAATGGCTCATAAAGGTCTTGATGGCCATAAATTGAATTGAATAATAAGCTGAATTGAGGCATTGGCCTATTGAAGTGTTTGATTGATTGATGGGATGGAGTCCCTAAGTGTGGTATTGAATAAATGTTGATGTATAGACAAAGGGTTAAAGTTACAATGTCGGCTAATGATAGTTTTTATGGCGTGAGGTTAGAGTCCCTTTCCTGAAGAAATGGCTTGAGATCAAAGTCCCTTGCCTAATGAAAAGACTTGTGGATGAAGTCCCTTGATTAATGATATCTCTTGAGTTCAAAGTACCTCATCGAATGAATCGGCATGGAGTTAGAGTCCTCTATATAATATGGCTTGTGATTAGAGTCCCCTGCTAAATGAAATATGCATGAGGTTAGAGTCCCATGTATAATAAAATGACATAAGGTTAAAGTCCCTTGCCTACAGAGATGTGTATGTATGGCTAAAGTCCATTGACTAATGAATGTGTATATATGGTTAGAGTCTCCCGTCTAATAAAAAATGTTTAATCTATATGTGTGGAATTTTGAATTCCTCCACTTCATGACATGTGAGTGAATACGACGAGAACGATTTCTATTTCTTGTTTCCTTGTGACCTATTATGATCATGT
>JAPEIP010000010.1:86236467-86268807 GCA_026120095.1 Capsicum chinense
GGTTAAAGTGACACCCTTTATGGTGTAATTAAGGCTTACTACTTAACCACTAGTTTGGTGAATTCAAATAATTGAATTGTGACATTTGGTTGCTAATACTAGATTGCTATATATGTTTATTGTAGATAAGTAATCCGAAAATATGGGAAGTCCATTTGGGACTAGTATTGAAGGTTGATAGTCAGGTAGTAAAGCATACTCTATACCATATCTTTAGCATGAAAGTGAACAATTATTCTATTAAGAAAGTTTCCAAAGTTATTCAATAACATGTGATCCATAATGGTTTTTTATGATGTCCTACATTACCAATGAACTTATTTCCACCCTACAAGATGTCAAGACATTCTAATACTTACTTGTTTTCCAAATCTTACATGTTTATTGCACTAATGAATGTCAGAAGGTATCTGGTTACTCAAACAAGATCCATGTGCTATTAATGACTCCAAAATGTTTCATTGATATACCAATAAGTTCCTACTCTATTTTTATGGCATTGATGACTCCAAAATACTTCATTGATGTACCCTATAAGTACCCTGTGCCCTATAAGCATCACCACCCTAAAAATATCAATCATTAAATAGCTTTAGGTAGGGGCACTAGCCGTCAAATAGGAGTTATGATTCCCCCAGCTCTTTTTGATAGACCATTTTCCACTCTGATGATGGCCTCCACCCTGTTCTGAATATCAAAATTTCTTACTCTTTCTCTCTTTAATCTCCTCTTATTTCTTCTTATCTACTTTGACTTGCTACATATAAACCATAAGCTAAGAAATTTCCATGTCTTTGTTTTACAAGGCATCCTTACTCTCCAAAATAGTGTCTCAGGAAAACCCAAAAGGGAAGTTCCTTATTCTAGCCCTTAGGCTAGACACTAACTCCAGATCATACAGATAACTAATGAAACTGCTTCAGGTTAAAAAATTATTTTGTCTTTGTCTCCTTTATCTCTTAAGGAAATAAGTGGTCTAAAAAAACACTAGAGATATTATCCTATATAACGGTCTCAGCATCATCGCCCCTAGAATGGTCCCATTCCTTGTACCACTTATATGCCATAACTTTTAATTAGTAAATGGAAAAATCCATGCCCTCTATATTAGTGAAATGAATAACATGAAAGATCTTTTTAATATCATCAATGAAATATTGAGGATCTTCCTCAACTTTAGAACTAGTGAAAATAGGAGGACTCAATCTCATGATTTGGACAACTCTGGTGGCCTTAGAGAATGGAGTAACAAAAGTAACCCACTAAGTATGAGAGGCTACCAACTGGGTAAGCAAGTGAATCGACTAGAGAAACATAGTATTTGACACATCAGTTGGAGGTGCCTGAGGATTAACAAGGAGAATCAGCGGAGCTCTATTAAGGAAATTAGAAGATAGACCATAGACCAGATCTGAAACCCTAGAGTAGGACGAGCTCTATCAATATTGTCCTCAAACTAGATATAAGAGTTCCAATGAATATCAGATCTTCATGGAGGCATGATATGAAAGATGAACAAATGAGTATGAGATAGATTAAAGATCTTGGATTCTATAGCTTGAAACAGAACAACAAGAAAGGGAAACATTCCTAAATGCCTTATAGCCTCCCCCTTGTAAGTGTGACTCATTTTATGTCCATAAAACACTCTACTTGACACGTCTTTACGAATACCCAATTGACCATGAACCTAAGATCTGATAATACCTTATATGACTAAAACCAAGGCCTGGTCGTGATATGATGGGTATTATAAGTCCACTAAGGACTAGAGACCACCCCTAACACCACTGTCGGATGAATTCTAAACATATAAAAATATAAGAGAAATTGAAATTAAAGATATTATGATATGTGTATAACTAAACCAACCAACAACTAACCAATCCTAAGCCCACAGTGGTCTGACAATCCTCTACCAAACCTAATATCAATAAAGTATTAGGACATGCCACTGAATATAGCCAAAAAATAGTATCCAATTATCTATAACTCAAAAGAATAATATGATCCTAAAATGGATCCTTTTGAAGAATGGAAGCTCACCACTTCAAGTCGACTCTTGATCAATCTACAATCACTGAGCAGGAGAAGTAGAAGTATAGCCAAATCCTGAATCACATGGGGATACAACATCCGGAGATGATTAGAAATTGAAAAGATAGTATGAAATTCAAGAATAGAGGATCAAAATAATGCCATGATAACAGTTAAAACTGGTACAACATCCAATGCATCATACCATACGTAGTACATACAGGTATACACAATATAACATAATAGGGTAAGGAACAAGGCGTAACATAAAATTTAAAAATCTTAACTTGGGTTATGAAGAATTACCGTTATAAATCCACCCACAGGCTAAATGGATCTAGTGTTACCCCAGGACGGGCCCCAGTGCTTGTTAGTTGCAGAAATTGAAGATATCACACATGGCCGGGGATTTCCTTGTACCCTTCACCCTCCATGATACATATTTATGTGTATACACTTAATGGATTTCCTTGTAACCCACAAGCACATGGTCATCAGGAGTAACCCTCGTATCGACAAACAAGATTTTCTAGTATTAGTTCTTTGGACTCACACCTTTATGGCTAGCTAACACAACCCCCATTATTGCCCAATTAAAACATTTAATACATAATCCTACCACTATTTGCAAAAGTCAATTATTAAGGAATTATTAAGTGGTATCATCATACCGACTATAACTTATAAGCATTGTCATTAAGCCAACACTTAGGGATTCCCGTGTACCCCGCCAACTCTATTAAAAAATCACTTAGGAGATTCTCTGTACCCCATAAGGTTTTCAAGACCATTATCATCCGATTAATGATTTTTTTCATCTATTAATGTCAAGAAATAAATAAAACCAAGAGATAATGCAGACTCTAAAACCAATTATGCAAGTGGGTTGAGGTTACTACCAATTTTCATACCAAACCAATAAATTTGGGGATTTCTTTGTACCCCTATTTCGATGATTTAAATTTAGGGATTCTATTGTACCCATGTCCACCCACCATTCCAATGCACCTAAAAGCAATTACCAACCATCAATTTAAGAAAAATAATTTCATAATTATCGTAGAAGAAATAATTAAATAATATTTTATTCAAAACACTCAACCCATAGTTCAAATCCCAACATCAAAACCATGTAAACATTATCCAACCATGTCATCAAGAAAATAAAAGTATATCGGAAGAGTAACATGCCTTGAATACCATAAAATTTGGAGTAGATAGAACCATTAGAACCCTAGATGATCATTTTCTTTGAAACCCTAGCCTTGACTTGAAGGGAGAGTTTGAGAAGTTACTTTGATATGTTTTTGAGTGTTAATGTCACCCTAATAAGGTTATAAGATATGTGTTCTAAATTTGGATAAGATGGGAAATGTATTGAATGCCCTTAACTTAAAAGTTGAAAATGGGTCGCCTTTGAGTATGAGTCAACCCATGAATCATAGCCACTCCTTACGACTCATTACCGTGAGTCGTAATCAAGGAAGTACCATCAATGCACCCTTAACTATTATCCTTACAACTCAACGAAACCACTTTCAAAGGGACCCTATGACTCGTGTTGTCTAGTCATAGTAGATACAAAACCCCAATTAGGACTTATACTAGACACCCTATGATTACACCTAAAGACTAATGATATATTCTTACAAGTCTTAGTGATCCACTCATACATATAGTATAATATAGCCACAAACTTACCAATTTGGTTACTACTTGTCTCAACGACTCGTCTGGACATCCTACAACTCATAGGGTGAGTCCTTACCATGGAAGTAAGCTCAAACCTCAAGAAATTTCCAAAGGCCAAAATTTTGGGGTGTTTTAATTTACCCTCGAGCATAGCATTAAATAGTGACATAGAGTATGGTGTTAACCCTTCAATGAAGTTATTCTTAGTAATCTTCTTTTGTTGATGGTGGTGTGGAAAATTTCTCAAGTATATCTTTTTATCTCTTTCAAGTTTGAGGTAAGGATTCATCATCCTTCTGAACAAATTTAGAAATCTTCCTCTATGCTCTATCATTCTTTTAGATGAGAAGAACATATTGATAAACTTTCATTACAAGAGATCCCATGATGTAATAAAATTGGCAGGTTCACTCCTTAACGACTACTTTACTTCTCCAACTAATGAGAAAGGGAATAATTTAAACTTCACATATTTATCTGAAACATTTTAATTGAGGAAATTATAGCTTAAGTAAACAAAATATTTTATGTTCTTGTGTGATTTTTCAAATGTGTACCCTCATACTGACAAATGTTCTACACTAGTCACACCATGATTTTCTTTGCTAGAAGTTTTGATGTAGTAGTGGGCTAGACTATAGCCTTATCTACCATATCATTTGGATTGTTTTGAAGGTTTGGGTTAGTTATTCATATGGTCACTCATTTCTCTTGGACCTCTAATTGTACATTAAAGCTCTTGATCAATGGGAGAATCAAGTGATTGCTTTGACTTCAAGTGTTTAGCATAAACTAACTTGCACTCTAAAATAAACAAAATTAACGAAAATGTGAAATCTAAATAGTTCAATAAGAACTAAAAGTAGTATCAATTTCACATAAATCCCAAATAATAGCACCAAAAATTTGTTACATCTAAATGCACATGGAAATGTACACGGTCATACAAGTTATATATGATATCTTTCCATATATCATACCCATGATTTGATGGATTGATTAACCATGTTGAATTCATATAATTGCTATTTATTATGAAATAAATAAAAAAGAGTTATTGGTGATTTGGTTATAACAAAAAGTAAATTGAATCAAGTCATAGATTTATAGGCTGAAACTTTGATTAGAGAGATGATATAGTAGGGTTATAGTATTTAGATGCAGTTGAGTTCTCAAACCATATTTGAGTTGATTTCTATGCTACTAGTAGTAATTTGTTTTTAACCATGATAAATATTTTTGCAACAACTCTAGGTATCCTCGACTATTCGTAATGCCTATATTATTATGGTCATCAATGTGATTTTACTACCATAACAATTGGGAAAGGCTAACAGCTATATTTCAATCAATTTTAACAAGTTGTTCCACTTCCCGATAGAGTTCACAACTAAGACCTACCTTATCTTAATGCATATGTAAGTTTCTTATTCTTACTCTACTCTACTCACCACAGACAGGGTTCAGTAGGTGATCAATTTATCAAATAATTAAGATCAAGAAAAGATAAATAACTCAAATATTAGAAATCAAACTAAACAATACTATTATTAAACAACTATTTTCATAACTTGAACCACAATTCTAGATACTAGAAGTTTAGCAGCTCATAAGTTTTGTTCAATCAATGAAATTCATGAAGAAGGTATTAATCAATGATGAAATAACAAAAAAGAGTAAAACTCTACAAACTCGTGTTCTTTCCCTCCTCTTTGAAATTATAGACTTGAATAATGAATAAAATTAACCTAAAAGAGCTTTATATAATGTTCCAAGAGAATCGAGATGGGTGGACCCTTTTCAAGTCAAATTATGCCAAATTTGGCCAAAAAGTAGATTGAGGGAATAGATGGGATAAAACCCCAAGCCATTTGGAAAACAACTAAATTATAGATTCTAGGATGCTATAATTTGTGCTACACCTCTAGATAATATATAAAGTGCTCTCTGATCAAATATAGTACCCAACTAAGGTAAGAATCGATCTTATTGGGGATAGGTCTAAATATCAAGAAATATAAATGTTTAATTAAATAATAACAAATTTTTAGTTAAATAGATAATTCAATAGTAACAGTTGTTGATTTGTCAAATTATAATCAGTATGAGAGAGGCTCCATGATTGTGTTCCTCAATAACTTTATAACTCTATAGGTTAATTATACTATGCAATCTCTCCGAGTGTTCAGCATACGGAATCGATAGGTTTTGTATACTTAGAACAACCTTACACTCTTGTCTAAGAAATATCCTTTGGTAATTTTTCTCTTCTCCTGAGCTTGTGTTACTAACCCTATTCTCTGATAGCTATCCCATTTTTTGGGCTGAAGCTATTTAGTGGAGATTGATAGATCCAAGTCTCTGATGTTTATTCTATTCTTCCTATTCGTACTCATATTTTTTTTTAAAATGTAAATTAGGTGAGTTTAAACATTGCCTACAGTCAAAAGAATTAAAAACCAAGGAAATAATCAATACATGTGAACACTGATTGAAGGTTACTCTGTACTATGAGTCCTACTTCATCAGTCTGTTATGGTTTCCACAACTGTAGCTATGGTGTTTAGGTACTCATAGTTGTAAGAACATGAGAAGTATTCATAGAATAAGGCATAGTTATGAACTTACAATAACAATTAGAAACACTCCAAGATCTCATTTTGAATATAAACCCTAAAATTTACATTTGTGTAGTTCCAAATCCAATAATGTGCCTTAAAACCTTACAAGAATGTAATAGAACATAATAATATAATAAAATGAAATAAATTTCTTATTCTCACATAGAAGTCAGGTCGTGTGCACTTGATACTATAGGCTTGACATTATTTTCTATGCCTTACCTTTCAGACAGTCAGATTATGATCACTATAGGACTTTTATGGGCTTGTAATGTAGGCTAAGGAAAAGGTATGCTACATATGGGTATAGTGAACGATCCTTGACACTACACAATTTTTGGCTTCCACTTTATTTCTACGTTCTATTATTCTTTCCCATTTTTTACTTTCAATCTTTCAGACACTAGGTATTGTTTTATTTTTTCAATTTCTCTTTTCTTCTTTTTTTTTATTTCCTTTTTTTCATCATACCACACCTGAATCCATCTTTGTTTTCACTACAATTTTTTCATACCCAATGGTATGCGCACTTAGGCGATTCTCCTGAGTGAAGGTGCATAATGTCCAATTGAGGAAGCAAGTCCATAGTAGGTTCATTGTAAAAATCAAGAAGTTGAATAGTTTTGTTCAAATATATGGTCTTTTTAAGCTCAAAATTAAGTTCAAGGATATCAAATTTATTTTGTAGGATTATTAGGCATTTAGTGGATTATTTCAAAAAGGTCATATAATCATTTCCTAATCTACTATATGCCTAATATAGTAAGTAAATCAGGTAAGTTCTAGACCGTATCTTTACCCATAACCCTCCATAATATATATGTAAGTGTATACACTTTGGGGATTCCATTGTACCCCATAAGCGTATGGTAATCAAGAACAATCCTCATGTCGAAAAACATGAGTTTCCAGGGTTAGTCCTTTGGACTCATACCTTCATGGCTAGATAGCACAAACCCTATTATTGCCATAAAAACATTTAATACATAATCCTACCACCATTTACAAGAGTCAATTATTAAGGCATTATTAAGTGGTATCGTCATACCGACGATAACTTGTAAGCATTATTGTTAAGCCAATACTTAGGGATACCTATGTACCCCACAGACTCCGTTATAAAAATCACTTGGAGAATTCCCGTGTATCCTACAAGGTTTTCAAGACCATTATCATCCAATTAACAAATTATGACATGTATTGATGTCAAGAAATAAATCAAACTAAGTAATAATGCATATTCTAAAACCAATTATGCAAGTGGGTTGAGGTTATTACCAATTTCCATACCAAACAAATTAATTTTGGGATCTATGATTTATAAATTTAGGGATTTTGTTGTACCCATGTCCATCCACCATTACCATACACCCAAAAGCATATACCAACCATCAATTTAACGAAACCAATTTCATTAATATCATAGAAGAAGCATTTAAAAAATATTAATTCAAAACCCTCAACCCATAGTTAAAATCCCAAAATCAAAACCATGTAAACATTATCCAACCATGCCATTAAGAAAATAAAAGTAGAGGGGAAGAGTAATATGTATTGAATACCACAAAATTTGGAGGAGATAACACCCTAAGAACCCTAGATGATCACTTCATTTGAAACCCTATCCTTTACTTGAAGGGAGAGTTTGAGAAGTTACTTTGATGTGTTTCTGTGTGCTAATGACACCCTAATAAAGTTATAAGACATGGGTTTTAAAACTAGGTAAGAGGACAAAGGTATAGAATGCCCTTAACTTAAAAGATGAGAAAGGGTCTCCTTTGACTATGAGTCAACCCATAACTCATAGCCATTCCTTATGATTCGTCACCATGAGTCTTAACCAAGGCAGTACCACCAAGGTACGCTACACTGTTAACCTTATTACTCTATGGAACCACTCACAATGGGACCATATGACTCATATGGTCTAATCATAGTTAATAGAGAACACAAATGCGGACATATACTGGACACCCTACAATTACACCTAATGAGTCATGACATATCCTTACAACTCATAGTGAGCCACACGTACTCAGAGAAAAATTTAGCCACAAACCTACAGATTTGGTTATGACTCACCCCAATGACTTATCAGGACAACTTACAACTCAAAGGGTGAGTTGTTAAGGGCCAAAAATCTGGGGTGTTTCAATTCTCCCCCACTAGGATAAGTCGTCCACGAATGATGGGTTAAGGAAATTACTTACACGATTTGACTCCATATACCCCTAATCTTACCTTTAACAAAAACTAAATACAAAGATGCCAAGGAAATCACTCTTTCTTTTAACAAAGTTAGAAAATAAAGATGTTATGGAATTCACATAGCTTAATCACGGTTATCCAGAGCAATAAAAAAGAATGGATAATTGGACTTCATGTACTCTTCGACTTCCCAAGAAGCCTCTTCAACCTTGTGGTTCCTCCATAGAACTTTTACCGGAGCTAAGTGCTTCATCCGTAACCGACAGACTTCCCAATCCAAAATTTTAGATGGGACTTCCTCAAAAGCTAAGGAATTTGAAATACCTATCTCTTCCGAAGGAATAACCGTCAAAGGATCACCTACACACTTTCTCAACATCGAAATATAAAACACCAGATGAATAGAGTTCAAACCAAAGGGAAACTCCAATTTATATGCAAAATTACCAACCCTCTTCAACACCAAGTATGGACCAACATATCGGGGGCTGAGTTTTCTCTTCTTTCAAAACTGCATCACTCCCTTCATGGTGGATACCTTTAAGAACACCCACTAACTAACACTAAACTCCAACTCCTTTTGCCTCACATACACATAGGACGTTTGGTGACTTTTGGTGTCTTTAAGCCTATCTAAAATCACCTTCTCCATCTCTTAGTCAACCAAATTTGGACCAAATATCACAGCCTTACAAACTTCAAACCACCTAATAGGAGACTTATATCTGTTACCTTACAAGGCCTCAAAAGAATCCATACAATTACTAGAGTGGTAGCTATTATTATACTCAAACTCTGTAAGAGAAAAGTGATCAACCCAACTACCACTATAGTTAATCACGCAAGCTCAAAGCATATCTTCTAAAGTATGAATAGTTCTTTTCTCTTTCCTACATGACTGTGGGTGAAAAAAGTACTAAGGGTTACCTTAGTTCCCAAACCTCTCTCAAATGAAAGCAAAAATTTTGATGAGAACTGAGTACCACAACCTGACATGATGAAACAGACACCCCATGCAACTCTCACAATCTCTTGGAGAAATAGCATCATATTATCTTCTTTTGAATAATTAGTCCTCACTGGCAAGAAGTGAGCAAACTTAGTCATCTTGTCCACAATGACCCAAATTGAATCAGACTGATTCTAAGACTGAGGAAGATCGGTAACTAAATCCATATTAATCACTTCCCAATTCCATACAAGTAAATCAATTTCTTGATACTACCCTCCGGGCCGTAAGTTCTCAACCCTCACTAGTTGACACACTAGGCATTTAGCCACAAAACTAGCCATATCTTACTTCATATTGTTCCACCAATAAATATCCTAATTATTATGATACATCTTCATTGAACTAGAATGATTGGAATAATATGACTCATGAGCCTCAACCAAAATCGTCTCTTGCAAGATATCTACTTTGGGAACATATAATCTGCCTTGGTACTTAAAGATACCATTACCAATGTACAACCTTTGATGTCCCACATCTCTCTTAATCTTAGTTAAGATAGGATCCATCACCTATTTGTCCTTTATTTCAACAACAAGGGATAACTTCGAATCCTCTTGCACAAACATATGACCATCCTCAGAGGCCAAGAGACGAACTCCAAGGTTAGCCAAATAGTGAATCTATTTCACCAACTCACGCTTATCCCAAACCACATGAGTTATACTCCCTATGTATAATATGCAAAGAGCATCAGTAACCATATTAAATTTACCTAGGTGGTAGTGGAGACTTGTGTCGTAGTCTTTCAACAACTCAAGCCACCTCTTTTTCCTGAGATTTTACTACTTCTAGGTGAACACATATTGTAGGATCTTGTGATTAGAAAAGTTATCTACATGGACTCCACACAAATGGTGACGCCAAATCTTTAATGCCAGCATCATAGATAACAACTCCAAGTCATGAAGAGAATAATTCCTCTTACAAACTTTCAGTTACCTAGAAGCATTGGCCACCACCCTAACATGCTGCATCAACACGCATCCAAGTCCTACATGTGACATATCATAATAAAATACAAAAGTACCATTACACTCAGGTAGGGTCACGACTAGATCTGAAGTCAACTTACTTTTCAACTTCTCAAAACTACCCTCAAAAGCATTAGACCACAAGAACTTCACCTTCTTCTGGGTCAACTTATTCAGTGGGAAAGCTATAGTTGAGAAACACTTTAAAAAACATCTAGGGTAATCGGCTAAACACAAAAAGCTCTAAATATCCGTTAGAGTTATAGGCCTAGGCAACTTCTTAACCACTACTAGTTTCTACATATCCACTATCAATCTTCACCAGAAATGACTAACCCAGAAAAGTAACAAATTTCAACCAAAACTTGCACTTAAAAAACATAGCATAAAATGTTGATCTTTCAAGGTTTGCAACATGATATAGTGGTGATCGGCAGGATTCGCTTTACTCTTTGAATGCACCAGAATATCATGTATAATCATGATGATGAACCAATCTAGAAACTAACTGAAGACCCTATTCATCAAGTCCATGAATTTTGCTGATGTATTAGTCAAACCAAAATACATGACTAATAACTCATAATGACCATTCGGGTTCAGAAAGCAGTCTTTTGGATTTTAACCTCCTTAATCTTTAGCTGATGATAACCAAACATAAGATCGATCTTAAAAAAATATCTAGCCCCTTGAAGCTAGTCAAACTAATCAACAATCGGAGAAATAACATACTTATTCTTCACTTTAACCTTATTTAACTGATGGTACACTATTCATATCTGAAGAAAACCATCCTTTTTACGCATAAAAAAACTAGGAGAACCACATAAAGACACAATAGGATGGATAAAACCCTTGTCAAGGAGGTCTTTCAAGTGCTCTTTAAGATCCTTCAACTCAGACGGAACCATTTTATAAGGAGGGATAAAGATATGATGAGTGTTTGGAATAAGGCCAAATCCAAAATAAAACTCCCTATCGAGAGGGATACCAGGAAGATCACCAGGAAAAACCTCAAGGCATTCATTAACTATGGGAACGGATTGTAAGGAAGGACCCTTCGAGTTAGAATCTTTAACCTAGACCAAGTGATAAAGAAATACCTTGGAAATCAAATTTAGGGCTCTAAGATATGATATGAATCTCCCCCTACGAGCTAGGGAACTTCTCTCTCACTCAATAACTGGCCTATTAGAGAATTTAAAAATGACCTTTTTGGTCTAATAGTCTAAGGAAGTATGGCATGAATGCAGCCAAACCATCACCAATACGATATCAAAATCAACTACTTCTAACTCTTCAAAACTACTAGTGTTTCTTATCACAAATAGACACCACACAACCCCAATAGACTCTTCTAGCAACCATAGATTCACCCACTGGGTAAAAATAGAAAAAGTGTCTGGAATGATCTTAAATCTAAATCCAAAATACATAGCCAGAAATATAGTCAGATAAGAAAGAGTGGACCCAAGATCAAG
This sequence comes from Capsicum chinense, assembly GCA_026120095.1. Lineage (NCBI taxonomy): Eukaryota > Viridiplantae > Streptophyta > Magnoliopsida > Solanales > Solanaceae > Capsicum > Capsicum chinense. The sequence continues at coordinate 86,248,493 of JAPEIP010000010.1, forward strand.
CAAATAGTAGACATTATGAGAAAAGTATTTCAATATATAAGTAATGACATCCAAAAACAGCTCGGAGTCCTAATGACTAATGAGAGAAAAAATACAGTTTCGACCAGTGTGGAAGAATAAAGTGTCACCCTTTGATGTAGAAGCTGATGAAGTGGAAACAAGAACCTTATTTTCCCAGAAGCAACCTTATCCATGGGACAGTTTCCAATTATATGCCCCAATTGACCAAACTTGAAGAACCTGTCCCTCCCCTTGTCATAGAAATCATTATGTAATTGACCATAAAATATATAAGAAGGATAGAATATAGCTTAATAGGACCTACTAGCTTGATATTTGGCACCCTGTGCCTTATAAGCATCACTACCCTGAAAATATTGGTCACTAAATGGATTTGGGTAGGGGGCACTAGCCGTGAAATAGTATTTATGATTCCCCCAGCTCTTCTTTATACACCATTTTCCACTTTGATGGCCTCCACCCTATTTTAAATATCAAAATTTCTTACTTTTGCTCTCTTTAAGCTCATTTTATTTCTTCTTAACTTCTTTGACTTGTTGCATATAAACCAATAGCTAAGAAATTTCCATGTCATTATTTGACAAACCATCCTTACTCTGCGAAATCAAGTCTTAGGAAAACCCAAAAGTGAACTTCCTTATTCTAGCCCTTAGGCTAGACGCCAACTCCAGAGCATACTGAGATAACTGATGAAACTTCAAGTCATACTCCTTCAGTGGCATTTTGTCTTGCTTTAGGTTAACAAATTTGTTTTCCTTTGCCTCCCTCATATCTTAAGGAAAGAAGCAGTCTAGAAAAATACTAGAGAAATCATCCTATAAAGTGGGATCAGCATCATTGCCCCTAGAATTATCCTATTCCTCGTACCACTGATATGCCACAACTTTTAATTAGTAAGTCGCAAAATCCACACCCTCCACATTAGTGTAATGTATAACACAGAAGATCTTTTCAATCTCATGAATAAAATATTGAGGACCTTCCTCAATTTTAGAACCAGTGAAAATAAGAGGACTCAATCTCATTGAATTGGAAAACTCTTGTTGCCTCAGAAGATAGAGTAACAAAAGTAACCCACTAAGTAAGAGAGGCTACTAAATGGGTAAGTAAGTTAATCAATTGGAGAAACTCATCATTTGACACATCAACTCGAGGTATTTGAGGAGGAACAGGGGGAATCAGTGGAGCTCTATTAAGGTAATCAGAAGCATTGACCCTAGACCGGATATGAAACCCTGGAGTAGGACGAGATCCATCAATATTATACTCAGACTAGATAGAAAAGTTCCCACGAATATTTGATCTTCTTGGAGGCATAATCTAAAAGATGAAAAAATGAGTATTAGAGAGATTCAAGATCTTAGATTCTATAGCTTGAAATAAAACAACAAGAAAGGGAAACATTTCTAAATGCCTTATAGACTTCCCCTTATAAGTGTGACGCGCTACATGCCCATAAAATAGACTCTACTTGGCACATCTTTTTTGACACCCAATTGACCATGAACCTAGGCTCAAATAACACCTGACCTGACTAAAACCAAGGCCTGGTCGAGATATGATGGGTATCACAAACCATAGACCACCTCTAACACCCTAAACCATAGACCATCTTATACGTATGTCGAATGCATTCTGAACATATAAAAAGACAAGAGAACTTGAAATTAAAGATATTATGATTTTTGTATAACTAAACCAAGCAACAAGCAAACAATCTTAAGCCCATAGTGGTCTGACATAGCCTCTACCAAACCAAATATAAATAAAGTATTGGGACATGCCACTGATTGTAGCCAAAAATAGTATCCAATTGTGAATAAATCAAATGAATAATAAAATCCTAAAATAGAGCCTTTTGAAGAATGAAAGCTCACCACTTCAAGTCTACTCTCGATCAATTGACAATCAATGAGCAAAATAAGTAGAAGTATAGCCAAATCCTGCATCACTTAGGGATACAACATCCGAAGATGATTAGCAGTTCGAGAGATAGCATGAAACTCAAGAATTAATGAACAAAATAATGTCATGATAATAGTTCAAAACTAGTAAACATCCAATACATCATATCATATGAAGTACATATATGAATACATAATATCACGTATTGGGGTAGGGAACAAGGCTTAGTATGAAATTTAAAAACATTAACATGGGTTGTGATGAATTACCATTATAAATCCTCCCACGGGCTAAATGGTCCAGTGTTATAACAGGATGGGCCCCAGTGCATGTTAGTTGCACGAATCTGAGATATTATCGATGGCTGGGAATTTCCTTGCACCTTTCACCCTCCATGATACATATGTATGTGTATTCACTAGAAGGATTTTCTTGTACCCCATAAGCACATGGTCATCAGGACCAACCCTCATATCGGCAAACATGATTTTCTAGTATTAATTCTTTGAACTCACACCTTCACGGCTAGCAAACACAATCCACATTATTGCATAATTAAAATATTTAACAAAAAATCCTACCATCATTTGCATGAGTCAATTATTAAGGAATTATTAAGTGGTATCATCATACCGACTATAAGTTTCAAGCAGAGTCATTAAGCTAACACTTAGTGATTCACGTGTACCCCGTCGACTCTATTATAAAAATTATTTTGGAGATTCTCATGTACCCCATAAGGTTTTCAAGGCCATTATCATCAAATTAACTAATTTTCCATCTATTAATGTCATGAAATAAATCAAACCAAGTGATAATGCATATTCTAAAACCAATTATGCAAGTGGGTTGAGGTTATTACCAATTTTGATACCGAACCAATTAATTTGGGGATTCCTTTGTACCCCTATTTCCATGATTTCAATTTAGGGATTCCATTGTACCGATATCCACCCACAATTCCCATGCACCCTAAAGAATTTACCCACCATCAATTTAAGCAAAACAGTTTTATAAATATCATAGAAGAAATATTTAAACAAATTTTTATTCAAAACCCTCAACTCATAGTTCAAATTCCAACATCAAAACCATGTAAACATTATACAACCATTCCATTAAGAAAATACAAGTATATAGAAAGAGTAACTTGCCTCGAATACAATAAAATTTTGAGGATATAGCACCATTAGAGCCCTAGATAATCACTTTCTTTGAAACCTTAGCCTTGACTTGAAGGGAGAGTTTGAGAAGTTACTTTGATGTGTTTTTGAGTGATAATGACACCCTAATGAGGTTATTATACATGGGTTTTAAAGTTGGGTAAGAGCGAAAATGTCTAGAATGCCCTTAACTTAAAAGTTGAAAAAGGGTCACCCTTTGACCATGAGTGAACCCATGAATCATAGCCACTCCTTATGACTCATTACCATGAGTCTTAACCAAGGAAGTACCACCAATACACCATACACTATTATCCTATGAATCAATGGAACCACTTGCAAAGGAACCCGATGACTCGTAGTGTCCAGTCGTAGTAGACACAAAACCCCAATTAGGACTCATACTAGACTCCCTATGATTACACCTAAATACTTATGACATATCGTTAAAGCTCTTAGTAAGCCATTCGTACATACAGTAGAATCTATTCACAAACTTACCAATTTAGTTACGACTTGTCCCAAGGACTCATCTGGATACCCTACGACTAATAGGGTGAGTACTTACCAAGGCAGTAAGCTCAAAGCTCAAGAAATTTCCAATGGCCAAAAATTCGGGGTATTTTAATTTATCCTCGAGCACACATTAAATAGTGACATAGAGTATGGTGTTAACCCCTTAACGAAGTTATTCTTAATAATCTCCTTTTGTTAATGGTTGTGAGGATAATTTATCAAGTATCTCTTTTATCTATTTCAAGATTGAGGTAGGGATTCATCTTTCTTCTGTACAAATTTAGAAATCTACCTTTAAGCTATATCATTATTTAAGATGAGAAGAAATTTTTGATAAAATTGCCTAACAAAAAATCCCACGGTGTAATAAAATAGGCAGGATCACTCTTTAACTACTACTTTACTTCTACAACTAACGAGAAAGGGAATAATTTAAACTTTACATATTTATCTGAAATATTTTGATTGAGGAAATTATCGCTTAAGTAAACAAAATATTTTATGTTCTTGGGTGATTTTTCATGTGTGTACCCTCATACTAACAAATGTTTTAGACTAGTCACACCATGTTTTGGTTTGCTCGAAGTTTTGGTGCAGCAGTGGGCTAGACTGTAGCCTAATCTACCATATTATTTGGATTGTTTTAAAGGTTTTGGTTGGTTATTCATATGGTTGCTCATTTCTCTTGGACATCAAAGAGTACATCAAGCTCGTGATCAATGGGAATCAAGTGATTGCTTTGACTTCAAGAGTTTAGCATAAACTAACTTGCACTCTAAAATAAACAAAATTAATGAAAAAGTGAAATCTAAATAGTTCAATAAGAACTAAAAGTAGTATCAATTTCATAGAAATCCCTAATAATAGAGCCAAAAATTTGTTACATCTAAATGCACATAGAAATGTACATGGTCATATAAGTTATATATGATATCTTTCCATATATCATACCCCTGATTTGATTAACCATGTTGAATTCATATAATTGCTATTCATTATGAAAAGTAATAAAGAGTTATTGGTGTTTTGATTATAACAAAAAGTAAATTGAATCAAGACACAAATTTATATATTGAAATTTAGATTAGAGAGATGATCAAGTAGGGTTATAGTATTTAGATGTAGTGGAGTTCTCAAACCTTATGTAAGTTGATTTCTATGCTACTAGTAGTAATTTGTTTTAAACCATGATGAACAATTTTCCAACAACTCTAGGTCTCCTCGACTATTCGTTACTCCTATATTCTTATTGTCATCAATGTGATTTTACTACCATAACAATTGGGCAAAGCTAACGGGTATATTTCTATCAATGTTAACAAGTTTTTGAACTTCATGATAGAGTTCACAACTAAGATCTACCTTCTTTTAATGCATATGTAATTTTCATTTTCTTAGTCCATACTTCTTACTATAGATAGGGTTTAGTAGGTGATCAAGTTACAAAATAATTAGGATCAAGAAAAGATAAATAACTAAAATATTAGAAATTAAACTAAACAATACTATTATTAAACAACAATTTTCATATCTTGAACCACAATTCTAGATACTAGAAGTTTAGCAGCTCATAAGTTTTGTACAAGAAATCAAATTCATGAAGAAGTAATTAATTAATGATAAAAGAAGAAAAAAAAAGTAAAACTTTACATACTTGTGTTCTTTACCTCCTCTTCGAATTTATAGACTTGAATAATGAATAAAATTAACCTAAAAGAGCCTTATATAATGTTTCAAGAGAATCAGGATGGGTGGACCCTTCTCAAGTCAAATTATGCCAAATTTGTCCCAAAAATAGATTGAGGGAATGGCTTGGATAGAGCGCCAACCCAGTTGGAAAGCAAATTACTTGCAGATTCTGAGAGGCTAGAGTTTGCGCTAGGGTGGTGCCTAATGTCACCTAAATTACACCTCTAGATAATGTATAAAGTGATCACTAATTAAATATAGCACCCAAATAAGGTAAGGGTCGATCTCATTGGATTAGTTCTAAATATCAAGAAATATGTATGTATAATTAAATAATAACAATTTTTAGTTAAATAGACAATTCAGTAGTAACAGTTGTTGATTTGTCAGATTGTAATCATTATAAGAGAGGCGCTATGACTGTGTTCCTCAATAACCTTATTACTCCATAGGTTAATATACTACACAGTCTCTCCTAGTGTTTAGCATGCAAAATCGATAGGCTGTGTATACTTGAACAACCTTACGCTCTAGTCTAAGCAATTTGCTTTGGTAAGTTTTCTCTTCTCCTGAGCCTACTTTACTAACCCTTATCTAATATCTCAAATAGCTATCCCATTTAATGGGATCAAGCTATTTAGTGGAGATTGATAGCTCCAAGTCTTTGCTGTTTATTATTTTATTCCCATCGGTAATCATCTTTTTGTCAAAAATGCAAATGAGGTGAGTTCAAACATTACCTACAGTCAAAAGAATTAAAACCCAAGGAAATAATCAATACACGTGAACACCGATTAAAGATTACTCCGTACTATGAATCCTACTTCATTAATCCATCATGGTTTCCACAACTCTAGCTATGCTGTTTAGGTACTCATAGTTGTATGAACACGAGAAAGATTCATCGAATAAAGCATAATTATGAACTTACAAGAAAAATTAGAAAAACTCCAAGATCTCATTTTGAATATAAACCCTAAAATTTAAATTTGTGTAATTCCCAATCCAATAATATGCCTTAAAACCTTACAAGAATGTAATAGAACATATTAATATAATAACATGAATAGGAGTATTTATAGACTAAAATATGTATCCAAAATAATAAAGAAAATGTGAGTCAATCATGTCAGATAAGAAGAAGGTACGATCGTGGTTGGATGCCATAATTATCCTTTGGTTCTTGAGCAATTGGTCCTCTTCTAGTATTCAATGATATGACTCATAATATGACTCCATGACTTCAACCTATGACTTTACAATGTGGTTATTTAATCATTCTTCACTTCAACTTCTGCAAACTTTACTTCTTCCCTTAAATCCCATGACTCATGGAATGATCGATATTTCTAGGTAGGATTATTGGATCAAATCGTCTGATCCTCTTAATACTTAGATCCTATGGGCATATTTCAATGAGGTCCTACCCACAATCAGGTAGTATGATCATATGATTTATGTATGATCTTGGGAGTTCTGTCTGATCACCACATGAGAGAGATATCTCTTCTTCTTTATATGATGCTATGGTATGACCGTGGTCAGATCCCCACTATATTGGTAATGGTCTTCTAAGGCATTAATGTCCAATATTCAACACTTCTATTTTCCAAACCTATTTAACCTGCAAACACTTAGAAGCCCATCATATCCACATAAAAATACATTTGTACTTGTAAATATTCATAGTTTCAAGCTTCTCAAGTGCCATAATGTCACGACAGATCAACACCCATAACTTAGAACGTTTGTATGTATTCAAGCAAACAAAATAAACTATATCATCAAGAAATTATCCTAGAGAAATCCAAGAATACCACAACACTTAAATTCTTACCAGAAACCACTTTTTAGCATGCATAAACCAAAATATAGTTCAACACCCCCAATACCATTTAAGATCAACAAGTGGCATATACAAACCAGTCAACATAACACAAGGGAATAAATTATGGTATAACATTATCATACACACCTCAACACTTAAACAAATGACACTACCCAAATAAGAAATAATAACAGTAATGCCCTCAGGTCAAAGAATTCGCATTACTCAACATGTGTAATGTATGTTATAATTGGGACTGAATTAAATTTCTTACTCTAACAATGAAGTTAGGTCATTTGAATTTGATACTATAGGCTTGCCATTATGTTCTATGTCTTACCTTTTAGATAGTCAGATTATGATCACTATCGGACTTTTATGGGCTTGTAATGTAGGCTAGGGAAAAGGTATGGTACATATAGGTATAGTGAACGATCCTTGACACTACTCATATTTTGTCTTCAACTTTATTTCTACCTTCTATTATTCTTTCCTATTTTTGACTTTCAATCTTTCAGACCCTAGTTGTTGTTTTATGTTTTCAATTTCTTTTTTTTAATCATACCAAACTTGAATCCATCTTTCTTTTCACGATAATTTTTTCATACCCAATCTTTTACACACCCCTACACTATAAACCCTCAACTTAGGCAATTTTCCTGAGTGAAGGTGCACAATGTCCAAGTGAGAAAGCATGGACAAAGCAGGTTCATTGTAAAAATCAAGAAGGTGAATAGGTTTGTTCAAAGATAAGGTCTTTTTAAGTTCAAAATTGAGTTCAAGGATATCACATTTATTTGGTAGGATTATTAGGCATTTAGTGTATTATTTCAAAAAGATCCAATGATACTTTCCTAACCTAGTATATGCCTAATATAGTATGTAAATCAGGTAACTTTTAGACCTTACACACACGTTGACTATGTAAATCCTTACACAATCTTGTCTCAAATCTATTAGACCAGGCACTACCCATTCGATTCATGCAAAGTTTGGCCAAGTTATCATAATTGTAACTCTAATACCATGAGAGATCCAAGCATTGGTTACAGTTGAAGTAAGTAGACAACAAAGAACATAAAATTTTTTTTGGAGGGGTATTAATTAAATAGATCAAAATTGTAACGCCCTGAAAATGGGTCCCGAAGCGTCACACGGTGCTTAAGGCCACAAGTAGCCCTAACATAACCCTTTGATCCGTTTTCATACCATTCAACACTCATCGATAGGATTAATATAATCAAAGATCAAGATATTCTCCATAATATCATAATTCAAGATGAAAGAGATGCAGAAAGTAACAAAATATGACCTCTCCACAGGACTGATCAATCTAACCATCTAATCTGACAAGCCTCTGCTAAACTGTATAACACTAAGCCATTGGGACAGACCCTAACTGACCCTAACATCAGGGAATAAAATGATAACTCAAAATAAAAGAGTGAAATCTGAAATAACCAGTCCTTGAACCATGAGGACTCACCACTACAGAAAATGTAGACTAATGTGCTCGGAGAATCACATCAAGCCTGGGAATGAGCACCTGGACCTATATTATAGGGAAAATGTAGCCCATGTACAAATATATGGGTCAGTACCATAGAATATGGAACGAGTATATAAGGGTGTATGCAAGTTTTGATAAAAGTCCTATATCACAAATATTCATAGGAAAATATGTATGCTGTAATAATAGACTCACATAGCTCGAAATAAAATCATCATAATCACCATAGAGTAAAACACATTAGTGAAAACATGTGAGTCATCATAGTAAATACCAATCACTTTCATAATCATTTTTAAGTTATCAAAATGAGTAGCTTTCATAACAATTCTATTTAAGATATAGAAATATTCATCAAATTCTTCAAAAACGATAACTTTCTCAACTCACACTTTCAAACTATTACATTTTTCATTTCAATCAGAAGAATACACATACACACTGGGAGTCTCTTACAACCGACATAAACCATGTGAGAAACATGGAGTCCAACGTCCAACCCATGTTGGGGAGAGCTATCCTATCCTTGCTATCAGAGTAGGACCTTAATCTTTTGTTCACTAGTGATCATTATATCAATTAACCTTAGGCTCACATCCTACGGTGGCACATAGTTCTAGGGAAGTACCAATCATAGATATACCTCCCACTCGGTACTAAAGATTACTCTCAGACTGAACTCAGATTATTTCAAAAGAAAATCTACAACAACACAATTCAACAATTCATATCGGGAGCCATCATGCTACCCTTATTCATAATAAATCTACATGTGGATTTATTTTCTCATTCGAGTTCAAAAATAAATCTTTCAAGACCAAAAGGTCAAATCATTCAAATATCAAGGTATGTATAACACATTACTTCACCAAAGATTATAATCTCAAAGAGGGTTTAAATCCATATATCAACACTTGAGCAAAACATTTCAAGATTCATATTTTGTATAGCAAACAAGTATAAATCATATGAAAATCTAGAAATTCAACTTGAAACATGATATTAACATCAAAACTCAAAGAATTTATCTTTAAAACATCACAAAAATATCATAGTTTCTTGAACAAGAATAAGGATAAGAGTTTCCATCTCAAATTCATAATTAAACAAGTAAAATCATGTATCTTCATAAAATAATATCAATTTTTGGGCACAAGAACGAAAGGATGTTCTTGTTAAAAACCCCACATACCTTTATGGTAATGGAATCGTTGAAAGATTGAACCCTAAATGTTGATTGTGCAACCCTAGTTATTTTTCTCCTTTAGTGCTCTTGGATGATGAACTTAGATTGATAATAGGGTTATGATATGTTTAGATTCTATTAAATTCATAAGGTTAAGTTTTGGATATGTAAGGAGTGCCAAAACACTTAATTTCCCTTAAAATAACTCAAAACGGAGTGTTTTTACTACCTGAAAGACAAAGTGTGCGCCACATTGCTTATCACATACATTTACGTATGCGCCGCATTGCTTATCGCAAATATTTAAGTATGCGCCGCATTGCTTATCTCACACATTTGGGTATGCACCTCATTTCTTATCGCACACCTATTCCAGTAGCCATGTGCGATTGGTTAGGCAACGCACTCTACTTTGCAAAGCCATAACTCCTTGCTCGGGTGTCAGATTTTGATGAAATTGGTATCGTTGAAAAGCTAATTTGATTATCTATAAGTTGGTGGGTATAAATATGCATAAATACCATATATTTATCAAGTTATTCTCATTCAAAGATGACACTTGCACATTCAAACACTAAAACTTGATGGATTTCAAAACTCTTAGCTTGTACTATCTTAAGTGACTCATATAAACACACTTAACACATCATAAGATCTCTTATAACTAGGGTACTCTTGGTAGTTCATGTGCCCAAATATGGGTTACATAATTGGGGGTTTCACATGTACAAACAATGGTTCACTTTCTAGCTTAGGAAAGTGCAGGGCATTACAAAAATAGTTCGCTTACTCTTTTTTTCTTTTGACTTGTAATAATTTCTTTAAGTCAAATCTAGTCTCCAAAAAAGTTAGTGATAAATTCCTAAATGATTAATGTTTAAACCAGTTAGAATTTCCCCAATTTTGAATATTTATCATGTGGGAAATTGAATTAACTTTCCAACGATGCTAGTTTCGTCCAAATTCGGTATCGAAGTAAGAAGTTATGGATGTTTTATAGAGGACTATTGGAACTACTTAGAAGTGACAGTCAGGATGACAGATCATCGAGCTAGCGTTGGATCATCACCCAAGCCATCGCAGGTAAGGAAGTAAGACAATTTCTAGCTAAGGTTTGATGGATAGGTTGATGGACCATCAAGCTTGCAATAGACCATCACCCAAGAGGTCGATACTAAGGCAGTAAGTCTATATTCTGGTCCAAGTGCGACGGTCAGGCCAACGGACCATCGAGCCAGTGACTGACCATCCCATAAGCCGTTGTAGATCCCATTCAACAATTTTAAGCCATTTTTAAAAGAGTATTTTGGTCATTTTCCATCCATTTTAACCCCTAATTATACCAGACCATAGCTCATAACTTTATTATTGATTCACAACACCAAATTAGGGTTTATCTCAAAGATTAAACACCAAGAAAAAGAAACCCTAGATACTTAATCCCAAGTCAAGAACTCAAGCTTTCCTCCACCAATCTTCAAGAAATCATCCACCCAGGTATGTCAAGTGTTCATTCATGGATTTCTTTCATCCATGAAGCCCAAGAATTCAATTTTAAATTATAAATTGTTATGTTTATATTATGGATTGATTATAATCATATTGATATTTGTATGATAGAGAAGTTGGAATCATTAAATGTGTTTTCATTAATTTATGCTAGCATGTGGATTGAAATCTACTAATTTGTATTGATTTATGAAACCATGATGAATTAATTTAATGTACATGCCTAAGCTTATAGTTACGCATGCAGGGTGTTTGATAAAATGCCTAAGAGAATAGGAAATATGCCTTATGACTCAATTGTGACTAAAATGATGAACATATACTTTACCCTTATGTTCAAAATGACTTCTATGTTATTGTTATGCATTGAAATTGTTTGATGGATTGTTCATGAGATTAGCCTATGAAATTATGACAGCTTTATATGCTTTCCTATTTATGTAACAAACTATGATAATCAAGTTCCTCATGAAATTCCCCAATGATTGTATTATGGATAGTTGATTATGGTCGTGAGTCCAGGAAGTGTCATGTCTTGTCAAATTCATGCTATTGATTCCTAGGGGTACTTGTACCCGACAATTTAGCTTTGTACCTAGAGCCCGTGTGAGTTTCATGATAACCTCAGTCAAGCCATGACCAGTAGAATTCAGTCAGTTACATGACTCAAGAAAACTCAGTAAATTCAATTTCAGTCTAGTAATCTCAGTAATCTCAATCATTTATCAGATCTCAGTAATATTCCATTAGTTAACAGAATTCATTAAAATTAGTCCAGTTCAGTTCAGTTAATCATGTTAAGTATCTATTCAGATGGGAGTAGGATTACGCACCGAGAGAGGCCAAGGATGGGAACTCACCTGTTATTAGAGGGTGTGATTCTTAGAAGCAATCTTTGCGCACCAAAACTACGTAGCCAGCATAGATTGATACATTAAACCTGCTAGTTAATGGTATATGAGGTGGCTTAACCTATTATATACGGGTCCCACCATTCTCCTTAGAGTACCTGTTAGATGAAGGATCACTCACAGCTTGTCCTTACCAGTGGTGCGGTATTGACACCCTTCCAATTGGGGTTACAGATTGGACCCCAACTTAGCTATAATATCTTATTAGGGGAATGTTAGTTAAAGGACCAATTCCCATAATTACAGTCTCAGGCTCAGTCTCTTTAATAGAACTCATATAGTTCTATAGAATTTAGGACTGTCAGATATAATCACTAAGATCAGTACGAAACTCAACTAGTTCCATCAGAACCTAGACTGTCAAACATAGTCACTCAGTATCAGTTATATCAGTTATCAGAAATACATGTTATCAGTATTTAGACTCAGTAATCAGTGTTGCCACAATCTTATTTACAGTTATGTATTCATGCATGTATTCCAACGTTCATGTTACTTAGTCAGTCAGTATTGTTCATGCATATGAACCCTTACATTCAGCTTGCCTTACTTGCATACCAGTACATTTAATCGTACTGACGCATACTTTTCTTTCGTGCTATGGTGTTTTATACCATAGGTTCAGAAGCACGAGCTCCAGAGCATCAGTAGTAATCCAATTTTAGTAGTCAGACTAGCAGTGAGTCCTTGTCATTCGAGGATAGTATTATTTAATTATTTCATTCTTTTAGTACTTAGTTTATTCAGAAGTTAGAGTTTGTTGGGGACATATCCCATCAACTCCTTCTTTAGTCATTTTTAGAGGCTTTCAGACTATAGCATGTTCAGACAGTTTATTTCAGTTCATGTTTTAGTATTGATATACAGTACTCTCAGATAGTATGTTTTATCCGTTTTGAACCTTGTGACATGTTTTAGTCTATTATTTCTATAGTTTACATGATTTCATACCATATATAGGTACAACTATCAATCATGGGTTAGCTTGTGGTCCTTCGGGGTCATAAGCACCGTGTAGCATTCCGAGTACCAGATTCGGGGCGTTACATGATTGTACCAAGTTTTCTCATTTTTCTCTAGTTACATACAAACGAAAAAATAACACAATAAATAATAATAAAAATACCTAAATATGCTTGTTCTAACTAGATAGTACAGATGTGTGTAAAGAAACATGAAACAAAAAATCCCCAACAGTGGTATACCCCCACTTCCAAATTGGATATTATGCAATGTATCCATTGCAAAAAGATATAAAAATGTAAAAACTAGGGTAAAGGATATACTTGAGTTGTACTAGATGTATAACATACTTTGATCAAGCAGGGTCACAGATAGGACCCCTCAAATCTCTGTAGCTCTCATGAACTCGATTATGACTGTAGAACTTTTGATAAGTTGGAACCTATGTTGGTCGGTGCACTCAATGTATCAACTGTGGGGACAATCTCCATACTCCCTAAACTCTACTTAACCACCTCAACTACAAATGGTAACTCCACAACCTTCAAAATGTATCTCACGATTCAATTTATAGGTCATGATGGTACTTACTAAATCCAACCAGTAGGTAAGCCAATACCATAAACTAGAGCTAACACAGTGGGTTAATTTGGTATGAAATGCTAACATAGGCCTAATTTAGCAAAAAAAAGTTATAAATAAGTAGTATTCTAATATAGAAAAATAGTCGCCATAAGATACCAATCCCATAAACTGGTTAAGCCAGTACAAGAGCATCTAATCACAGTAATACAAGCCAAAAGTCTTAAAATATAGTCAATACATTTGTCTCAAATACTAAAGATTGAATATAAAAGATAGAGGGAATATGAGTGACTCAAACTCTATGATCTCACCCTATCTCTAAAAATCAATCATCACACGAGCAATGATCAATAATGACAGCTATTAGTTAGATCTAAACCAAAAAGGTACATAAGTGTAGTATGAGTACAAAAACAAGGGTTACTCAATAGGCATCATCAACTGACTGAGTTCAGTTATGATATAAAGATTAGATAATGGAAGACAGTAATAACTAAGTCAAGATACATAAACGAACCTAAATTATCTCCATCATCACTATATATAATAAGTAATTAAACCAGAACAATAGTATAACATAAGGCACCAGCACAAGCCAATACTGTCGTGCATAAGCAATAGATAATTCGAAACCATAATGCATCAGAGTATAACCATAAGCAAACTATAATAACCCGAGACAACCTCCTAGTTGTAACACAATGCTGAGAACCATAAGTGATCCCAAGATAACCCATGTATTGGCATACTGCTTGAGTAACTAATTTATTATGTAAATAAAAGATAAATTTGCTGAGTGGAAACATAATCATGAGAAAATCTTAATAAATGTAATACTGATAAAGTTTACAACATGGTTAAACATATTAATGAACTTGAATTACACATAATGAATCTGATGAACTATTTATGAAGCCTCTACTATACTGATAGTGGTGGCTGGGTCATGCTGCCAACTATAACAAATCTATAAATAACATTAATAATACATTACATGAACTACTACTAACTAGAGTTCCCAAAATAAGAGAACTCATCACCTGCTGGTTAAATGCTAAGAACTGTCTGACCCTGGTGTATGGACTATATCTAGTACCTATATCATAAAGGAATATATCCACAAACGCATATATGTGCATATTAAAACTGAGGATATAAGTTATTTACCGAAACATACATTTAAAACATGGCTATACATGAAATAGGAAGTCATACTAAGATTTATCAATCATAAAAAAAAAAATTATGTATGTTGGGGAGCAATAGAAATATGAATACTATATATAAATCTCACGTAAAGTTGAACATGCTATAAAACTGATATGAGGATTATGTATGAATACTAAGAATAAAAAAATGAACATGTAAGATGAATGCAAGACCAAGTAAGGCATGTACTGACACAATCTAAATACTGAATAATCTGTGAAACAATTTGATTAAATAATTGGTAATCTAGTTACTTGGTCAAGAAAACCTAAACTGATATAAAATGAGTACTGACTAAAACATTGGGAGCTATCATGTAACCAACCTAAACCAAGTAAGTTATCATGGAGTCCAAAGTATGACTCACATTGAGGAGGGCTGTTCTATCCTGGCCATCAGAGTAGAATCTGAACTTGAGTGATCACTACATTGAACCCATATTAGGCATGGGGAAACACTCTCTGGCAAGTCCCGTACGCCAACTGTGGTATGTAGTTTCTGGAAAATAGGATGCGTTGAACCCACACTTTTTCTCAGTACTAAATAATACTCCCAACTGAAAGACACTGAAACACAAGTTGGTTCATGCACTAATACCTGATAAGCTCAGGTTATGGTGTTTTGCAAACAACAGTGTATGTATAGTTTGAATTAATCATGAACATGTAAACTGATGTACTTAACATGAAATAATACAGGTGGTTCACTATAAAAATGATGATCTTAATATGGTGATAAAATCATGATTCGGACTAACTTGTTACTTGAAAATAAAAACATGCAAAAACATATAGGCATTAGTCATTCATAACCCTACAACATTGAATGATTATTTTAAATATGATAACGTCATCAAATACATTGGTAGTAGATTATAATTCATAGACTCAAAACATATTACGTTTCAATAACCTGATAAGTTACATAAATTTGGACATGGGAATGAGAAACTTGGGAGGTGTCATATTTACATAGTTTAAAGCATAAATTTAAAAATTGGACATGGTATTGACTAATCATTGCATGGGGAATTGAAAGAAATAACATGAAATAACTTAATTAACATGGAAACACCTGTTGACATGGCTTGAATTCAAATTACTAACAAAACATGAATTAAATTCATGATTTACATGAATAATTTCAAAAAAAAAGATTAAAAATCGTACTTGATCAAAAAGGGGATTTTTGGGCTCAATGGGTGGAAGGAACCAATTGATGAATACCCCACATACTTGATTTTAGAAGCCTTGGATGAATTTCTTTGATTTGGGCTTGAACTTTAAGAACCCTAGTTGCCTTAGAGAAAAGAGAAAATCTCCCTTTTTGATTTATTTAAGTGGAGTTATAGTTGAATCGTAGATTTGAGGGATTTTGACTTTTTATTCAGCCTTAAAATAGCTTAAACGACATAGTTTTGGGGTTAAAAAGTGGGAAAAGATGAAACAAACCCTTAGGAATCATCTGGAAAACATTTGGAAGTCGTCCCAACAACTTAGGTCAAAACTCATAATGTCTGGATATGAGTCATGGCTTGAGTAATAGTCAGAAACACATTTTCAGCCTTTACTACCCAAATTACGACTCCCTCCTAGCAACTCGTAATGATACATTATGAGTCATTTGCAGGGCAACTTTTACAGTGCTTAAGTATTTTGGCCATAAATTTTCACCCCAATAGTGGATTAAGGAAAAATTGTTATCTTTTTAAATATAATTCAGTTATCTATCTGTTGGTAGGTCTTGAGCTCATAAATTCTTAGTATAACAAAAGTTATGCTAGTTTGAAAATAACCATAGTTATATGCATCCCATGAATTTAATCGCTAAGCAATGTTTTGACTTGTCCATAAGCTCGTACCTATTTGAGGTCTTAATATATATTTAAGTCACTAATAAGACCACAAAAATATGAGGATTGATTCTCAGATCCTTTACTAGTCAAGCTATGGGTCAACAACACGATTTGTAATGTCTAACTATGAGTCGTGTGCTGGATTCATAACCACTGGAATCAATTCTTGTCTAAGCACTGTAGTGACTATGATCACTTGTAACGACTCCTAAGGTCTGATTATGGGTCTTCATATGACTCGTAACCACTGGCAATTGGTTGACATTTAAATGACAAAATACATAACTTCTTTCCACGATATCTGATTAAAGAGAGACTTGTGGCATTGGAAAGCTAACTTTATGGGCTATATTTTAATAGGTTTAGAACATGAAAACTCGGGGTATTACACAAACACAAGTACAAATTCGGCTCCCATACATCAACTAGTGCATAAAATAAAGAACTCATCACAATGCCCCATACTACTTGAGAGTACACCCAAGATAAATAATAATAAGACATTTAACCAACAACATATCAAAATCTCATCATTATTCAACCGTATTCCACATTTATCATCAATCATACATTTTACCAAACTATCATTAGTTACCAACATTTACCATATGTCCATATTCCATATTATTATCATCATTATCTACTTATTATCAATATCCATTAGCTACTACTTATTAGATAAGAAAGTATTATTAACTAGTTCACTAGGTTCCTAGCCAACATATAATTATAGTCATCGACTAGAAAACTATTCACCAAATAGCCATTTAATAGCCAACATTCCTTAACTAATCATTATTTATCACTAACATTATTCACTAAGTGAATCCTTATTTTACAACTACTTTCCCACTTACCAACTAGTCTTGATTATTTGATCAAACAATATTCATCACGAATCCTTTGTTATCATTAATCATTAACTACAATAATTTATATGCACTTAACTCTAGTGGGCTACAAATGGTATCCAAATGTCAACAACTTACCCACATTAGATATAAACAAGTGTGTACACATATGAGCCTAAAATTTCCATACATAGGGTAAGCTGGACTCGAACCAATAGATGTACACATAATCACATCATCAATCACCCGCTGCTTTGTAGAGTATATCATGATAGTTACCCTCCATCCTTGACAGGTATCTTAATCATCACAATATCCTGAATCCTTGTCGGGTTTCAATATCATCATTAAAACATCCTCTGACCTTGTAGGGTATCAATATCATTGAAGTAGCTAAATTAATATCAATAATAAAGGACAAGCCCCATAAGGGCTAAAGTAAATGAAAAGTCCCATGAGGGCTAAAGTAAAGTACAACCCCCATAAGGGCTAAAGTAAAGAACATAAAAGGAGATGCAATAAGTGTATACCTCCATATTTCCTCGTTCATCATTAATGTCACATTGTCAATAAGTTTATATATATATATGTATGTATATATATGTATATATATATATATTAGACCATGAGCACAACCATAAGAATTATCATGAGTAATGGTCTACAAGTAACCTATTCATTGGCCCACCATTATTATAAAGAAAGTTTGTCATTAACTTGAGCAATAACAAATCCATGGCTTTATTAATAATATGGTCATGGGCTCCTTTAATAGCATAACAATATCTCATAATGGTCATTAATAATTGTAGTCTATTAAACCATGAATATTAGTTGTAATGGAATCACCATAATTTACTACCAAGGTTAGCCAACATGCTTCTAAGAGAGAATTCCCTGGTCATTTCATAATTGTCTAAGGTCTTAACAGAACTACCTCAATCTAAACTTAACGTGGGTCTAGAACCCACTTTTAATTCCTCAAAATACATTCTAAGTTAAACTTCTAAATTAACTCTTAGATATATAGCAAGACACTATAGTCCTAAAGTATCTTTCCCATGCTCTACACCTAACTCAACCATAGTATCTAATGACCTTCCATTAATGTAAGAAACTAGGGTTAACTTACCCACAACACGAGTGACAAGATCACTGACATCCAACTAGAGTAACTGAGTCATCCTCATGCTAGCCATGTGACTTAAAGTCCAATTCCCCATGGTTCCAGCCTACAAGTCAATTATCCCAATCTATAAGTTAAAGTGACCTAAATAATGCAACTAATCCTAAGTCTTTCCATTAATCAACCCAACACCTAAAACCCCTCCCAATCTAACAAGATATTATAATTATACTACATGGTCCAATTTACGAGTCATGATGCCACCTATTTAAACCCACTAGTAGGTAATCCAAAATTGTAACCTAGAGCTAAGGCAATGGGTTACTTCGATATAAATGCCTAAACGGTCCTAAATACACAAATAAAATTATAATCAACAGTGTTCCACTAAAAGAAGACAATCAAAATATAGATACCAATTCTATGACCTGGTAATATCAGTACAAGAGCATCTAAGTATGATAATAGGAAATAAAACCCATAAGTTTAAATTAGTCAATACAGTCATCTCGAATACAAAAGACTGGACAAGGATAGAGGGAAATCAAGACATGAAACTCTAAAAGCTCACCCTGTCTCCAGAAGGCCAACACTGCATGATCTAAACTCAGCGACAACAACTAGTACTTGAGTCTGCACAAAAAAGGTACAAAGGTGTAGTATGAGTACTAAAATAATGGGTACTCAGTAGGCATCATCGGCCGACTGAGCTAAATTATGATATAATGATTATACAAAACAACATAACATCGCTAAGTCAAGGTACAAAATCAAACTTGGATCATCGTTATCATTACTGTACAAAATAAATGACCAACTAGAACAATAATACGTCATATCCTATCAATAAACGCCAATACCGTCATATTTAATGGGTAATTAATTCGTCAATGTAAAGCGACACTAATACAATTACAACCATATAAGTACCAAGATAATGAATATACATCCATTTGAACATAAAGTAAAAGAATTCACCATAGCATCCCATACAATCGAGGAGTACATCCAAAAAATCATAAAGTAAGAAACCCATCATGGCGTCCCATACCACTGGAGAGTGCATCAAAAGATCAAATCATCAACATATATAGATATGTTCTCATTATCTATGTTTTTCCTTATTTTACACCAACGGTCATTTGCCAAAATTTATGATCCTCATTAATTACCGCAATTGAATAACATTTACCAAACTACTCATAAGAAAATCATATCACCATTTAGAAATCTATCTCATCGATATACTCAATCTACACACTACTATTAACTAACCAATGCTCATTATTAAACTACTAATTCTCTAGTCATCAAAGGACCTCTAGTTATTAGCCTAACCGATTCATTACATAATATTTAATCAAGGGATAGTAACAAACCATTATTCTATAATAAACGAACAACCAACATCTAGTCGAGGTTCACTATTAGACCATAGGCACATTTAAACAATACTCATTTCTAATCATCATAATAGCACTTATCACC
>JAPEIP010000010.1:86268907-86281070 GCA_026120095.1 Capsicum chinense
AATAAACGAACAACCAACATCTAGTCGAGGTTCACTATTAGACCATAGGCACATTTAAACAATACTCATTTCTAATCATCATAATAGCACTTATCACCATAAAAAAACCACTAATTTTCATTATACTCTTATATATCTAACCATTAATATCTTTCAGTATCTAGCATCATTAATATACAAATCCTCAATTAATGGCTAATCAAAATAATAACATAGTCATCAATATCATTAATCATCACCCATACTAAACTATTTTAATCATTAGTGACGTAACAACCACAATTACTAGATACCATATTTCAACCAAATAAGGTTCACTAACTAGGATTCTAGACTTCAAGCCATCGAGTTAGACAGTCACTTAGTAGTCAACTTGTCACCATATAAATTACTTTAATAAGCAATATATCTTTATTAATCCTTTTATCCAATGCTATCTAAACTCACTATGTGAATTCTCAAATGCCATATAATATCCCATTTACTAACTTGTCATAATTAATTATTCGGCATATACTACTTCTACTCACTATTAAACACTAGCAAGAACTACACCGCTTAACAAGTCATTAGTACTAAAGAGTTATAATCGACATCCCAAGAATTACATCATATCCTCAAAGAACATACGAATGTAATCATATAAAGGAATAATCACACATAAACATATATACACACATTTAACATACATAACATCAATATATACTCTGTACTTACCAGGCATCATCCTATCATTAATATAGGCTCCCAACTTACCGGGCATCATCATAACATCAATATATCTTAAGACTTACCGGGCATCATCATATCATCAATGTATCCTTCGGACTTATCGTGAATCATCATAACGTCAAAATATTCTTCGGACTTACTGGGCATCATCAGAACAACAATATATCCTCTGAACTTACCGAGCATCATCATAACATCAATATATCCTCCGAACATACCGGGAATCATCATAAGATCAATATATCATCCGGATTTACCGGGCATCATCATACATCTATAAGCAATCCAAACAATAGTAAATGTAATCCCCAAAAGGGATAGAGTAAGAAAAGTAAGGAAAGACATATCACATTATCAACATAATATATTAATAGGTGCATGAACAAGTATATCCATATAGTATGAACACTCACTACTTTACCGGGCTTAACATAATTATTAGCATTTTCAAGTACAAAGTCGTAATTATAAATTCTAGATCCCTTCTTTATTAGCATGATTGACATTATTAGCACAAGAGAATTTTTCAGCACAAACATTAGCTTAATCATTAGGCTTGAACATAATATGAGTAATAACAAACTCCAAGGCCTACACGGTAATTTAGTCAATGATTTAAGTAATAACATAGTCATGGGTTTAAACTATAAGACAATTTATTGCTATCCAAGCTTCATCGATAATCTAGAAATAAATCATGCACATTATTTTGTATACCAACGTCATGAATAAACCATTTAATGGGATTAGTCATCATATTACCTAAGGTATATTCTATGCATTTAATGAGTATCTAGGTCGCTAATGAAAGTATATAGTCCATGCTTAAGGATGGCCGAGTTCCACTTCTAATAACCCAGATTACTCTTCTAGTTTATCTTCTACCTAGGACTAAGATAATCGACCTAAGTCATGTCTTAGAGGTTGATCATTCAATAGTAGTTCTATAATAAAGATCAATCTAACAAGAAATAAGCCTAACCTACCTCAAATCCAAATATAGCTCACGACCTGGTAACCTTTGTTTTCTATTTCATCGAAGATTTTTCAAGGAGCCAAGCTATCAAAACCACAATCTATGCATTATTACAAAAATATCAATACCCATATTGCACCATTGTGCTTCGGGGTTAAAGTGACACCAAAAACCCCCAAGTGGGTCCCACTTATAAAAAATGAGTTTTTGAAACCAACCCATTGTTGAAATACCATTAGGGAGTTATATCCCTCAATAAATTGGTGCAAATCGAGCATATTTGGGCTAAAATCAAGAATCAAGTTATTTGGGGTTTTAGGTCAAATAATCAAGAATTCAACATTATACAAAAATAATTCATACCTTATATTCGATTATAATCACAATTATGCAAGTTATTCAAGCTCCTAATCAACACTCAAGACTCAATTTGGGTACTATACCTTTTATCAGGGTTTAGGAAATGCAAGCCAAGAGAGAAATGACCAATTGTTTACCAAAAAGGGCACTTAAATACCCTTTCCCAAGCCATCGGTTCAGGTAATCATACACACTCGGGACGCGATCGCGGCATCGCGATCGTGATGCTGCCTCCACGATCATTGTACCTCTACTGTACTAGATGACAGCTAAAACTTAGAATAAATTCTATATTTTTACCAATACCTCGGGATCTATTCCAGAATCCGATATGAGCAAATAAAGTATTCCACCACACTGATTACAACCTTTTCAACACGTTGGAAAAGTCAGAATTTCTATCCGAGGTCGTTTCAACCAAATATGGGCCCCACACGCAAATTTCCAATTTATCAACTTTTTGACCAATAGGTCGAAGTAAGTTCGGGTGTAGTGGGACCCCAACCAAAGGTGTATCTAACCAAAAATTGATATTGCCAAGTTGATGGTGCAGTCAAAATTTGTATCTGATAGCATTTTACTGTGGTTTTATCTTGGTAGTCATTTGGAATGAGCAAGGACTTCTAAACAAGGAAATAGTTCTAAAAACTAGAAGGGCTTCCTGGTAACCAAACTATTAGTTCTAGAAAGTCATAAATAACTTGGGCCAACTATGGAAAAGCTCCAATGGTGAAAATAAGCAGAATCACGAGAAATAAACTGAAGGGTCATTACAACATCCACTACAAAGGAACTTTCATCCCTAAATATTAAAGATGGAGAAAATACCAGAAGTCTCGAACAGGTGAGGATACTGGGCCCATACCTCGATCTTGATCTCCCAAGTGGCCTCCTCCACTGGGCGGTGCTTGTGTTGAACCATAACTATATGAATCTTTCTAGTACACAATTGTGTCATATCACTAGAAAAAATAAGCACAGGCTCCTCCTCAAAGGTCAACTGCTAATCCAAACGGATTGAGTCCCACCTAAGCACATTAGATCGATCAGGAATATACTTCTGCAACATAAAGACATGGAAATTTGAATGAATAGTAGCAAAATCAGGTGGCATGCCTAACTAATAGGATACCTCGCCAACTGTGTGGAGAATCTCAAAAGGACCAATATATCGAGGGTTAAGCTTACCATTCCTTCCTAATGTCATCATACCTCTCATGGGACAAACACGAAAGAACACACAATCGCTAACTTTGAATCACAAGGCACAGAGCTTACGGTAGGCATAGGCTTTTTTCCTACTCTAGGCTGCTCTCAGCCTACCCTGAATCACCATGACTCTATCCAATGAGTCCTAAAGTAAATCTGTACCACGAGGTCTCACCGTAGAAGTCTCAAACTAACCTATCAGAGAATGACATCTCTTGCCATACAAAGCCTTATAAGGTGCCATCTCATTACTCAAATAATAGTTGTTGTTGTATATGAACTTTGCTAATCCGAATTGATGATCCCACTGTCCTTCAACATCTATAACACAGGATCGAAGCATATCCTCAAGTACCTGAATAGTCTGCTCAAACTTACCATCTATCTACAAATGAAAAGATGCACTCAAATATACTCGAGTACCCAACTACTTTTGGAATTCTCTCCTAAATTGTGAAGTAAATATCAAACCATAGTCTGATTTGATAGAAATGGGCACCCCATACAAATGAACTATCTCCCGCACATAAATATGGGCTAATCTTTCTGCACTGACAGTCATCTGAATAGGAATGAAATATGCCAATATGGTCAATCGGTCCATCATAATCCAAATACCATCAAGACCATGAGGGGTGCGAGGCAAACCACTGACGCAGTCCATATAACCTATTCCCATTTCTACTCATCAATGGTAAACCTCTAAGTCAATCTTGTTGGATGTTCATAATCACCCTTACCCTACTGACAACATTAACAACGAGCCACAAAGTTTGCTACATCTCTCTTTATACCATCCCACATATAGTGTTGCCTTAAATCTCTATACATCTTAGTTGTATTGAGATGAATAGAATATCTAAAGGTGTGTGCCTCATAAAGAACCGACTGAATCACATCATCAAGATGGGGAACACAAACACGACCCTAAAATCTTAAATACCCTTGAAATCAATAGTGTACCTCTAATACTCACCACTCACTTTACTCACTTTACTCACTTTTTAGTCAAGGAGGAAACACAGTTTCCTATTCTCATACTGACAATCATGAATCTGCTCGAATAGGGAGGACCTCGCCTCCATACAAGCCAAAATCCTCGTAAGATCCAAAATATCAAGGCAGATAATCAAATTGGCTAAGGACTTAATGTCCCGTGCCATAGGCCTCTAAGAAATTGGCATGTATGCCAAGTTACCCATACTTATTGCCTTGCAACTCAAGCCATCAGCTACTATATTTGCCTTACCTGAATGATATTAGATGGAAATATCATAGTTCTTTAGAAACTCCATCCATCTACGCTGGTGAGCATTAAGCTCTCACTGGGTCATAAGGTGCTGAAGGCTAGTGATCAGTGAAAATCTCATAATGCACTCCATACAAATAATGTCTCAAAATCTTGAGTACAAAAACCACCGTCGCCAACTTCAAATCATGAGTGGGGTAGTTACGCTCATGCACTTTAATTTATCTAGAAGCAAAAGCAATGACACGACCCTACTGCATCAAAACACAACAAAAATACCAATACACAAAGCATCACAAAACACGGTGAATCCCTCACCCTGAATAAGAAGATCTAACACTGGAGCTAAAGTAAAACAATTCTTAAGATTTTTGAAGCTCAACTCACACTCCAAAGACCATTGAAAAGGGACTTTTATCCGAGTCAATTTAGTCATAGGAGCTGAAATAGTATCAAACCTCTCAACAAAGCGCTTGTAATAATCAGCCTAACCAATGAAACTGTGAACCTTAGTCGGAGACATAAGCTTAGCCTAATCATGAATCACTGCAATCTTAGCTAGGTCCACTATGTTATCGGCTCTAGATATATAAGCAAATATATAAGAATAAGTGGATTCGGGATCAAATAAAGTAAGAGTTGACTCACGGTAGATCAAAATCATTCTTGTAACTACAATATCTGAAGTCTCAACCTTGGGTCTAGCAGGTACTACATATAGCTAAC
The DNA here is from genome assembly GCA_026120095.1 of Capsicum chinense. NCBI lineage: Eukaryota > Viridiplantae > Streptophyta > Magnoliopsida > Solanales > Solanaceae > Capsicum > Capsicum chinense. Next base: position 86,274,160 of record JAPEIP010000010.1, read on the forward strand.
CATGCCTGCCACCTGGCTAGGAACCTAATCGACCTCATGTCCCTCCTGCTTGATTACTACCTCAAGCACCCTTATAACCACCCCTACGACCTCACGAACCACCTCTACCTAAGGGTGAACCTTCTTAATAAGGGTACCACCCTGGGATAAAAAACTATCACCCCACTCCAAGGTAAATCCAATGAAAAATGATCAAGAAGCCCACAAGTAAAACAAGAGTCATGAGCAGAACCAGAGTTTATAGATACAACTAAATTGGTGTAACTACCATGTCTAGCATGGCCTATAGCCAAACTTCTCAAAGACTGATCACTGCCTTACCAGGCCAACCACTTGTACCAAACTGACCTCTATCAGTATTATAAAGGGCTACCTAAAATGGTCGACTAGTCTACTCTGAGGTTGAAGGATGGACGTAGTGGATCCCTAACATGAGAACTGCCACTTCTGAATCAGGTAATACTACAGCTCCTACTAAATCTGCCCTGGTACTTGGGCCTTTTATCATAACCCTTACAATAAATGTCATCTATAACTAGCATGATCCAAATACTCAGCAAAAGTCCTACCCGCAGCCACTAGACTATGAGTATCCATCCGAATAGGGAGTCTCAATTCTCTCACAAAGAAGTAAACTCTCTAATACAATGACTATCATAGAACCCATAACTACACCAAAAAGATAAAGAAATATAGTAGGAGTACCAAACAACGAGTACTCAGTAGGCATCATCGGTCGACTGAGCTAAATTATGACACAAAGATGATATAAAGCAAGATAGTATCTCAACGTCAAGGTAAAAAATCAAACTTGGATCATCGTCATCATCACTATATAAAATAAATTATCAACTAGAACAATAATACAACATCTCATATCAATACACGCCAATACTGTCATATATAATGGGTAATCGATCAAAAAATGTAAAGCGACACAAATACAATTACAACTGCGTAAGTACCAAGTTAAAGCACATACATTCATTAGAACATAAATTAAAAGAACTCACCATGACATCCAATACCACTGGGAAATACACCCAAAAGAACATAATGTAAAGAACCCATCACAATGTCCATACCACCGGAGAGTGCATCAAAAGATCAAATTATTAATGTATAAAGATATATAATCAACTTCTCTTTATCCATTGTTTCCCACATTTCACACAATCGATCATTAGCCAATATTCATAATCCTTATCAATTACTTCAACTAGATAACCTTTACCAAAGTACTCATAATCATATCAACATTTACAAATTTATCTCATCGATATACTCGATTAATGCACTACTATTAACTAACCAATACTCATTTTTAAACTACTAATTTGCTAGTCATCAAAGGACCTCTAGTTATTAGCCTAACAAATTCTTTCCACAATCTTTATTCACGGGATACAAAATATCCATTATTCAATACCGACAACCAACATCTAGTCGAGGTTAGCTATTAGACCATAGGCGCATTAAAATAATACCCATTTATAATCATCATAATAGCATAATTACAATAAAAAAGTCATTAATTTTTATTATACTCTCATATATCTAACGATTAGCATATTTTAGTATCTAACATCATTCATAAACAAATCCTTAATTAATGGCTAATCGATATCATAACTTAGTCAACAATATCATTAATAATCACCCTTGCTGACCTATTATCATCATTAGCCATGTAATAACCACAATTGATAGTTACCATATTTGAACAAAATAAGGTTTACTAACTGGGATTCTAGACTTCAAACCATAAGAAAGATTGTCACTTAGTTGTAAACTAGTAACCATAAAACGAACTTTAATAAGTAATATACCTTAATTAATATATTTATCAAATGATCTAAACTCACTAGGTGAATCCTCAAATGCCACACAATATCCCATTTACCAACTTATCCTAATTCATTATTCAACATATACTACTTCTACACGCTATTCAACATTAGCAAGAACTATACCGCTTAACATGCGATTAGAATCAAAGAATTAAAATTGACATCCCAAGAATAACTTTTAATCTTTAAAGCACATACAGATGTATTCATATAAAGCCATAATCACAAACAAACATATATCCACATGTTTACCATATAAACATCAATATATTCTCTGGACTTACCGAGAATCATAATATCGTCAATATATCCTCTGGACTTATAGTGCATCATCATAATGTCAATATATCCTTTAGACTTATCAGGCATCATCATATCATCAATATATCCTATGAACTTACCGTACATCATCATAACATTAATATATCCTCTGGACTTACCGGGCATCATCATACCATCAATATATCCTCTGGACTTATAGGGTACTATCATAACATCAATATGTCCTTTGAACTTACTTGGCATCATCATAACATCAATATATCCTTCGAAATTACTTGGCATCATCATACATATATAAGCAATCCAAATAATAGTAAATGCAAGCCCCACGACGGATAAAGCGAAAGAAAAGTAAGGAAAGACATATCATCATACCTCATCATTCATTATCAACACAATATATTAATAGGTTCATGAACAAGTATATCCATATGGTATGAGCACTCACTACTTTATCGAGCTTAAAATAATCATTAGCATTTTCATGTACAAAGCCTTAATTATATCTTTTAGATCCCCGCTTAATTAGAATGATTCACTTTATTAGCAAAAGTGGTTTTTAGGACAAACATTACTTTAATCACTAGGCTTGAAGATAATGAGTAATAACATAATCCAAGGCCCACATGGTAATTTAGTCAATGATTTAAGGAATAACGTAGTTGTATGTTCAATCAAGAAGACAATTCATTGCTATCAAGCATAATCAATAATCTAGCGACCAATCATGCATATCATTTCCAATTCTAACGTCATGAATAAACCGTTTACCGGGGTTAGTCATCATATTTCCAAAGGCATATTCTATGCGTTCAACAAGTATCTAGGTTGCTTAATATGGACCGAGTTTTGCTTCTAATAACCCAAATTACTCTTCAAGTCTAACTTCTACCTGAGACTAAGCTAAGCTATCTAAGTCATGTCTTAGAGGTCTATCATTCCACACTAGCTCTATGCTACATTTCTTCCTCAAGTATCACTGGTAATTCATCCAAAGGTACTAGGGCAATTTCCACAACTACATACAACTAAGATCAACTTAGTATATAATATGAGTAACAAGGTCACTCTCATCTAACTAGAGCATCTAGAGCAATATTATGTTATTGATGAGATAACAAGTGCAACTAACCAAGTTTCTAGACTATAAGTCAAGTATCAGAGTTATGAGTTCCATTGCCTAAGTGGTTCAACTAATCCCAAACACTAAAATCTACCACTTCAATACCTAAAACCCCTCCCAATCTTATCAAGATATCAAAGTCATACTACAATAAATCTCAATCTCATAATATATATGCCTAACCAACCTCATATCCAAATATAGCTCACAAACTGGTAACCTTCGCCTTCCCTTTCCTTAAAGCTTCTTAAAGGAGCCAACCTATCAAAAAACCATCTAAGCATTATTACAGGAATATCAATACCTATACTGCACCATTGTGCTTTGGGGAAAAAATGACAACAAAGACCTCCAAGTGCATCCTACTTGTGAAAAAAGAGTTTTAGAGGCAAACTCATTGTTCAAATATCATTAGGGAGTTATATCCCTCAAGAAATAGGTGTAAATTAAGCATATTTGGGCTAAAATAAAGCCTAAAGCCATTGGGGGGTTTTGGGTCAAATTATCAAAAATTCAACACTATAAATGAAGGCTTCCCGTTCGCTAAACAACCCCCTATTTCATAGCTTACATTCGATATTAACCATGATTATGAAATTTATTCAAGCTCCCACTCAACACCTAAGACTAAATTTGGGGACTACGCACTTGTTAGGGTTTATGGAACCTATGGCAAGAGAGAAATGGCCCATTCTCGACCAAAAAGGGCACTTAAATACCCCTTCCCATGTCCTCGATTTAGGTAATCGCAAACACCCAAGCTATCATTGAGGCATTATGATCACCATACAGCCTCCGGCATCGCGATACCCTTTCTACACTTGATGATAACTAAAACTTAGAATATATTCCAAGTTTTGACCCATGCCTCGGGATTCATTCCAGAATCCATTATGAGCAAATGAAATATTCCATAACACTGATCTCAGCGTTCTGGTCACATTGGCAAAGTCAAACTCTCTATTCGAGGTTATTTCAACAAAATGTGAGCCCTATACCCAAATTTCTAATTTATCAACTTTTTGACCAATAGGTCAAAATACGTTTGGGAGTAGTGAGACCCAAAACAACGGTCTACCCAATATAAAATTGATATTCCAAAGTTGATGGCACAGTAAGAATTTGCATCTAATATCATTTTACTGAGGCTTTTTCTCAGTGGCCATTTGGAACTAGCGAAGACTTCTAAATAGGGAAATGGTTCTAAAAATCAAATAGACTACCTAGTAACTGAAATATCAGTTCTAGAAAGTCATAAAGGACTTGGGGTATCTTTGGAAAAGATCTAATGGATAAAATAAGCAGAACAACGTGAAATAACCTGAAGGGTCAGTACAATATCCACTACTAAAGAACGTTCATCCCCATAATTTAAAGATGGAGAAAATACTTAAAGTCTCGAACAGGTAAGGATACTCGGCCCACATTTTGCTCTTGATCTCAAAAGTGGCTTATCACTGGGTGGTGCTTCTACAGAACCTTAACTACAAAAATATCTCTAGTACGCAACTGTCTTATATCACAAGCCAAAATAAGCATGAGATCCTCCTCAAAGGCCAACTGCTCATCCAACTGGAATGAGTCCCAACTACCTACAAAAGACAATTCATGAATATATTTGTAAAACATAGAGACAAGGAAAATTGGATGAACAACAGCAACCTCACCAACTATTTGGAGAGTCTCAAAAGGACCAATATATCGAAGGATGAGCCTGCCCTGCCTTTCTAACCTCATCACACCTTTCATGGGAGAAACATAAAGGAATACCTAATCTCCAACTCTGAATCTCAAGGAATAATGCCTACGATTAGCATAGGCCTTTTGCCTACTCTAGGATACTCTCTGCTTACCCTAAATTACCCGAACTCTATCCAATGAGTCCTAAAGTAAATTCGAACCACGAGGTCTCACCTTAGAAGTCTCAAACCATCCTATCAGAGAATGGCCTCTCCTGCCATACAAAGCCTCATAATGTGCCATCTCAATACTCAAATGATAGTTGCTGTTGAATGCAAACTCTACCAATTCTAGGTCTCGATCCCACTATCCTCCAAAATCCATAACACATGCTCAAAGTAATCCTTAAGCACATGAATAGTCTACTCAGACTAACCATCTATCTATGGATGGAAAGCTGCACTAAAATCTACTCGAGTACCTAACTCCTCCTTGAATGCTCTAAAAAATCACGAAGTAAATATAGAACCACGATCTAAAATGATAGAAATGGGCACCCCATGCAAATAAACTATCTCTTGAACATATATATGGGCTAATGATTCAGCACTGGAAGTCATTTGAATAGGAATAAAATAAAGCAACATAGTCAAATGATCCGCAAATAACCCAAATACCATCAAGACCATGAGAAATGTGAGGAAAACTGCTAATAAAGTCTATAGTAATCCATTCAATTTTCACTCAGGAATAGGCAACCTCTGAGTAAATACTGGTGGGCACTGATACATGGCCTTAACCTGCTGACAACATAGGCAACGAGCTACAAAGTCTGCCACATCTCTATTCATACCATCCTACCAATAATGCTACCCCAAATCTCTATACATCTTAGCTTTACTAAGATGAACAGAATATCTAGAGTTGTGAGTCTGATAAAGAATCGACTAAATTATGTTATCAAGCTAAGGAACACAAATATGACCCTAAAATCTAAATTATCTTTTGAAATCAACGGTGTGCCTCTCATACTCACCTCTCTAAAAAACATGTAATAACCAGCCAAACCAATGAAAATGTGAACCTCAGTCGGAGATGGAGGCCTAATCTAATCACGACTAAGTGGATCCAAGATCAAATAAAGCATGAGTCAACTCACGGCACATAAAAACCGTATGTGTAACTACAATATCTGAAGTTTCAGCTTCAAGTCTAGTAGGTACTAGCTATAGCTAACCACGCCTTCCACCTGGCTAGGCAGCTGACCAACCTCCTATCCTTTTTGCTTGAGCACCACCTCGAGTAGCCTAATAACCACCCCTACAACCTTATGATCCACTTTCACATAAGGGATAAACCTCTCTAACGAGGGTAGAACCCTGGGTTGAAACAACTATTGCCCCATTACAAGGGCAATCTCACAAAAAATGATTAGGAAGCCCACAAATAAAACAAGAGTCACGAGTAGAACAAAAATTCATAGATCTGGCTAAATTAGAGTAACCACAACTTTAAGCATGACTTGAAGATAAATATCTCATAAAATAATCACTGCCCTTACCAGGCCGATAACTAATACCATACTGACCTTCATTAGTAGTATGAAGAGTTGCTTGATCTGGTTGACTAGTTGACTCTAAGGTTGAAATAATGGACACAGTTTATACCCAACATAAGGACTACCACCTCTAAATCAAGGATCCCACCAAATCTACCCTAGAACTTGGGCCTCTTGTATAACTCTTACGATACATGTCCTCCATCACTTTAGAATGATCGAAAACCTTAGCAAAAGTTCTACCTATATCCACTAGACTCAAAATAACCATATGAATAGGGAGTCTCAATTCTCTCACAAAGCAGCAAACTCTCTCAATATCAATACAATCATAGAACCTAGGGCTGTACCAAAAATACAAAGAAGTACAATATGAGTACAAGGACAATGGGTACGTTGTAGGCATCATCGACTGACT
>JAPEIP010000010.1:86287884-86319209 GCA_026120095.1 Capsicum chinense
ACTTGCTGAGCCCCACCCTCCCCCCCCCCACTACTTCTAGTATCTTAACTCCTTAGGCTGGAGTTGTTGGGTTTCTCAAATCCTTAATTAAATCCATATTTATGATCTCCATAGATTAGATAAACCTATTCACTGCATCTATAGTTGGTATATGTGCATTCTATAATAACTGACTGATGAGATATGGGATTTGTAACGTGGTGCTGGACAATAATATTCTATGTAGAATATCTTATGTAATGATTTAGAAGATGTTCAGCTCTAATTCTTCCATAAAAATAGCTACCAGACTTGTATTTATTGCACCCAGTATTTTATGATTTGTTATATGTTTGATGCATGGCCTCATAATTGACCACCAAGCCTTGGATGTGAATTTTAGTGTAATTTATATATTTTTTCCCTGCTGACTCATGATGCATTAACTCCAGCTTCCATAATGTGGTCTGCCAACCACTTATAATACAATAGCTTATCGTCTGTGGGCAACTTCTTTACTTTTTATAGATAAATCATTCAGAAATCATATTTTAGAGTCTTCTCAACCATCTCAAAAGTGGTACAAAACAAGATATTAGAGATGGCCTTAATTGAAATATAAACATCGTGGTCCCTATGTCATAGCGTATCAAGTCGAGCCTGCTTTCTCATATCTTTGTCCTTGCCCAAAAGATTTATTTTCTTAATCATCACTACATAATTGGTAGAACTACCTTACTAACTTTGGCCAATAATTTTTTACTAGTCCAGTCATTCACCCCTACTTGTACTTCTCAAATGCCCATACTAAAATTAGGATTTTCTTTAGAGATTCTGGCTACATCCAAGGCTTTTCTTGTATATTCCACTTTTTATTTCATTTTTTAGTCAGTGAGACCCTATCAATATGGTAATCTTGAGAATTTGGCACTATTCAACACCTTGGGTCAACACCCCATTGAGGTAAATTTTATAGCAATTCCCTTAGAATATTTGGGATTGGAGTCTTCCTCACACTCCAAAGAGGTTATCTATTTATCTTGGTCATTCCCACCTTGTTGTATGTCTTTCCTGTCTCTTTTAACTTAGCTAGGTTGACTATTGTAACACTTTTAACCAAGGTTGTAGATATAGTATCCTTTTTCTTCTCAACCTCTTTTGCCTTATATCTAGTGGTCTAAGGTGAGTGTTAATCATCAGAAGAACTAGCAGATAAGTTGACCTTAGATCTATTAGAAATTTTAGATTTACTCTTTTAGGATTCCGGTGGCACCTTCTTATTTTAAACCTCCTTTTACAGCTTCTTCTACGACTTAGGTGCTACTGTACCTGTTGTACAAAAAACTATTCTCAATTTTGAAGCATGAAAATAAGTGCAAAAAATAACTTGGATGAACTTTTCAATGATTTTGCAATGAAGTTATGATTGTACCTTTCTATCATGGGAAGGGTTCTCCAAAAGTTTTAGGGAAACATCATATTAGATGAACCTCTCCTATGATCATGAAATGGAAGTATTATCATACCTTCCAATCATACAAACAACCTTTATTTACTAAGAGTATGTCATATTAAATGATAACATACCACAATAGTACCTTGATAGGATGGTCATGGGATGCGATCATATGATGGGTACCGATAATAAGGGCATTGGTACCTCCCACAATAATCCACCCTACAATCATATAGTGATTTCATAATTGTATGTTGTATCATAGAGCGCACTTATACTTATCGTATTTTAAACATGAGCATTGACTTCTTTTAGACCTATTTTGGATTCTATGACAAATTTTAGTACAAGATAGGTACTCAGACTTTCTCTGTTGTTATCACACACTCAAAACTCATACACAACATGCATTTTAATAACCTTAATGTTATGCTACTCCCATAAACCTTAATTATTACTCTAAAATAAAGATTATGAATAGATGAAACTATAATACTTACAAGTTTGCTTTTCAAATCAATAACATGAAGAGTGAATAAGTTTGAAACTTAGGAGTAGCTTGACCACACGAATCTGAGGTAGAATTTTTGTACTCTATTTCTTTTTTAATCAATTAAAGTTGTGTGAGTTAGAGGCTGAATGATTTGAAATTAATATTGGGTTTCAAGTATAGAGTATTAGGTCTAAATTCTAGGTTGGGCCGGGTAAGGTTCTCTGATACCTGGCAAGATTCTAGACACATTTCAAGCCCTTAGTTACATGTTTATAGGGGTCCAGGTCATTTTTTTACACCAAGTACAAAAGTACTTATCCATTTTAAGACCCCGAGAATGCGAACATTTTATTTTTGGCTCTCCCAAGTTGAAACATTAATTTTTGAGTTGAAATGAGTTAGGGATGTTAAAAGGGTAATCCATGAGAGTTTTGAAATTTTCAGAAGGGGTTCAAGGTGTTTTTGTAGCTCGGTGGTAGAATACCTCCGTTATATAGACGTGTCACAGAGGTTGAACCTCCACGATACACGGCGTGTCACAGAGGTTACCCTCCATGATACACATTGTGTCACAAAGGTTAGCCTCCACTATAACTTCCATAACATAGAGGATGGTCTTTCTTGAATTAGTTTTATTCGTCCAATGGGGAAATTTGGTCTTTTCCCCTCTCCCAAATCACCCAATAAACAAATTAAAACCCTAAGATGGGCATTAATTGCCCCATTCCCTATTAGTTAACATGTAAAACTCATTCCCTTTCCCAAGAACATAAAATCAAGCCTTTTCCCAAGGATTCACCATTCAAGGTCTAATTCCAAGCTTCTTCTTTAAGAATTCAAGAAATTAAGCTATGTGTAGTATTCATAAATAGGTTCTTTCCACCCATTGAGTTCGAAAATCCCTTTTTGTTTGAGTATGAAACTTTTTTCCTTTTTTATGAAAATATCCATGTTAATTATGGATTCAATCCATGTTTTCTTAGTAGTTTTGAATTTAAGCGATGACAATGTGTTTCTCTTGAAAAATATGTTATTAAGTTCTTTGAATTTAAATCAACCCTATCGTATTTAGTTGATACCATGTAAATTCATCAGGTTATAAATTAAACCATGTTGTTTTCAAGATTTTAACATATCCCCACAATTAAATCATGGATTTCATCAGTTTAGTCAAGTTTACTATGTTTTTGGTCTACGAATAATGAATTTCCTTACCAGGTTGTGATGATGTTATTGTAATTAAAGTATTTTTAGTGCTTAAGGTTTATGAACACCGGATACCTATATTTTTATACATGTTTCCATTTGTAAGTTACAAGTTAGTCAGATCATGATTCTTTATCATCATGTTAAGATTATTACATTCATGTTGAGCATTATCAGTTGTGATGTCTAGCTGACTATAAATCAGTACCAGTGTCATTTCAATTTGGAGTAGGATTTAGCACTGAGTGAACCTAGGGATAAAGGCTCACCCTCCAGTAGAGGACTGCTACCTTTAGTAGAAATCCCTAAGTTCTAGAACTACGTAGCTAATGTAGGTTATGAGATGTCACCCACCAGTACAGGACTGACACTCTTAGGGTTTACCCGACAGTATAGGACTGACACCCTAGTCCTTTAGGAAATCAACATAGTGGATCCATACAGCCACTATTAGTACCCATGGCAAGGTACTGATACCCTTCAAAGTGGGGTTACATATTGGACCCTGATTAGCTCAAATTGGGCATGTCGGTTACATGATACCTCCTACAGTTTTAGTGCAGTACTAATGTTATATTAGTTCAGGTTTTCATGACCAAGTAATCAATTTATCAGCTGTTCAGTTAGTCAGTTTTATAGATTATGTTTGTACATGCTTTACTTGGTCTTGCATTCTTTTTACATGTTCATGCATTTATGTTAGTACACATATGTATTACAGTCAATCCTTATCATATGCTAATACATTAAAAGTACTGATCACATACTCTTTTTTGCACTATATTATCTTATAACATAGGTTCGAATGCTCAGTTCCCTGATCATCCTTAGACAGCTTAGTACTTCTCAACAATAGGAGTAGTGAGACCTTATCCATCTAAGACAAGATATGCTTCTGCAGTTATTTCACTATTTTTTTATGTTCAATCATTCAGAATTAGTTGGGGTTTCTTCCATCAACTCCTCACTTCTTAGTATTTTTCAGACATCCAAACTAGATGTTTAGATATTCTATTATTTAGACCTATTTTTATTTATTTCATAATTCAGACATGTTGATATTTTCTTTAATTTTATATCTTATCATACCTTTATTAGTTTAAATTTTGCATATGATGTTTTATTATCATATTATTCAATGCTCATAGCAAGTACCAGATCATGGGTTTTCTTGGGGTCATTTGTGGCCTTAAGCACCATGTCACGAGTAGGGGGTAACCTCGGGTTAAGACAGGATTAACTTGTCATTAAACAGATGGACCCAATAAACAACTTTGTCTGACGACCATGGAATCTAATCACGATCATGACTTCTTCTCATATCAAGAGGTCATTAAAAGACTTACCCAAAACCTATAAGCCTTAAGGATAATCGTGATATATAAATACAACCATTTTTAAAAATCATCAGTTCGATGTCCTGAATGTTGGTTTTAGGAGTTTTATTTGATGATTGCCACCACAATAATGATATCTAAGTACGATCATAGTGACCAATCTTAGGATAGCTCATAAATTTCATCCCCCTAGACTTTTGTGTATGTTATGTAGACGATTGAACCTAATATGGTCATGTAATCCTTATGTAGGTTCAGTATTGAGTCAAGTTCTACACTTTCTTTCCCATACAATCCATGCACAAGTAACACATATTAACCTATAACATAAACAGTAAAAAAATCATGGATTGCTTCTCAAGAATAGCTTAATTTAATGAAGGCATTAACATGGCTAAGTTTGTTACTCAAACTTCACCAATAAACCTATCGATTTCCTCCCATAAAGCTTTTAGTTTTACATTATGGCATGACTCGAGTGTGCTTGATACCTCAAGAACCATCTAAATCCATATCACATACTACCATCACTTTATTAATAGATTTGAGATAGTGTCTCGCCATTTGGCCATTCACCTTATACTCTGACCCTCCTTATTTTCCAGCTCAAATGCACCATAGGAGCAATCAAGTCACTCTATATGGCCATTCCCATTTTGACTTCAATTAGCATGAAAACAATTTTAGCATAGATTCAAAAAGTAATGCCAAATTGTCAATGGTGAACTCTCTTTTCTTAATCTTGCAATAATTGTGTTGAATTATCTTTTCCTTGTACAAAGTGGATCATTTGTATGTGTATAGATGAAACTCATTCATAATATTTAGCTTCTCTAGTCTCAATTAGGCATATCTATCTACTGTAGATTTAACTTCTTCAAATCCGATGATGCCTTGAGCTCAAGCTCGACAAGAAAGTGGCATGCTTTACCAAACACAAGATGATATGGAGAAATACTAATAGGAGTTTTGAAAGTTGTATGGTAGGCTAATAGTGCATCATCTAACTTTCTTTCCAATCCATCCTATTGGCATTCATAATCTTCACCAAGATGGACTTTATCTCATGATTGAAGACCTCAACCTTTCCGCTTTTCTAAGGATAATAAGTCATTTCCACCCTTTTTCACACTATATTTCTTCAGCAAGGATTTAAATAGACGACTGCAAAAATATGAGCCACTATCACTAATGATAACCCTAGAAGTCCCAAATTTGGAAAATATGTTCTTCTTCAAGAATGTTGTGACATAAACCCTTTGTTATACGAAATAACAACTTCCTCCAGCCATTTTAAAACATAGTCAACAACCACAAAAAATATACTTCATACTATGTAAAATCACAAAAGGACCCTGTAGTCAATGCCCCATACATCAAACAACTCAAGTTCCAGAATAGTGATCACAGGAAGCTCTCACCTTTGTGGGAGGTTTTCTTTCCTTTTGCATGGGTAACATACCTCAGCATAGTCATGTGAGTCTTTGTAAATGATGGGACCAATTGTATCTATAGTGTATGATCTTGTACGCATTCCGTGCACTAATATAATGACCCCAACTATAGAAGAATGACGTTTATCTAGGATACTCATAATCTAAACTTTAGTAACACATCTCTGCACTACTCCATTAGCACAAATTTGGAGCCAATATGGATCATCCTAATGAAACTTTCTCACATCATACATAAATTTCTTATGTTGTTGAAATGACAGGTCTTTAGAAACCATATCACTTACCAGTTAATTTTTAAAATTTGTGAACCATGGAATCAAATCTTATGATACGACTAATACCTACTCATCCAAAAAGTGTCATCAATCTCAAGCTCATATTTAAGTTACAATATAGGCTTTTTTTTCTAGTCTTAATAGATGGTTGTCTACTTGATTCTCAATCACCTTTTGATCCTTGACATCAAAGTCAAATTTTTGCAATAAAATTACCCAATGAATCAACCTCGACTTTGAATCCTTCTTTTTCATAAGGTACCTAAGAGGTGGATTGCCAATATGCATAATGATGTTTTTTCCAAAAAAATAAAAAGGAAATTTCTCTAAAGTAAACATTATAGAAAATAACTCCTATTCAGTCACTGTATGATTTTTTGGCCAGGGTTAAGTGTTTTCTACAATCATCTTTGGGCTAGGACTGCACCAAGAACCATGCCACCTAAATCACACATAACTTCAAATGTCATAGATAAATTGGGAGACACAATAATAAGGGCCAAAATCATCTTTTTATTTTAGGCATACATCATCAAACAAAAATTTCACCTCCTTCTCCAGCAACATACTTAAAAGACTAGCAATCTTATAAAAGTTCTGGATGAATCTTCAATAGAAACCTGCATGCCTTAAAAAGTTATGAATATCCTTCAAATAAATTGGTAGAGGAAAATTTTCAATCACTTCAAGCTTTGTATCATCCAATTAAATCCTTTTTCTTTGAATTTTTGTTATCAAGCTTTATTCCTTCTTTAATATGAAGTGAAACTTCTCCCTATTTAACCTCAAGTTACATTCCTTGCATCTCGTCAGAACATTGAAGAGATGTGTCAAACCATCTTTGTATGAGTTACCAATAATTAAGAAATCATCCATAAATAGCTCAATAGTCTCCTCAACCATATCATAAAATATAGCCATCATGCAATGCTAAAAGGTTCTGGGTGCATTACACAAACCAAAATGCATTCTCTTAAATACAAAAGTTCCATATGAACAAGTGAATATGGTCATATCTTAGTACTTAAGATAAATAAAAATATAATTTTAACCTGAGTATCCATTAATAAATTATACCAACCTCTACTATCAAGTCGTTCTAACATCTATATCATGAAATGCATAGAAAAGTGATCCATCTCAGTCCAAGAGTTCAATCTTCTATAGTCAATGTACACATGCCAACCTATGAATGGCCTCATTAGAATAAGATTGTTCTTCTCATTAGGAACCACAGCCATTCCACCCTTTTACGATACAGATTAGATCAAGCTTACCGACTTGCTATCTGATATTGGATAACCACGCTCCTGTCTAACCACTTGATGATTATTTTCTTCAAAACCTCTTGAAAAGGCTGATTCAACATTTGACAATACTCAATAAAACACAATATTTCTTAAATTAGACTATATGTGTGTAATTTATTAGTATAATCTCAAGGATGTTAGTGATGGACCATCCAATGGCCCTCTTAAAAACTTTTCAAAGAAAATAAAGCCTTAACTTTCTAGTCTATCATATCAGCCACAATAAAAAATTGTAAAGTATTGTTGGCTCTAAAATATACATAAAAAAGATGAGATGGAAAAGCTTTGAGGTCCAACACTAGAGGATTCTCAATAGAAGGATGAGCTGATGTGGTTTCTCTATTATTAAAATCAAGATCTAAAATTTTTGATGTATAAATGTATGAACCCCTACCATCAAGTAGCTCACCATCTCATCATAATCCTTAAAATTAATAATTGTTGTTGTGATGGCCTCAACTCCAAGATTCTCCATAATAGGACCTACCAAATCATCCTTGTTAACTATATCTATCACAGAGATCATACATATATCCTTTGGCAGCATCATGGACTAGAATATATTAAAGGTAACTTGTTCATTATTCAATTAAAACTTCATCTGTCCAGTCTTCATATCAGCTAACACACGTCCAGTCATAAGAAAAGGCCTTTTAAAGATAATGGGAACCTCAAAGTCAACTCTACGATTAAGGGTGACAAAATCAACTGGAAAGATAAAGAATGCAACACTAACTAAAACATCACAAAAGATTTGGATTCTTTATAGTTTGGTCCACCATGAAAATCCTCATCAAAGTTGGTTTGTACAAACCTAACCCCTACTATTTGTAAACTACTAGTGGCATCAAGTTATGCTAGCACCTAAATTCTCATCATCATTGCGAAGTTGAAAGTATTGATAATTCATGGAATCATAAGTGCTCCTAGGTCATTTTTTTACTAACCAGAGATCTAGAGACTATTAAACTACAATAGTGCACCTTGTCCAAGGGCTCAAAACAAACCATCTGCTTCTTAGTCACCAAATCCCTCATAAGCTTTAATTAACCTAGAATTTATTTGACTGCCGTAATTAGAGGGATATTAACCGTCAAATACTCAATCATTGAAATAAACTTTTGATACTTTCTCTATTTGGATTTATTATTTAGTCTTTGTAGAAAAGGGGAGGAGTCCATAGAATGGGTGTCAATACTTACAGGACCTCCTTGTCTTTAATCTTTATTAACTTGGTCTCATGATTATCAACTCGAGTTTTCTCTAATGCCTTCTATTAAATATTACTTTTTCAGAGTTGACAAATTTCTCATCATCTATGATCATGGGTTCTACCAAAATACCCATAACCACGAGAATAGTAGGGTTTGTGGTAATCTTACCACTTAAAGAGGAAATAGCCAAGTAATGCTTATCATGATTTGGGTTTTAGATGGTGTAGCTTGGGAGTATACCATATTGATGTTAATTAAATACCACAGAAATTTGACCAAATTGTTTCTCAACTTATTTGATGGATGTAGCATGTGATTCAACCTTCTGATTCATACCTAAAATATCTACCTTAATTTCATTAAGAAGTTTTCTTTTTGTCTACCCCTTTTTGCAATCTTCGGAAGAATGTCCTCCATTCTTAAATTACTCAAACCCATATCACGGTTCATAGGTGAATGATAAAGGCCACTTATACCCTTATAGTCATCCTTTCTACTCCAATCACCATTATGATACCTACCCTCATCTCTATAACTAGACATATTATAGTTGTTATCTCTTTAGGAGTCCCAACCTTGATTCCCTTGCCTCGAGTGCTAATATTCTTGATTAGATCCTTGGCCCTTAGCTTAAAACCATCCATATCTCTATCAAGATACTTTGACTCCTTGTTGGAGTTTAAATTTTTATTCGTAGGTCCCTATCTTATGCACCCACTGCAATTACCTTTTCACTCTAGCTACTACAAATTATTTTTTAAGAATTCCTTAGTCCTCGGTTGTGATACCACTTGAGCTACTATCCTATTTAGTGATTGTTGTTTCACAGATGCTCTAATTATATAAGTACATTTATGTTTGTTAATCTCTAGAGTGTGAAAACTTTAGTTTGTTTTTGTGATCCAGTTTATGATCTCAGAAGCATGCTTCTAGCATAGACTCATGAAATCCCCAACTACGATACTGTCTACTATAGCCTTAGTGTTAGCATTCATAGCTCCATAGCAGATCTTTAGCAAGTACCTACTAGTCATCCTGTGGTTTGGAACACTATGAATTTAATTCTTAAACCTCATCTAGGTCTTGTATAATGCCTTTGAATGTAACTATCAAAAATTATATATCTCATGTTTCAATTGCAATATTCTGGAGGGCAAAAAAGTTGGTCAAATAACTAAGTACTCAACTTATTCCAAGTAGTAATAGATCCATGTGGTAATTCACCCAACAATAATATATCTTCTTTGGTTAGAGAGAATGGAAACATCCTTAATCTAATTGCCTCTTGAAACACTCCAGGTAGATTATATAAAGTATATATCCCCACAAAGTTCATCACGTGCATATTTGAATCATCAATAAGAAACAAATAAATAACCCCTTTAAGTTTTGCAAGTAGATCATGGCACTTATAGAGTTAAACTTAGTCCCTTGAGGCAATTTTGGTGGAATAGTTACACCTTTTCTAATCAGCTCTAAATAATCCAAGACTTTCTCCAAATCTTCATACTGAGGGTGATACTATTGTAGGGATTGGTGGAACCTATTCCTTCTCCATCTCTCTCGATCATCAAGTGTAAAAAATAGTTTACTAATTTATCCTAGATATTTCATCCCAAACTACCTACCTGGAAGCCTTTTACCTAGCGTTATCTATCATCATTAATTTAGCAATGTTCTATTCCATAGTTTTCCGGACAATAGGATAAATTTGTGGTTGATTATGAATCGCACCACCACTATGAATTTCTTCCAATAAGGCTATCAAATCATGAACTCCTTTGCTAATCATCCTTTAATTATTTCTCAAAGTTCTTTTAAGCTCCATATTAAGTGGAATCAAGGGATCACCTTGACTCTAAGTTTTGGGTATACACCAATGTATGACCTAAAAACAATAAAAAATAAAAAACAAAAAACAATAACCAACAAACACAGTCAATCAACTTGATAATCGTATTCATTGATAACAAATATAATTATTGGATGTCACCGAAATTATACCTCTTAATAAAGTATAAAGCAATCAATAATCAAATATAGAATCCAACTAAGGTTGGGGTAGATTCCATAGGGAATAGATTAAAATATCAAGCAAGATGTATGTTGAAGTAATTAATCACAATTTATATTAAAAGAGGGGGATTTGTAAATAGATAATTCATTAGTAACAGTTGGTGATTTGTTGGAATATAATTAGTATGAGAAAGGCACTAGTATTGTGTTTCCTAATAATTTCATAACACCATAGGGTCTTCATACTTTTAAATCTTTCCTAATGTTCTGTATGCAGGATTGATAAGTTATGTATATAAAAAACAACCTTACGCTCTTGTGTAAGAAATATCCCGAGTAAGATTTATCATCTCCTGAGCCTGGAATGCCAACCCTTGACTTGGATCCCAGATAGTTATCTCATATTATCAACTCAAGTTATTAAGTGGAGGTTGATAGATACAAGTCTATATTTCTTATTCCCTTGTTTCCTTCCGGCACTCTTCCTTTCACTTAGAATACATATTAGGCGAGTTCTAACATTGCACACCATCAAGAAGAATTCAAACCCAAGGAAATAATCAATACGTGTTAACATCGATCATAGATTACTTCATACTATGAATCCTACCTCATTAATCTATCATGATTTCCAAACCCTAGATGTGGTGTTTAGATACTCATAAATGCTAGTACAAAAGAAGGATGCATAAAAATACTTATGAACTTACAAGAACAATAAGAAAAACTCCAAGATCTTTCTTCGAATTTAAACCCTAAAATTGATATTTGTGTAATACCAAAGCCAATAATGTGCCTTAGAACCTTACGAAATTGTAATAAAATGTAAATTAATACAATAAGAAATAGGATTAATTCTAGAAAAAATAAAACCTATCCTAAACCAAAACTCTGAGTCGGTCGTGTCAGACAAGAGGAAGGTATGATCGTGGTTGGATACCACGATAGTCCTTCGGTGCTTATAGTTTGCTCGTGTAATTTGTACCCTTCAGGTCTTCAATTATACAACTCTTAGTATGACTCTATGAATTCTACCTATGATTCTACAATGTGGTAATTTAATCATTCTTCACGTCAGCTTCTACAAACTTTAGTTCTGCCCTTTAATCCCATGACCTTATATTAGAACCGTTAAGTCTAGGTATGATCCTAGGATCCAATCGTCTAATAATTATTCATGCATAGATCCTATAGGCATGTTTCTAGAAGGTTCTTACAATGATCATGTGGTACGATCGTATGATTCATATATGATCATAGGAGTTTTTGTCTGATCAGTACCTGAGAGTCACTTCTCTTCTTTTTATATGGTGCCCTGGTACGACCAAGGTCTGATCCCACGATTATGGTAATAGTTGGATGAGGCATTTATGTCTAATATTTAGAAATTTCATTCTCCAAATTTATTTAAGCTGAAAGCACTCAGAAAACCATCATATCCACAAAGTATACTTTTATCCTTGCAAATTTTCATAGTTTTAAGCATCTCAAGTGTCGTAATTTCATGGCACATCAGTGCCCTGGGCATACTCATAGTGAAATTTCATTGTCTTCTTGTTTCTCTTATGTTAAGCTTTCATCTTGGTCCAATACCTTTGGAATTATTCTAGATCAAAATATTTGGCTCCTATTTAGACATCAAAGCTCATTTATGCTCGGCCTCCATTAATCTTTGTCCTACATATTAAAATATGTAATATAAGTGTAATTCACATTAAATAAGATCAATATTCTATTCAAACAAATAAATTTAAGGCAAATAAATGCATAAAAGGATGATTTTTAGCCTAACATCAACCTATATTCCTTGTTTAAAAATAATCTTACTTTTGAGATCGATTTCTCCTTGGCAAAAAAAGTGAATGATGAGGTATAAAAGTCCTAAGTTTAGGGTAAATGGTGAAAAAGTGATGAGTAAGGTTTCAAATGAAGTTAGTTGTATAGAAGAATTTAATTTCAATTTTGACCTTGTACGAACAAGAAAAATATTGAAAAACATCTGGAAAAGAAAAAAAATATAAAGGTTGAAAAAGTTAAAAAAAGATGAAAATAAAAAAGTGTAGTGTTCAAGGAGGCATAGTCACAATATTCTAAATATATATCTTACTTTTCATAAAGTATATTATAATTTTATAAAATCCATATATGGTTTCATAGTATTTTAATGATAGTGGCAATAGAAAATAAAGACAATTACATGGAATCTTCATTTGCATAAGATATAAATTTTTTGTTTGTGTGAGTGTTAGTGCGAGTGTTTTCTTTACTTAATTTTCTTTATCCCATTTATCATGTATATATTAGTGTATTATTTTTTAGATAGTTCTTTGGTCTAGTATAAGAGAAATTGGATGAAAATGGCTAAAAAAGCCGAAGTTTATTAACTATTTTCTTGTATGTATTTTATAGCTAATAAAGTATAATGTCATAGATATAGGCTGCATTATTAGTTATGACAACTTGAGTTAAGATGCCTAGTTTTAAAAGGGTACTGAAAAAGAGGCAAAACGTGTTTTGAAAATAAATATCACTAACATCGTTTTGAAATTATTGTCAACAACTTGCTTTGTTATGCTTGAACACAGTTATAATAGCAGAGTCTTGTGTTGTTTGAGGCCATGCAAAGGCTTTAAGTTCAGATAATTGATGTGCTTTGAAAATATAGCACAACTTAAGTTTTTACTTAAAATTTCTATGGTTTTTGTGCTTGTTTAATTTGTATTTTTATTTAAGAATATTATTTAATAAATTTTATATGTCCAAATGGCCAAAAGATGAAAAAGAGAGGAGATTTCCATAAATTAGGTAATTCACAATTGCAATCACAATAACATGTCAACTGACAGACCATGAATCAAATCATGAGAATATAAAGAGGAAAGGACAAAAGAACCCTATAGTACTAATAGTGTATGAGGAAGAATGTGGTGTACATTTGACCTATGTATGTGATTAAAGAAAAATCAAGCACGGGTGTAACCTATGAAAGAAGCTGCAAACTAAAAATGAAAATATAATTTGTGGAGTCAATTCATGATGTGAGTCTAGTGAAACCCTAGGTGATTATAGAGTTCATGAGATTTTCGTGTGTTACATGATATCAAATTTCTCCTTGTTCTTAATAGTTGGTGGTTGTAAAAATTAACATAATTCATAATATCATAAACTTTTGACTTAAAAAAGCAAGTTACAATTTGGTAGAAGAAGGTTTGCATGAACTCGAGTTTCTAACCCTTGCATAATTGATTATTATTAGGAATAACAAATTTACTTGACATAACCGATTGTATTTATTTAGATAACTCAAATAATTTCAAAAATATCATGTGAAGATAAATCATTCAACTCTTAGAAAACATAGAATAATGGCGCAAGGACCGAGTGTGTATCTAAAATTCAAAAATCTGTAATTGCACAAAAATTGATAGAAAAAATAATTTGTCACGACCCAAAAACTACGGTCATGAGGGCACTTGTCACGGTGTACCTTGACAAGCAACTTTATCACCCAAACTGGTACGAAATGAGAAAAAAATAGAAATATCCCAAGGTAAGGCTTCTAGAAGGAAGCCGAACCATATAAATAATCATAACAATGCGGAAAGAACTTATTTAAAATATCAATCATGCCCAAAACCAGATGTCAATAGTGTAAGAACTATTAATACAATCCAAGAGTCAAATGCATCAAAAAAAATAACCACAGTAAATAATATCTGTCTCCAAATACTAATAAAGACATAACTCCTATAGAAGCATAGAGGTGAACTTCGGACACATGAATGTCCAACCGCTACCTTGGAAGCTCCAATAATTGCCCGAGTTAGGCAAGTTAAGGTGCATTCGAGCTAGGACCTGCACGAAAATGGCGCAGTAGGCATGAGTTCAGTCCACTTGTACTCAGTAGGTATCTTAGACCGACCAAGCAAAGTGGTAAATAAAGCATACAAAATATATACTAAGTGCATGTCACCTACAATGAGAAAATGTCCCACAACAGTAACCCACACCGTTTACACTAACAGTTTTAATATATCTCACATATATTGCAATATCACACTAAGAACAAAAGTACGTATTATATCACATATAAAAAGAACAAAGGGAACATGCACATAAAAGATCAGCAAATACAAATAAAAGAAGATACTATAAATACATAGATGACCAGTCAATATGCCAATACAACACAGCATAACACAATAAAGTAAGTGCAATGTATATGATGATGATGATACACGAGGTCGTCGTACAACCTCCGGGATCATCGTACAATCCCCGTATTCACCTACGGAGGCAAGCCTCCAAATGCAAGACCCATGAGGGGGGGTTCTTCAACCCGTATACTATCTACATATCTCATATCTCCTTTCTAGTGCATCCCTTGGAAAGGGTTTTATAGGGTGTTACAATATCTTTTAAAAAGGTATTGCCAGTGTTTCTCAGATGTTGCCACAGTGGTACTAGTGTTAAATAAATAAGTATGATATGAAGATGTCATTCTCACAACAAATCACAATGAGTATTTCCAAAAACAGCCATATGATATATTTCCACAATCAACCACAACGGTACATTTTCACAACCACAAGCGTCAATATTCGCTCATTATTTTTGTATCATCCATGAATTTTCACATGTCTCATTTGCCAATAAAGTATGAATATAATCACAATACACCAATGGTACTACATTAGCATTTTAACAACACAACTCAATTGTTCATATGTATTCAAGGCTATCAATATCATATAGGACCCCACACGGTCACATATATCACATAATATCTCAATTTTGACAATTACATCACATATAAGTCCCCACACGGGCACAACACATAGAAAGCCATTTTTCAAGATTACTTCCCACCCTTAACATACATTTTGTACCATCATTTACTACCCAGCGTTGTCTAAAGAGTTAAGCCATAACCTACCTCGAAAGTCAAAATCAGTCTGCTACACTTAAACCCAGGACCTTACTTTTAACGAACAATTTCAAACTCCACTAAAAACAAAAAATATGAAATCTATACGTCAAAAAAAAAACCAATGACACCCATATCTACTTTTGGTTTGGGGTCAAAACGGACCCCCAAAATGGATTTCCAAAAAAGAAGAGCAAAACCAAACTTTACTTCAAAAATATATTTTTCATATTTTTAGAAACCTACAACTTAAAACTCAAGTTAAATCGAGTTAAAAATGGGGTTCAAATCGAAGAAAACCTATTTTTGAGCTTTATCAGATAAAATCTTTAAAATTCGGGTTAAAATCAAGAATCGAAGTTGTTTTGAAGGTTAAATTGATGAAAAACTAGTAACTATAATAAAAACATTATTCAAGTGAAAAAGAGTGAATTTGAGTTTAAAATCATGTCCTAAGATTTTTGAACTTTTGAGAAATTAATCAAGAAATTACTAAGAAATGGGTGAATTCTTACCTTTAATCTATAATAAAATCAAGAAAAAGGTGTTAATCTAGCTTCCCAAACTCTCACAAACTTTACTTTTAAGATCCCATACTATTTTAGGTTTAACTCTCAAGAGACAAGATGAAAAATGAGCAAAATGGATCAAAAATAGGAGAAATTTGCTATATATAGCAGAAAATCTGCTATAGTTGCAGATTTTTGTTTCTAAAAGTTAATTTAAAGTTCGGCGAGATATCCGGAATTCGTTCGGAGTCCGATATACACAAACAAACTATGTAACCATACTAAATTCAACATTCCGGACGCGATGGCGATATCAGATTTTCAAAAATATATCATTTTCACAAAGTTGAACTCCGAAATTTGAAATTATAATTTTCCAAATTGAGGGTCGAAATGAAATTTAAAAGCCGTAAAATCATATCAAATATACTAACACCCTAAAATCAACATTCTGGATCTGCTGGCTAAGTCAGATTTTCCATACGAGGTCATTTTGATCAAATGTGAGTCCCACACCCATATTTCCCATTTTCTAACTTTCCGACGAATAGGTCGAAATGAGCTCGGATGCACCGGGACCCGAACCAAAGGTCTACCTAGCCTAAAATTGATATTCCAAAGCTATCGGCATATTCCATTCGGCCATCCATCGTACCGATCAAAAGATATCCACATAAGTCCAAAATAAAATTCTCGGAGCCATAAAAAACCACAACATTGGATAAATGATACCAAAATGCATATTTCACATATTTCATCAAAATTTTAGGTCGTTATATCATCCAGCACTAAAAATTTAGTTCGTCCTCGAACTAAGGCTAGGAAATACCTAAATCAATGAAAAGTTGGGGATAGGAACTGTGCATATCAGACTCAACCTCCCAAATAACCTCATCGACAGGTCGATGTTGCCACTGAACCTGAACCACAAGGATCACTGTAGAGCGCAATTGTCTAACATCTCTAGCCAAAATGGAAATCAGCTCCTCAATAAAGGACAACCGCTCATCTAACTGAACCGACTCCTAATGAATAACATGAGACTCTACTAAAATATAATAATGAAGAATGAAAACATGAAAATCTGGATGAACAGCTGATAGATCAGGGGGTAAAGCCAACTCATACTCCACATCATCAACAGTACAAAAAATTTCAGATGGACCAATATACCTGGGGCTAAGGTTGCCCCTCTTATCAAACCTCATCACACCCTTCATGGGTAAAACTCGAAGAAAAACATGATCACCTACACCAAATCTTAAGGCATGAAATCTACGATCAGCATAACAATCATTCCTGCTCTGAACCACTCTATGTCTATCCTGAATGACCCAGACTCCATCCCAAGACTCACGAAGCAAGTCTGTACCTCAAGGTCTCATCTATGAAACATCAAAATTTGCTAAAGCCAAATGTTGCTCCTACTGGCCACCAAAATCTATCACACATGCGTGGAGCATATCCTCTAAAACCTGAGTAGTCCGGCCTAACTGGCCATCAGTCTGGGGTGAAATGCTATGCTAAGATCAACCCAAGTATCCAACTAGTCCTAAAATATCTTCCAAAATTGAGATATGAATACAGAACCTCGATCTAAAATAATGGACATTGGTACACCATGAAGACACCCAATCTCTCAAATAACGATAGGGGCTAGCCTCTCATTATTGAATAAGACCTGAACTTGAATAAAATGAACTGACTTGGTCAATCGATCCATGATGACCTAAGCACTGCCAGAACTATGAGATGTACGAGTCAAACCAGTCAAAATAACCATAGTGATGCATTCCCACTTCCACTCTAAAATAGGTATCCTCTGAAGAAAACCACCAAGTCTCATATGATCAGCCTTCACCTGCTGAAAACATTGGCAACGAGCCACAAAATTCACTATATTTTGCCTTATACCAGCCCACTAGTAGTGCTGTCTCAAATCAAAATACATCTTAGTCTTATCTAGATGGATAGAATATCTAGAACAATAGGCCTTCTCCAAGATCAACCTAATCCAATCACCACACCCGATATACAAACTCCACCCCCAATCCTTAAAACTCCATATGAATCAAGTGAGGCTTCTTTAACCTCCATACTCAATATCTTATCTCGAATTAACCTCAATTTAACACCGTCAAACTAGTGAGCTCAAATAAGCTCTATCAAAGAAGATCTAGCCTCCATAAATTCCAAAACACGCCTCGATGTCGAAATATCAAGCCTAACCATTAGGTTAGCCAAAGACTGAACCTCTAAGGTCAATGACCTCTCCTGAGTCAAAAGATACACCAAGCTACCCGTGCTCGTTGACTTCCAGCTCATGTTATCCGCAACCACATTAGCCTTTCCTTGATGGTAGAGAATAGTCAAGTCATAATCCTTAAGCAACTCAAGCCAGCGCTGCCTCATATAAAGATCTCGCTAGTAAAGAAGTACTAAAGTCTATGATGATCTGAGAAAATCTCATAATTGACTCCATATAAGTAGTGCCTCTACAACTTCAAGGCAAACAGAACTATACACAGCTCCAAATCATGGGTAGGATAATTTCTCTCATGAGGCTTCAACTAAAGAGATACATAAGCAATTACCTTGCCCTTCCACATCAACCCAATACCTAAACCATCACAAAAGATGGTAAAACCCATGCCGTCCTTAGGAAAAGTCAATATAGGAGTTGAAGTCAACAAATCCTTAAGCTTTTGAAAGCTCGCCTCACAAGAATCAGACCACTAGATGGAAATCTTTTTTTGAGTCAAATTAGTCAAATGAGTTATAATGGAAGAGAAACCCTCAATAAAACATCGATAATACCTGACAAAGCCAATAAAACTTTGAATCTCAATGAGTGAAGTAGGTCTAGCCCAACACGAACCACTGCAATCTTAGTTGGATCAACCATAATACCTTTCTCAGTCACCACAAGACCCAAGAAAGAAATAGACTCAAACCAAAACTTACACTTAGAGAACTTAGCATACAACTTCTCATCCCTCAATCTCTAAAGCATAATCTAAAAATGCTCCTCATGCTCAACCTCACTCTTGAAATAAACAAAGATATCATCTATAAATACCATATCAAAGGCATTGAGATATAGTTGAAACACCTAATTCATTAACTCCATGAATGAGGCAGGGGAATTGGTTAACCCATAAGACATGACCAAGGACTCATAATGACCATATCAAGTCTGAAAAACTATTTTTAGAATATCCAAAGCACTAATCCTTAACTGGTGATAACCAAACATCAAATCAATCTTTGAAAACACCACCGCACCCTGAAGCTAATTAACTAAATCACCCATTCTAGGAAGAGGATACTTATTCTTAACTATCACCTTATTCAACTGCCGATAATTAATACACATTCACATAGACCCATCATTTTTATTCATAAACAAGCCAGGTGCACCGCAAGGTGAAACACTAAGTCGAATAAATCCCTTATCCAACAAATCCTGCAACTTGATCCGAAGGCATACTAGACAATTCCGTAGGGAACACCTCCATAAACTCACGGATAGAATACAAGAAAGGAG
Source organism: Capsicum chinense (assembly GCA_026120095.1). Lineage (NCBI taxonomy): Eukaryota > Viridiplantae > Streptophyta > Magnoliopsida > Solanales > Solanaceae > Capsicum > Capsicum chinense. Next base: position 86,307,611 of record JAPEIP010000010.1, read on the forward strand.
GCGAAATAATACTTGTGTCACAAATATGGGACAAGTAAGATAAAAATACCTTCTCAACTAATTTATGATCCTGGACATAGGATTTAATACTCTAAGGACCTGAATAAAGTGCACTCTTCCAAACTATCCTTGGCACACCCGGCAAAGCTAAAGTCACGATCTTGGAAAAACAATCTAAGATAGCATAATAAGGATCCAACCAATCCATACCTAAAATAATATCAAAATTAACCATATCTAACATAAGCAAGTCTATCAAAGTCTCACACCCGGCAAAAGTCACAACACAAAATCGATATACCCAATCCACTACTAAAAAATCACCTACCAGGGTAGATACACAAATAGGCATGGCAAAAGGCTCATTAACAGAATCAAAATTTAAAGCAAAATACACAGACATATGGGAGAAAATTGATCTGGGATCAAATAATACAGATGCAGGTCTAAAACAAATGGAACGGTGCCTAAAATCACAGCATCTGAAGCCTCCACCTCAGATTTGACTGGTATAGCATAACACTATCCACGACTACCAACTGGTTGTAGCCCCACGACTACTAACACGGGCTCTACTATCTCTACTTCTTGCACCTTTGGCAGAACCCTTATCCCTCACAGATGAAATAAGAGTAGCTTTAAACACACGATAAGAATAGTCTTTATCCACATGGCTAATCTCATCACATATATCACAACCTCTATAACTACTCTCAATAAAAGAAAGTAAAACTAAGCCTAAACGGCCCCCTAAACTGCTAAACTAAAAGATCCACTAGCTAAACTCTATAAAATCACCTGCACTGGCCTACCATGGTATCCATGAGAACCTCTAACATATCTACCTCGATAGGTTTGACTCTTGAACTCACCATAACGACACACCCTCTTGGCGCCTCCCTAAGATGCACAAATAATACACTCAACCGTCTTAGCGTGATCCAATATACTCTAAAGAGTAGCTTTAAGAACAACCATCTAAGACGTAGCCAATTGAAGGGAGACAATCAAACCCTTCATAAACTTTTGAATCTTCTCAAACTCGATGGAAATGCTATCATAGAAATATTTGGACAGGGCATGGAAGAATGCCTTATACTCAAAAACTGTCATGGAGACCTACTCCAAATGATGAAAATCATCCCACAAAAGATCTCTCAAACTAAAAGGCATAAATCTCTCCAGAAAGGCATCAACAAACTAATCTCATGACAACTCAGGAGAATTAACAATCCTACAACCGATAAATGATATCCACTAATATCTCACAGTATCTCTCAGCTAATATGTAGTATAAGCCACACCATCCACAAAGAAAGAGTGAAACATAACTCAAAACACAAGATATGAAAGAATTTGCATAATAAGGAATAAAATAAAAGAGGTTTCCTAAAGACAGTCTATAGCCTCTCTAAGATAGATACGTACGTCTACGTACCAATCTCTGAGAATTTATTAGACATCTTATTCTTACACCATCGAGAATAATAAAATTTGGCTGCTCTGATACCAATTTTTCACGACCCAAAAACTAAGGTCATGATGGCACTTATCACGGTGTACCTTGACAAGTAAGCCTGTCACTCAAATTGATATGAAATGAGAAAAAGATAGAAATATCCCAAGGAAAGGCTTCTAGAATGAAGTCTAACCATATAAATAATTATAACAATATGCAAAGAACTTATCCAAGATACCAATCATGCCCAAAACTAGGTGTCAATAGTGTAAGGACTATTAATACAATCCACGAGTCTAATACATCAGAAAAATAACCCCAATGAATAATATTTGTCTCCAAATACTAATAAATACATAACTACTACAGAAAGATAAAGGTGAACTTTGGATGCATGAATATCTAACAGCTACCTTGGAAGCTCCAACAATTGCATGAGTCAGGCAAGCTGAGGTGCACTCGAGCTAGGACCTGCACCAAAATGGCATAGTAGGCATGAGTACGGACCACTTGTACTCAGCAGATATCAAAGGCCGACCAAGCAAAGTTGTAAGTAAAGCATACAAAAAATACACTAAGGGCACGTCAACTACAATAAAAAATATCCCACAACAGTACCTCACACCACTTACACTAACAGTTCTAATATATCTCACATATATTAGAACATCACACCAAGATAGAACAAAAGTATGTATTATATCTCATATAAAAAGAACAGGGGGAAAATGCATAAACATGATCATCAAATACAAGTAAAAGAAGATATGATAAATACATATATGACAAGGCAATATGCCAATACAACACAGCATAACATAATAAAATAAGTGCCATGTATATGATGATGATAATGATGATGCATGAGGTCGTCTTACATCCTTAAAAATCATTGCACAATCTCCGTATACACCTACGGAGGAAAGCCTCCCAACACAAAACCCATAGGGGGTTCATCAAATCATATACAATCCACATATCTTATATCTCCTTTTCAGCACATCCCTTTGAAAGGGTTTTATAAGGTGTTACAATATCTTTTGAAAAGGTATTGCTAGTGTTTCTCAAATGTTTCCACGGTGGTACCAATGTTTCATGAATAAGTATGATATGAATATGTAATGCTTCCAACCAATCATAATGTGTATTTCCACAAACAAGCACATGATATATTATCACAACCAACCACAATGATACATTTCCACAACCACATGCATTAATATTCGCTCATTATTTTCTATTATCTATGAATTTTCACATGTCTCATTTCCCAATAAAGTATGAATATAATAACAATACACCAATGGTATCACATTAGAATTTTAACAATACAATAAAATTATTAATATGTATTCAAGGTTATCAATATCTCATAAGACCCCACACGGTCACACATATCACATAATATCTCAATTTTGATAATTACAACACATATAAGCCCCCACATAGGAACAACACATAAATATCTATTTTCATGATTAGTTCCCATCCTTAACACGCACTTTGTATCATTATTTATTACCTAGCCCAGTCTGAAGAGCTAAGCCATAACCTACTTCGAAAGTCAAAACAGGTCTGCTATACTTAAACCCGCAGCCTTACTTTTAATGAACAATTTCAAACTCTACTAAAAATATAAAATATGAAATCTATGCATCAAAATAAAAACAATGACACCTATATTGACTACTTTTGATTTGGGGTCAAAATGGACCCGCATAACAGGTTTTAAAAAAAGATGAGCAAAATCAGAACTTTACTTCAAAAATATGTTTTTCATATTTTTAGGAACCTACATCTTAAAATCCAAATTTAATTGAGTCAAAAATGGAGTTAAAATCGAAGAAAAACTATTTTTGAGCTTTATCGGATAAAATCTTTGAAATTCGAGTTAAGATCAAGAATCGAAGTTTTTTTGAAGGTTGAATTGATGAAAAATTAGTAATTATAAGATAAAAAAATTATTCAAGTGAAAAAGAGTGAAATTTGGGTTTAAAATCACGCCCTAAGATTTTTGGAGTTTTGAGAAATTAATCAAGAAATTAGTAAGATATTGGTGAATTCTTCCTTTTAATACGTAATAAAACCAAGAAAAATGTGTTAATCTAGCTTCCTAAGCTCCCACAAACTTTACTTTTAAGCTCTCACATTATTTTAGGTTTAACTCTCAATAGGCAATATGAAAAATGAGCAAAATAGACCAAAAATAGGGGAAAATCTGCTATATATAGCGGAAAATCTTCTATAGTTGCATTTTTTTAAAAAATTTAATTTGAAGTTTGACGGGGTGTCCAAAATTAGTTCGGAGTCCGATATACACAAACGAACTATGTAACCATACTAAATTCAATGTTCTGGATGTGATGGAGATATCAGAATTTCAAAAAAAAAACGTTGTTTTACATAGTTGATCCTCAAAATCCAAAATTATAATTTTCTAAACCAAGGGTCTCGGAGCCATCAAAAACCACAATATTGGATAAATGCTACCAAAACGCAACAAAAATTATACCAATCACTCCCACACCCCAGAAATATCATAATGCAACTAAGAGGAGGGGTAAATAGTCAAATTACATAAAATCATAAATTTTGCATATTTCATCAAATTTTTAGGTCGTTACATAATCAATTATGGGTATAAATCCTTAGTGTTTTTAATCTTACAAGTTTACAACCATATTTACTTTTACTGCAATCTTAGCTTTAGTATTCAAATTCTCTATAACTTTTACAAAATTGAAGTTGACTACAATTATGATGTGTATCTCAATACTAAATTAGGTTTCTTCATATTCTCTTGGGATCTGACTTCAATTTTATTGGGTTACTATATTTGCATATGATCGTGTTGCATAATTTGACAATGACTCTGGAGTATATCAGTCATATTGAAGTAGCTTTTTGTGCGTTATTATTTTAAGGATATTTTGTTCCAAGAGAATTGCTTGTTAGTGGTATAAATATATTTATAATTCAAAGGGTTACACACCTTTTGAGAGAGAAAGAACACTGTTGGAGAAATTTGAGAGCACAGATTCATCTAGTTCCTTTCATTTTATCATTGTATATTATGTTTTTAACTACACATATAATTTTACCATGGATGTGAGTGGCCAATTTTTATTGATGTGGTTAGGGATAGTTTATGAACTTTGGTGTTAAATAGTTGAATTGAATTATTTAGCTTATATCGTATGATTTACTCGCTTTGAATTGACTATAACAATTTACATATAATTGATAGCATGATATTGTTTACATATCTATAATTGAGCATGACAATGAATATTGACACAACCCAAAAGTTGTCATCATGATGGCACCTACCCCGATCCACTCTTGGTAAATAGATGAAAATTTACAATAGAATAAAACTCCAAAATAGGAAAGGCATGATATAATTAAGAAAATTCTATAATAAAGTCAGATCATAATATTCATAAAACTAGAATATCCAAAAAAAGTACAACCAATCCTCAAAACCGATTGTCATGTACAATACTTAAATTTGAAACATATGAATCTGTATCAAATAATAAATAAACAAAATATAAGATAGGATAAGTCCAAAATCTATCCCGAATGTTGGAGTTCACCAGTACCTCAAAAATCAATCTCTCACAATACAAATCAGCCACCGTAGGTCACACACGTAATAAAATCTACACCAAAAGGATACAAAAGTAAGAGTGAGTATGGTTTACCAATAGGTATCATAGTCCGACTAAAAAAAGTATAAAATTAAATTAGTAAAAAATACTATGATCATGCTTCTACCTACATATAGAAAAATTCTCAAATTGTAACACCTTGAATTTTGAAATAAGAATTGATCCATTCATCAATTATGTATGAACAGAATTCTAATGATTTCTAAATGTGCAAGTGTTAGAATCAGTTTCTTAGTGTATGAAGAGATTTAGACATGAATTAAAGTCATACGTAACTCTAGCTCAAAGTTGAGTTGAAACTTTCCCTACCAATTGAGTTTTAGCTAGAGATTTTGCTAGGGTCAACATCAGAAGAGTATAAATCCTAGATTCTAAAGATTTATTTTAGCACAAGACTCATCAAAATAAATGTTTTTGAGTCATATTTTCAATGAATCTAATTTGTCATTAATTTGATATTGGAGTAAAATGTTATGACTAATTTACTAGAGAGGATCTGTGACATGTCTAGTGGCGTAGGATGAGAACAAAAAAATAGTAGGTGTCTATAATACCAGCATGCCACAGAGCCATATTAGCATGTTGGAATTATTCCAAAGAGTCAAAATGGTACACTGGCTAGCATGCCACATTGGGTAATCTCAAGATGTTAAAAAACTCTTTTTTTACTTATTTTTGTGAAGGTAAATTCATATTTTTGACCCCCAAATACTCCTATAACTAATTACAACCCTAATTACTTCAAATTTTAGTAAATTAAATTATTATTCTCTTTTTTTCAACTCTTAAGAAAACCAAAGAAGGATTTCCTCTCCAAAATTTCAACATCCAAGACTCCAAATTCAAGATTTTCTTTAAAAAACAATTAAGTTCAGAAATATGGGACTTTAACAAGGATAATCCTTTCTTCCTTGTTCCTAAATGCAAGTTATTATATTCTATAAAGGTGTATTCTTGTGTTAATGTTTAATCCCGAAACTTTTAATTCAAATTTCTATTTTTATTTATGAATTTTTCTACATACTTGATAATATTCATGAACCCCCATGATTTAATTGCATTCTGATTTATACGTTTTCAAACCCTTGCTTAAGATTTGAAGAAACGTTCACAAAACACCCATTGAGTAGTGTTGAACCATTGGAATTAGCAAGAATTACATGTCCTTAGTATTATTTCAAGCATAAATTGAATACAAGTTCTTTCTTTCGATATGATTTAGCCCAAATTTCAAGCTAGTGCATGAAATGAATGTGACTTTACAAGATTTTTCGTTTTATTAATATGAATTAGCATAACTCAACAAGATTTAAAATGACTTAGGATGAACAAGCATTAATTTCAAGCATACGTGTGATATAAACCAAGTGTAAATAAAATTTTCATATTTTTGCATATGTTAAGAGACTTGGGAGTTTTACCCAAAAATTAGCATGAATCTATATGAATTTGAAGACTTATAATTAAACCTCATTAGTTAGCATGACTTGACCATTTGGTCATAGAATAGACAAGATTAAGGTAAATAAGTCTAGTTCTCAGTTTAGTTAGGGCTATACGCTAAAATAGAATTATATTATCTTGAACTAGTCTTATTATCACTTTCATGACAAATGGCCCATTAGTTTATTTTATAGGAGTAGTGTTGAGCACCCAGTAGAGAGAGGTTTGACATACCCAAGTCCTAGAACTACATGTCATCATAGGTTCACTTAGCCTTTTGCCTTTATGTTAATGGATCCATAGAAATCTTTCCTTTATACCCTTAAAAAGGGTATATTGGGTGCTCCCAATGGTTTGTATATATTAGATTGCACTTTTGTTATGAAGTTATGCCTGATAAGGTTAATTATGTCCTCTCGATGAGGTGTACACATCAAACTCCATGTTTAGCTCATGTGGTTTATGTCGGTTCAGACAAAATCCTACAAAAATAGTTTTTAAAATGAATTTTGTACTTGACCCATAGCTTCAGCTAAATTGATTAACCATGACTTACAGTTTTTCCTCATGCTTACAACTTCTGATTTGTTTTTGGGTCACTTAATACAACTTTGATATTTTTATTTTCCAGTATTAATTGTAAATCATATGATGTACTTATTCTTTCCTCATCTTTCCATACATAATTGTTTTAGCTCATAATTTATATCTTACTATTTTAATAACATATTCATTGACTGTTCTCACCCCTAGATTTTAGACATAGATTTTCATGACTTTACATATTGCATTAAAACATAGATATAAAACATATTTTAGGTATTTTCATGACTATTGCATGTCATACATTCTCAGCATATTCAAAAATACGGACTGCATACCTCTTATGCTAATATGTTTCATGTGATGTAGATTAATGTTCTTACAATCAAGATCATAGTTTGACATATCACAGCTTCCAGATATAGGTGGTAAGTTCTCTTTGTTTGAGGACTCAAGTTAGTTGTAGTTCTAGAACTTTGTTTTAATTTTTATGTATTTATTAGGGACAGTTGGAGGTCATATTCTTGATATCTATCATCATTATTAGTAGAGAATTCATAGACAATTAGTCAAAATTTTCATATATAGTTTCAGTCCCTCTTTGTTTTATATTACAGTACTGAAAACTTTTTACAGTAATGTATTAAAATAGCTTATCTCATGACTATGATTTTTCTCAGTTATTTTAGCTCTTATATATATTTAGTTAGTTGCTCATGCATTATGCCAATACCATGAGTTAGATTGAGATCATTTGTAGTTCTAAGCACCGTGTTACATCTAGGGAGTAGTCTTAGGAAATTAAAAACTTGGTATCTGAGCCCAAGGTTTAAGTATCATAGGATATCTGTGATGTCGTGTCTAGTAGAGTCTTTGAAAATGGTATGAAGATATTTGTACTTTTATTTTAGAGGCTACAGGGAAGAAAATTATTCCCTTTTTTTGTATTCTAGATTGTGTCATAGAGATTTTTTGTACCAAATGCTTGCAATTCCAAGCATTGCTTCATTTTTGTTGGCTATGCCTCATTTGTGAGGTAATAGAAACAATCATGTTTAATTCTCTATGAATTAAGTTTTCCCAAATAGATCTTACAGAAAGTTATGTGACTACATAAGGGCTTGAAAGTAGCCCACTAGTGTTTTTAAATTTTATGATTTAAGAGAATCCACTCTTGTCTATGGAAATTATAAATTTGAGCCAAAGTAAGATATGTTCTCAGAATTCTATGGCAGAATAATCCTAATGTTTGAAGTATGGGTCTATAAGTGTAACATTTATAGAGTGGTTAGAAGATTAGCATATTTAGATAGCATCATATGAATGAATAGATATATAGTGTATTGTGTGGTGGTAAGGAAGATTAATAAGTCCATAAATCCATGAAAATATGATGTGTGTCTAGACTAAAGTTAGATAAGAGGTTTGATTTTAGTTGATTATAATTTATTAAGAATTTTGGTTGACTAGTGTCTTCTCTATCCCAATCTTGTAGTTAAAGTTTGGTATAATGTATGAGAAGTTGAGTGTTTGTCCATGATCAATGGTAGACTCTAAGTTTCAATTATGGTTCCTAAATGAGATTAAATTAATAACTATATAGGATTACATCATTAGTTTTATGGAATGAATCTATCAGGTTAACCTAGCATATGCACAAATCTAGGTGATGTTATTACTAGTGATTGTGGTGGTGCAAGTTCAAAGCTTATATGATTGCCATATGGAGTAGTATCTTAAAAGGAGCCCCATCTCAAGTTTTGTATTCATTGATATAGTCTTTTAGAGGGAGCTTAGTATCTCTGTCTATAGAAGTACCCTGGTTACTAGAGATTGTTAAGAATATCTACAAACTTAGAAAAGGAAAGCAACCAGTTTTGAGATTTAAGTAGTACGGTTAGTGAGTTCCAAAGTAGAGTTAAGAGAAGCCATAGACCTATTTCTATCTTAACATCTTCAGTATGCTCCTATATATATGACACTCTACTTATGTCTTACGTGTTAGCATCATGATCATACTTCTAACTCATGCACTTCATGCACATTATTCATAGATCAAGAAGTAAAAGTCTAACTCAGCAGTTCTAGTCATACTTCATAAATCCATGATTCCAGTCCTATATAATACAACTCACGACTCGTGTAATCAAGATATTTTAGTATACTCAGCTTTATGAACTCATGATACACCTTTAATGAATAGTGAAATCACATTATGCCATGTATGTCCTCAATTTAGATCTCACTAATGAATTTATGCCTATGATACTTTATTCCTCAAGCCATAGGTAAGTGTCAAAGTTATGTATCTTATTCTTTCATGCTTTAGGTCCTTATGATCTATCCCTTCAGTGCCCCCTCCCCTTTTATTTTAAGATGGTCGTAATAGAAGTGGTTGTACGATGGTTTAGATAGGAGAAAGTAGATATTCCTTCTTATGTAAAATTATTATGTGATCATTCTATCTATGGTTATAAATATAGAGAGAGACTGAGGTAAAGTTTTAGTATTTGTAAATATCAGTTGAGAAGATTTGTTGAGCATTTTTTGGCTGATAATTTATTAAATGTTTATTAATAAAGGTATTATAGAATATGAGAAAATTCTTAGATAGGTTGGTTTCCTAAAAGTTTATATGTGGTTTTAATAAGAGAATTGAATGTCATGTAAAGATATAAGTGGATGAATTCATTAAGAACTAGTGAATTCTTGATTATAGCTTGGAGTTAGTTGTTGAAGTGGTAAGGAGTATTTTTCTTGAAATGAGCACTCTAAAAAGAAATAGGAGAGAGAATCACATAGTTTGAGTAATATTTCTTTATGTATAGAACTTCATGACTCCGAGTTTGGTTTTAACGAGGTGAGAGAATGTAGTTTGACTTAGACTTCGGTTGTAGTAGTCACATGTACCATTGTAAAAGTTATAAATTTCATCAAAACAAGTGCATATTTAAGAAGAGAAGCATAGTTGAGATGTAGTCAGTCATATAGCCTAAGGCAAAGTAGCCCCATTCTTACCTTATGCCTAGGGTTCCATTGCTTTATGTCATGTTGTAATGACATCTCCGACATTATGTATACATCTCTTATTTAAAAATTTGATCAAAGATTCTTTCTTGAGTTAAACTTATAAATTTTAGGTAGGATGGTTTTGAATGACATCTAAGTATGGTGTGGAATAGGGAAATATGAAATTTAATTGGGTAAATATGGTGGTGTTTTAGTTAATCTAGTTAGCTAAGTCGATAAGGAACTTATAGGATTTTACATAATTGAATTTGGGTAAGTAGAACTCCTAAAATTGATCTTAGCGTAAAAGGTATTATTCGTGATGTCTTGGATTTAAGGTGTGTGGTAAAAAATAAATTTTGGAGAAAAATGGATATTTTGCCTTGTTCATTTCGCTAGAGTAATGTGCATGTCACTGTGGCAACATTCCCAAAAGTAGAGAAAGTGCCATTATAACAACCGGTCAAGGTTTGCTATAACAATATGTGTTGCAATAGCAATGTCGATATAGGGATATATGTCTCTACAGCGACAAAAATTATTGTTTCATTCCAAAAATACCCTCAAAACCATTTATTTTTCTAAAACATACTTTGAGGCAAATGGAGGTGATTTTGGGAAAAAATATCAATTGTACATCATTTTTCTTCATTAAGGTGAGGAATTCATCCTAGTTTACTAGTAAATTGACAATCATAATTTCTAGTTTACATAGTTTAGGGAAGGTTGAGGGCTAGATTTAATTGATTTTCTGGTGAAAGAGAGAAATTTAAGTATAAATTCACAGGGTTTTGGTTAATGATTGTTAAATTTTGCTTACGTGTACTTAAACCACTAATTTTTCAAAGAAATTTGTAGTTTTAGGTGAATTGAGGTAGAAAATCCCTACAATGCGAAGGTAATGATCATTAACTTGGCCTTAGGGTTTAAGAATGTGTTTTAATCCCCAATAGGATAGGTTATTTCATTGATTATGTGTTTTGTCTTTAAATCTAGACAGAAAGCAAGTAGAAAATAAATGGGAAAGAAAGGCTTAAGCTTAGTTTATTTGTGCAATCTTGGTTTAAGGTAGGTGATTACGTAGTTTAATTCAATTTGTGTTATATGTTCACATTAACTATTTCTTAGTATTGCTTGTTAGTACATGCTGATTTGTGTGCAGTCACCCATTCACTAAACTTATATGTAAATGTTGTAGATATTACAAGTGTTGATTGGTATCTATATTTTATATAATTTTGACATATTCTATTAATAATTAGGGAATGTTTTGATAATTGGATATTCTTATGATTTATTAGTGGAATAAGGTTGGCAGGCACTTGTATGTGGGATTAGGTACATTGATAAATCTTGTCCCTTACAGGTTATGACTAGAGGGTGATTATGATACCCTTGTCATGTATGTACATGACATAAGTGAGTTTGATGGTTCCATGAGTGAATTGGGTATTGTATTTATATGTTATAG
>JAPEIP010000010.1:86319309-86343716 GCA_026120095.1 Capsicum chinense
AGGTGTATTCTTGTGTTAATGTTTAATCCCGAAACTTTTAATTCAAATTTCTATTTTTATTTATGAATTTTTCTACATACTTGATAATATTCATGAACCCCCATGATTTAATTGCATTCTGATTTATACGTTTTCAAACCCTTGCTTAAGATTTGAAGAAACGTTCACAAAACACCCATTGAGTAGTGTTGAACCATTGGAATTAGCAAGAATTACATGTCCTTAGTATTATTTCAAGCATAAATTGAATACAAGTTCTTTCTTTCGATATGATTTAGCCCAAATTTCAAGCTAGTGCATGAAATGAATGTGACTTTACAAGATTTTTCGTTTTATTAATATGAATTAGCATAACTCAACAAGATTTAAAATGACTTAGGATGAACAAGCATTAATTTCAAGCATACGTGTGATATAAACCAAGTGTAAATAAAATTTTCATATTTTTGCATATGTTAAGAGACTTGGGAGTTTTACCCAAAAATTAGCATGAATCTATATGAATTTGAAGACTTATAATTAAACCTCATTAGTTAGCATGACTTGACCATTTGGTCATAGAATAGACAAGATTAAGGTAAATAAGTCTAGTTCTCAGTTTAGTTAGGGCTATACGCTAAAATAGAATTATATTATCTTGAACTAGTCTTATTATCACTTTCATGACAAATGGCCCATTAGTTTATTTTATAGGAGTAGTGTTGAGCACCCAGTAGAGAGAGGTTTGACATACCCAAGTCCTAGAACTACATGTCATCATAGGTTCACTTAGCCTTTTGCCTTTATGTTAATGGATCCATAGAAATCTTTCCTTTATACCCTTAAAAAGGGTATATTGGGTGCTCCCAATGGTTTGTATATATTAGATTGCACTTTTGTTATGAAGTTATGCCTGATAAGGTTAATTATGTCCTCTCGATGAGGTGTACACATCAAACTCCATGTTTAGCTCATGTGGTTTATGTCGGTTCAGACAAAATCCTACAAAAATAGTTTTTAAAATGAATTTTGTACTTGACCCATAGCTTCAGCTAAATTGATTAACCATGACTTACAGTTTTTCCTCATGCTTACAACTTCTGATTTGTTTTTGGGTCACTTAATACAACTTTGATATTTTTATTTTCCAGTATTAATTGTAAATCATATGATGTACTTATTCTTTCCTCATCTTTCCATACATAATTGTTTTAGCTCATAATTTATATCTTACTATTTTAATAACATATTCATTGACTGTTCTCACCCCTAGATTTTAGACATAGATTTTCATGACTTTACATATTGCATTAAAACATAGATATAAAACATATTTTAGGTATTTTCATGACTATTGCATGTCATACATTCTCAGCATATTCAAAAATACGGACTGCATACCTCTTATGCTAATATGTTTCATGTGATGTAGATTAATGTTCTTACAATCAAGATCATAGTTTGACATATCACAGCTTCCAGATATAGGTGGTAAGTTCTCTTTGTTTGAGGACTCAAGTTAGTTGTAGTTCTAGAACTTTGTTTTAATTTTTATGTATTTATTAGGGACAGTTGGAGGTCATATTCTTGATATCTATCATCATTATTAGTAGAGAATTCATAGACAATTAGTCAAAATTTTCATATATAGTTTCAGTCCCTCTTTGTTTTATATTACAGTACTGAAAACTTTTTACAGTAATGTATTAAAATAGCTTATCTCATGACTATGATTTTTCTCAGTTATTTTAGCTCTTATATATATTTAGTTAGTTGCTCATGCATTATGCCAATACCATGAGTTAGATTGAGATCATTTGTAGTTCTAAGCACCGTGTTACATCTAGGGAGTAGTCTTAGGAAATTAAAAACTTGGTATCTGAGCCCAAGGTTTAAGTATCATAGGATATCTGTGATGTCGTGTCTAGTAGAGTCTTTGAAAATGGTATGAAGATATTTGTACTTTTATTTTAGAGGCTACAGGGAAGAAAATTATTCCCTTTTTTTGTATTCTAGATTGTGTCATAGAGATTTTTTGTACCAAATGCTTGCAATTCCAAGCATTGCTTCATTTTTGTTGGCTATGCCTCATTTGTGAGGTAATAGAAACAATCATGTTTAATTCTCTATGAATTAAGTTTTCCCAAATAGATCTTACAGAAAGTTATGTGACTACATAAGGGCTTGAAAGTAGCCCACTAGTGTTTTTAAATTTTATGATTTAAGAGAATCCACTCTTGTCTATGGAAATTATAAATTTGAGCCAAAGTAAGATATGTTCTCAGAATTCTATGGCAGAATAATCCTAATGTTTGAAGTATGGGTCTATAAGTGTAACATTTATAGAGTGGTTAGAAGATTAGCATATTTAGATAGCATCATATGAATGAATAGATATATAGTGTATTGTGTGGTGGTAAGGAAGATTAATAAGTCCATAAATCCATGAAAATATGATGTGTGTCTAGACTAAAGTTAGATAAGAGGTTTGATTTTAGTTGATTATAATTTATTAAGAATTTTGGTTGACTAGTGTCTTCTCTATCCCAATCTTGTAGTTAAAGTTTGGTATAATGTATGAGAAGTTGAGTGTTTGTCCATGATCAATGGTAGACTCTAAGTTTCAATTATGGTTCCTAAATGAGATTAAATTAATAACTATATAGGATTACATCATTAGTTTTATGGAATGAATCTATCAGGTTAACCTAGCATATGCACAAATCTAGGTGATGTTATTACTAGTGATTGTGGTGGTGCAAGTTCAAAGCTTATATGATTGCCATATGGAGTAGTATCTTAAAAGGAGCCCCATCTCAAGTTTTGTATTCATTGATATAGTCTTTTAGAGGGAGCTTAGTATCTCTGTCTATAGAAGTACCCTGGTTACTAGAGATTGTTAAGAATATCTACAAACTTAGAAAAGGAAAGCAACCAGTTTTGAGATTTAAGTAGTACGGTTAGTGAGTTCCAAAGTAGAGTTAAGAGAAGCCATAGACCTATTTCTATCTTAACATCTTCAGTATGCTCCTATATATATGACACTCTACTTATGTCTTACGTGTTAGCATCATGATCATACTTCTAACTCATGCACTTCATGCACATTATTCATAGATCAAGAAGTAAAAGTCTAACTCAGCAGTTCTAGTCATACTTCATAAATCCATGATTCCAGTCCTATATAATACAACTCACGACTCGTGTAATCAAGATATTTTAGTATACTCAGCTTTATGAACTCATGATACACCTTTAATGAATAGTGAAATCACATTATGCCATGTATGTCCTCAATTTAGATCTCACTAATGAATTTATGCCTATGATACTTTATTCCTCAAGCCATAGGTAAGTGTCAAAGTTATGTATCTTATTCTTTCATGCTTTAGGTCCTTATGATCTATCCCTTCAGTGCCCCCTCCCCTTTTATTTTAAGATGGTCGTAATAGAAGTGGTTGTACGATGGTTTAGATAGGAGAAAGTAGATATTCCTTCTTATGTAAAATTATTATGTGATCATTCTATCTATGGTTATAAATATAGAGAGAGACTGAGGTAAAGTTTTAGTATTTGTAAATATCAGTTGAGAAGATTTGTTGAGCATTTTTTGGCTGATAATTTATTAAATGTTTATTAATAAAGGTATTATAGAATATGAGAAAATTCTTAGATAGGTTGGTTTCCTAAAAGTTTATATGTGGTTTTAATAAGAGAATTGAATGTCATGTAAAGATATAAGTGGATGAATTCATTAAGAACTAGTGAATTCTTGATTATAGCTTGGAGTTAGTTGTTGAAGTGGTAAGGAGTATTTTTCTTGAAATGAGCACTCTAAAAAGAAATAGGAGAGAGAATCACATAGTTTGAGTAATATTTCTTTATGTATAGAACTTCATGACTCCGAGTTTGGTTTTAACGAGGTGAGAGAATGTAGTTTGACTTAGACTTCGGTTGTAGTAGTCACATGTACCATTGTAAAAGTTATAAATTTCATCAAAACAAGTGCATATTTAAGAAGAGAAGCATAGTTGAGATGTAGTCAGTCATATAGCCTAAGGCAAAGTAGCCCCATTCTTACCTTATGCCTAGGGTTCCATTGCTTTATGTCATGTTGTAATGACATCTCCGACATTATGTATACATCTCTTATTTAAAAATTTGATCAAAGATTCTTTCTTGAGTTAAACTTATAAATTTTAGGTAGGATGGTTTTGAATGACATCTAAGTATGGTGTGGAATAGGGAAATATGAAATTTAATTGGGTAAATATGGTGGTGTTTTAGTTAATCTAGTTAGCTAAGTCGATAAGGAACTTATAGGATTTTACATAATTGAATTTGGGTAAGTAGAACTCCTAAAATTGATCTTAGCGTAAAAGGTATTATTCGTGATGTCTTGGATTTAAGGTGTGTGGTAAAAAATAAATTTTGGAGAAAAATGGATATTTTGCCTTGTTCATTTCGCTAGAGTAATGTGCATGTCACTGTGGCAACATTCCCAAAAGTAGAGAAAGTGCCATTATAACAACCGGTCAAGGTTTGCTATAACAATATGTGTTGCAATAGCAATGTCGATATAGGGATATATGTCTCTACAGCGACAAAAATTATTGTTTCATTCCAAAAATACCCTCAAAACCATTTATTTTTCTAAAACATACTTTGAGGCAAATGGAGGTGATTTTGGGAAAAAATATCAATTGTACATCATTTTTCTTCATTAAGGTGAGGAATTCATCCTAGTTTACTAGTAAATTGACAATCATAATTTCTAGTTTACATAGTTTAGGGAAGGTTGAGGGCTAGATTTAATTGATTTTCTGGTGAAAGAGAGAAATTTAAGTATAAATTCACAGGGTTTTGGTTAATGATTGTTAAATTTTGCTTACGTGTACTTAAACCACTAATTTTTCAAAGAAATTTGTAGTTTTAGGTGAATTGAGGTAGAAAATCCCTACAATGCGAAGGTAATGATCATTAACTTGGCCTTAGGGTTTAAGAATGTGTTTTAATCCCCAATAGGATAGGTTATTTCATTGATTATGTGTTTTGTCTTTAAATCTAGACAGAAAGCAAGTAGAAAATAAATGGGAAAGAAAGGCTTAAGCTTAGTTTATTTGTGCAATCTTGGTTTAAGGTAGGTGATTACGTAGTTTAATTCAATTTGTGTTATATGTTCACATTAACTATTTCTTAGTATTGCTTGTTAGTACATGCTGATTTGTGTGCAGTCACCCATTCACTAAACTTATATGTAAATGTTGTAGATATTACAAGTGTTGATTGGTATCTATATTTTATATAATTTTGACATATTCTATTAATAATTAGGGAATGTTTTGATAATTGGATATTCTTATGATTTATTAGTGGAATAAGGTTGGCAGGCACTTGTATGTGGGATTAGGTACATTGATAAATCTTGTCCCTTACAGGTTATGACTAGAGGGTGATTATGATACCCTTGTCATGTATGTACATGACATAAGTGAGTTTGATGGTTCCATGAGTGAATTGGGTATTGTATTTATATGTTATAGTATTTTCTTGACTTTATTAGACTGGACTTGACTTGTATTGACTTGACTGATTTGAATATTGGTAGATGTCTTTGACTTGTTTCTATGAATACTAAACTACTTTAAATGTTATGTGTTGTGTTTAGGTGTTGTTAGGATAAGCATGTGTTAACTTGTACTACATTGTAGTTTGGTGTTCATATTCGTATCCTAGATTGGCCAAATAACCCTACCAGTACAGTGTTGTTTTCTTATGGGGTGATACTATACCTACTCTTACTTTTGTTAAGTGAAGTACAGATTCTAGCATTTCCTGTTAGACCGCACTTGTGATTCTAGCATTGGACTCTAGATTCTATAGTGAGCAACATATTTTGGATACCATGAATCTTTCTTGAATAATATAGTCCTTTATTCTGGACATATGTTTATCCTTTTAGTTTTAGGGTTTGTTTCCCCTTCTTGACATTCCTTAGTAGTTTTGGCACATTGACTTTAGAGTCTGAGGGATGGTTATTTATTTAGGAGTATGTTCTGAATTCTTCTACTTTGTTTTAGACCTTGAATTTTTTTTTTTGATTATTAATGGTTAGTTGCATTTATTTTTGTAAGTGTTAGTTAATGCTTTTGAGGTAATTGGTTCTCCCACAAGATAATGGGGTGGGTACCACTCACATCTATTTGGATTGTGACAAAGTTGGTATCAGATCCTAGGTTTGTCGATCTTATTGTACAAAAATAGGCCTAGTAGAGTCATGCAAAATAGTACAAAGACTTTCGTACTTTTCTTTAGAAGGCTGTAAGACATTTGGAAAATAGTTATTCTTGATTCGCTCATGTTGTAACTTGATTTCAATTAGTATCTAACAATTCTTAATGGTATCTAATCATCTTTACTTTTTTCGTAGATGGTGACTAATAGGTCAAATAACTCGACCAGCACCTCTAGTACCGGCAACTCTATCGACTAACCAATAGTAAGAGGAAGAAAATGTATAAGAAAAAAAGTAATAGAGGAAGGGAAAGAGCCACACCCACTAGGGGTGTAGCTTAAGTAGTTGTTGGCGAAGCCTATGAAAGGTAAATATCACCTCCCAACCTTAGGATCCTTATGAAGAGATGTAAGCAGTAGATAAATAGGTAACGGGGTTTGAGGTTATAGCACCAGCTGAAGATGTAGTTTTACCCCTAATGTATATCGAGGTTGTTCAATAGGTATGAACAGGTAGTGATGGATATTTTTTCTCATACAATTTTAGGTTCAATGATGACAGGTAGTGAACATGATCAGCTAACCAAAATTTTTGAAGATGAAACCTCTAATATTCTAGGGTACTGAGTTTGAAGCTACTTTTGAGTGCATTGTTAACTATTATGAGAGGTTACATAATATGGGCATTATGAAGCAACATGGGGTTGAGTTTATAACCTTGTTGTTGGAGAAGGATGCTAAGAAATAGGTAAGGGTGTATGTTGAATGTATATCACTGGTTTTACCTCCATTGACTTGGGAATAATTTCATGCTTTGTACTTTGAGAAGTATGTACTTCGGGGCCCCTGTGATCATAAAAAAGATTAATTTTTTGCATTGGATTAGGGTGATATATCATTGCATCCTATAAGGATAAGTTCCATACCTCATTGACCTTAATGAGCGATATTTTTAAGTCATTCTTGGATTTCTTTTTTATTGTGTTTATTGATGACATTCTAATTTACTCCAAAAGTAAGGAGGATCATACAGGTCATCTTCGCATAGTTTTGGGGATTCTAAAGGAGAAGTGGTTATATGCTAATTTTTTGAAGTATGATATCTGGTTGCCTTTGGTTGCCTTTTTAGGGAATGTTATTTTATAAAAAGTTGCGATGGTGGATCCACAGAATGTTGAAGCAATTAAGAGTTGTGTCCGGTCTAGTTCAGTGACTACGGTAAAGAGCTTTATGGGTCTTTCCAGTTATTAATGAGGTTTGTCAATAACTTTGTATCCATTTCAATGAACTTGAAAAGGTAAACCTAGAAGGAACTTTCATTTATTTGGTCATACCAATGTGTGGAGATCTTCAAAAATCATAAGACACTTTTGACTATATCTCCTATCCTTTCCCTATCAGTTGAAGGTAAGAACTTTATAGTGTTTTGTGATGTTTATCTTTTAGGCTTGGGTTTTGTGTTAGTTCCGAATAGTGTTTTGTGATGTTTAACTTTATAGTGTTTTGTGATGTTTAACTTTATAGACAGTTTTGACTATATCTCCCATCCTTTCTCTATCGGTTGTAGGTAAGAACTTTATAGTGTTCTGTGATATTTAACTTTCAAGCAGCGGTGGTGTTGCACTAAATATTTTGAGGTACTATATTTATGTTGTCAAGTGTGATGTCTTCACAGAGCACTATAGTCTGCAATATGTTTTTACTTAAAAAGATTTAAACTTAAAGGCAATGGAGATGGATAGAGTTGTTAAAGATTATGATATGAAAATTATGTATCATAGAAGAAAGGCCAATATGGTGGTAGATACATTGAGTCAAAAGACTATTTGGATGGTTAGTGTGTCTTTCTTATGGGTATCTAAGCGACCTTTAGCTAGAGAGTGTCAAACTCTAGTATCTCTATATATGTAGTTTGGTATGTCCAATTAGGGTTGTGTGTTGGTAAGTATTAAGGTGAAGTGAACAATTCTAGACCATATTAAGGCAAACCAGTTTGAGGATAAAAAATTGAAAGCATTCCAAAATAAGGTGGTGTATAGAGAGGTAGAAGACACTACTCTTAATGAGGGTAGGGTGTTTTGGTTTAAGGGAAGGCTATGTGTACCTCGGGTTGGTGACTTAATTCATGATGTACTTTTCGAAGCTCATGGTTTGTGTTATTTGATTCATTCGGGTGAAACCAAAATGTAATGTGACTTAAGGAAAATTTATTGCTAGCCTAGAATAAAGAAAGAAATAGTGGAGTAGATATCCATGTGTCACAACTTCCAGTAGGTGAAGTACAAACATCAAAGGTCTACATGATTGCTTCAGTGAATTCATGTATGGAAATTTAAGAATATTGTTATGCATTTCATAGTGGGTCATCCTAAAACATTGGGGAAAGTATAATCCATTTAGGTTATGGTGAATTGATTGACAAGATCAGCTCATTTATCGCTAGCTTGGGTAGACCACAACTCTAAGCAACTAGCTAAAATCTACATCAAAGAGATAGTGGAGCTTCATGGAATTTTCCTTACCATCATTTCTGATAGGTATGCAAAATATTTATCTAAATTTTTGGATAGACTGCATGGGGATTTGGGTACTAATCTCACCTTTACCATAACCTTCCATCCTCAAATAGATACGTAATCAGAGAGGGTGACTCAGGTGCTAGCAAACGTGTTGAGAGCCTATGTTGTTGACTTTAGTGGTAATTGGGTTCAATTTCTACCACTGTTTTAGTTTACATACAACAATAGTTATCACTCCATCATTGGTATTGTAACACCCTGAAAATCCAAGACAATATTAGAACCATGTTTCAAGTGCATGCAAAATCAAAAGCCACTTTTGATAGTTTGATAAGTGATTTATACAAATAATAAGTCCACAAATAACTCCTAGCATATAGACAAGTCAAAATACCCCTTAGTGATTGAATTCTTGTGAAGAATATTTCTATAGAAAAATTCAAATGAGTTTTTATATTATAAAGGCTTTTTTAGATCAATACCCACCAAATAATTGGTAATTTAATTATCTGTCCAACGCCTGCAGTTTTGCCTTAATCCGATATTGGAGTAAAAAGTTATAGCTAATTTACTGAATCACTACCAAAGATGCCAGTGACAATGACTAAGGCTACGACTCATAGCCAGACTCTATGAGTCATTAGGAAAACTCATATTCACGGTAGTGGGGACCAAAATTTAGGTCCTTTGGCTGCGACTCAGGCTATAACTCAACTCAGGCTACGAGTCATAGCTAGACTCTACGAGTTGTAGCATAAGCCGTCGAGATTGCTTTTAGGAGTTTTCCAGATAATCGTTGAGGGGTTGTTTAGTATTTTCTCACTATTTTAACACTAAAACTTTGTATTTTAAGCTTTCCAAAGGCTGAATCATTATACTCAATCACCCATAAGTCGCCCATTCCTCTAAAATTCATTCAACACTTAGAAAAAATATAATGACCCTTTAGGTCATTTTTAATATTTTCACTGTTAGAGCTTCTCTATAGTTTCCTTAAATCATTTATGAGTTGCTGGAACTAACAATTTGATTATCGGGTAGTTCGTTTGGGTTTAGAGCTAATTTTCTATTTTGAAGTCTTCGTAGATTCTAACTGGCCACAAAGAAAAAAATTTAGTCAAACAGCCTTGAATGAATTATCTGACTATTCTAGCAGTTCTGGAATATCAATTTTATCTAGGTGGAATCTTGGTTGAGATTCTAAGGCACCTGGACTCATGTCGACCTATTGGTTGGAAAGTTAAGAAATTAGAAATCGGGTGTGGGACCCATATTTTATTGAAACAACCTCGAATGGAAATTTCAATTTTTCCATTGAGTCTGGTTTGTATGGTTACATAGTTTATTTGCATATATGGTATTCTAGATGAATCTTGAGGGCTTGGCGGAGACTTTCCAAGTCTTAGATGTATCTGATATTTCTGGTGCATCGTTATCGCAATATTTTTGCCCATGATTGTGACTCCTTGAGTAGGGTAGTATGTGCCACGATTATAATATTTTAAGTCACGAATACGGCTTCTTGTGCAGACCACCAGTTTGTCATGATAATGACTCCTGTATTTGATGCCTTGTACCACAATCGCGAACATTCGATTGTGATTGCGAGATCCAAGTACCTGGTATAGGTATAAATAGACACCTTTTGCATGATTTTTCGCATTCTTCATCCATTTTCTTGAGAGCTATAACCTTGAATAGTGAGATAGCTTAAAATTAAATTTTATGGGTAATTTGAGAGCTTATCTAATACTTGTTTACGCGATTATCTTCTAATTTGTGGTCAGATTTCACCCTTTTCATGGTAGAAATTTCCATTTCTTATTTAAAAATCCCTAAACCTTGGGGACTTGATTTTAGCCCCAAATTAGCTCGAATTTCACCCAATTTTTTGGTAATGATTCCTTGATCATGTGGGAATGTTGGGTTGATTTCAGAAATGTGATTTCCCATGAATAGAACCTGTATGGGATTTTGATGTGATTTTTGGACCTAAAGCACAATATTCCAATATGGGTATCATTATTCTTGTATAGATAAGTAAAATCTCATTTCGATAGCTTGGAATCTTGTGGAAGCTTCTCAGAAGGGAAAAATGGTCATTTAGTAGTTTTTTTTAGCTTTCTTCGGTGCGCAGGTAGGCTAAGTTTTACCTCATATTAGATTGAGCTACTTCATAGTATGTTTATGATATTGTATTATATTTGGGGTAGTTTTTATGCATTGGCATGATAAATTGAAATTCTTTGGGTTACTTTGATCATTCAGGCTATATTGGATATGGTTTTGGGTATAATTAGCCTTGTTATTCATATCTTAGGTAAAAATGACCCCGTAGGCTCTTGTTAGGGTGGAAATACCATAGTTGAGAAGATTTCCTTGGTTACTTGAGTTGTCTTACCTTAGATAAAATTGACTTAGTTGTCGTATATTAGGAGAAATTTCTATCCTAGGACTAGTTATGGCTTGTTCAACATCTAATAATGGATTTAGATACCTTAGCCTAGTCTGGGGTAGATATTTCTTAATAAATCATTTCGGAGATTTAGAAGTGTGCTCTTGACCCACTCTAGGCCAAGACTTATGATAATTATAAAAGACTTTTGATACGCGTGTGTACACTTATGAAGTTGATTATTTTTGTGATATTTAGACGCCTTGGAACTCGTTGGTTGTGATGAATGACATTGGAAGTAATGCTTAACGATTATTCTATAAATGAATTATTGGTTAAGCTTATAATGAGTTATTGAATATGCTATTTATTTAGCTATTTGTTTGGGCTATTGAATACACTATTGAATAAGCCCTTAATTATCATATTAGCTAAGCCATAAGTCAATGAATAGGCTATTAACTACGTTAGTGTAACTCCCCCAAACTTTTCCTAGCTAAATTTGGTCCTTAAAGTGTCAAGCTTTGTCTTGTAGAAAGACTTACACTTATTTCCCTGTGGAATTCCATAGATTTTAACTTTTCAGTACGTAGATGACTGAATAATCTTTCCGTCGATATAATATTAATCCAAAATGATACTCGGTGAAGAAGTTATGGCTATTTTATGTGCTAGTCGTAAAACATCATCATTTTGGTATTTAACGCATCACGGAGATGGTTTAATTAGCAATTGTCAAATTCCAGTGGGACCTCACGATAGTGGAATATCACAGAGGATCCCAATTTCGCATTCGTCAATTTCCAGTGAGCAACCGCTATAGTGGCGCATCGGGGTGACCCATAAAATCGGGCACCAGTTATATTTTTACTTCGTCTCATTAAGGGTAAAATGGTATTTCCCCAACCCCTTATCATCCCTAACACAGGATTTAATCCCAAGAACACCAAAGTAAGATTATTTTCATCAAAATCTCTCAAGAAACTCCATTAGGGTTTCAAAAAAAAATCCTCGTAACTCAAGATTCAACCGTGAGTTTTTGAAGATAATTAGAGATTTGGAATACCCAATCCGTAAGCTTCAAGAATCATTCATTATTCTTCGAAATAGAGGTACGTGGGGTTTATCCTAAAAACTACATAGGCATGAAATTGTTAAAGCATGATTTAAAGGTTTTGATGTATGTATTTTATGGGGTTTTGAAAACTATATTATTGATTATGTATTTCAAAAGTTTCTATGCTACTATTTCTTTAGCATTGTAGTCTTTTCCTCTAAATTGATTTACATATATATGTATACGTATGAATTTGAGATTTAAGATTGTTGAGAGCATAAATTATGAACTCCCTCTCCTGTATTGAATTAAAGATTATGGTTTTGTGATTTGAAAGATGTTTTCACAATATCCTGGCATTTGAACATGATTTGGAATTGTTGAGAGGGTTTTTCTTGATATCAATGTGTTCTTCTGTGTATGATAAAGAATTGCATGTGCGTACATGAGGTTTGAAAAAGAAAGATTCATTGAATTAAATTATTGAAATGCTGCTCTCAAAACCTATGTTTTGAATATAGAGATTTATGATAGACTAATAATGGCTCAGAGATATGACTTGCAAGTCAATGGTATAACGATACAATATATATTTATGCCATAACTGATTATTTTTTCAGAGCATGTTTTAAGAGTATGTATTCAGTGACTGTATGTTTTAATAGTGTTTTAGAAAGGGGCTTAAAGTGGGTTAGGTGGTTACCAAAAGAAGGCACGAGTTCAAGCAACTCTTATCCTGAAACTGTATTTGCTGATACGAATAGATTGTTATTGTACGCTGGAGACAGCCATATGGCATAGTAGATTCAGAGACTCCGACCCTTGCAGCACACTTGGGTTGGGGGATTTCCTGCTGAGTTAATGGCAGTTTCTATATAGCCCATAGTTGTAAGTTATACCACCTAACGCAGAAGTAACACAGATTTCTCAGAGCTGAGATGATTTTAACAGAGTCTTTAAAAATGCCCATGTGAATTCTTACTACATGATATACTTATGAGCTATTTTAAATTGGTCTCATATATGTTGATTTATAAATGATTATTTTGGATATGCTCTGCGTACCGGTACATCTATATTGACTCCCTCTCCTACCTTTCAATTTTTGAGACTCAGTCGAGGGGTCTAGATAAGCGGTAAATTATTCAGACAGCTGATCTGATTGTACTGTGGTGATCCTTCTCTATTCCAGAAGGCCTGTCTGCTCAGATTATGTCACTTATTTTAGTTTTGGTCTACTGGGGGCCTTGTCCCAGTTTCAGACAGTTGTCAGATTTCATGTAGTAGATATTTTGCAGACTAAGCCAGATATTATTTAGATGTATTTGACTTATAGTTTCCATACTTATGTTAAATTTAGAGTTAACCATGTTTCCGTAGCAGATTATGTTTCTTCATCTTCTTTATTATATGAATATTGTGCATGATTACCAGATATAGAAGGGAATTTCGATACTTTATGGCATGGGATATCCGTCATGGATAGGCCCTAGTTTGGGTCGTGACAAACTTGATATCAGAGCACGGTTCATGGTCCCAGGGTGTCTGTAAAATATCATCGGGTAGAGTCTTATTTATGGGTATGTAGCGCGCTACACTTATAAGCAGGGGGCTACTAGTCATTTAGGAATGTTTCTCTTCCTTATGATTTAGTTCATGCTTCGGAGTCTAATCTGTCCCCTAATCAATGATCTCTTGCTTTTCATAAAGCCAATTATGCCTCCCCGTCGCACGAACATTAATGCTCAGGATGATGAAGTCCGTCCCACCCATAGGTTGCTAACCCGTAATAAAGCTCATACCCCAGAACCTGTTCCTACTCTAAAAATACCGCCTGTACCGACCAGCCCTCCTAGAGCTTCCCGGATGGGGGCCAATCGTACTCAACCTCGTGAAGGAGAGGTGTCTAATGCTGTATTTAAATAGTTTATCACATGCTGCACAACTGGTAACTACACAAACTCAGAGGTCGGAGGATATGGAGCCGGCGTCTGTTACTTCTGAAGTTACTAGAGTGGGCCAGTTCATAAGAATGAACCCGTCCAAGTTCTCCGGCGCAAAGGTAGAAGAGGACTCGCAGGAGTTCATAGATGAAATGGAAAAAGTTTTCAAAGTAATGCATGTTAATCAGGTGGAAGGTGTTGAGCTAGCTGTATACCAGCTAAAGAATGTAGCAAACCAATGGTACAATGAGTGGGAAGATGTGAAGGGTGACAATGCTGAGCCCACAGATTGGGATCAGTTCGTGGAACGTTTCTTGACCGATTCTTTCCTTTAGAGCTGAAGGAAGTTAAAGTAGAGGAGTTCATGAAACTTAATCAGGGTAAGATGAGTGTTCAGGAGTATACTTTAAATTTTAACCATCTGGACCGTTATGCTCCTGAGATGACGAGTAGTATGAGGGCCCAAATGAGAAAGTTTTCTTCTGGCCTTTCAGATGATCTGGTTCTTGAGTGTCAAGGAGCTATGCTGAATAGGGATATAAACTTTCCTAGACTATCAGTCCACATGCAGCAAGTTAAGAAGAATAAAAATAAGATAGCCTAATCTAGGGAAAAGGAAAGGCATGCTAAGAGAGCCAGAGCGATAGACCAGAGTCATAATCAGCGGCAGAGAGGTAATTAGGGCGGTAAATGGCAAAAAAAAAAAATTGGGCTAGTGCGTCAGTGTCTAGACCCGTAGCTGAGCAACACACCCAGAATTTTTAGTCTAGTTAGGGGCCAAGGATATAGGGTATGCAGTCGAAGGAAAGTGTATCCCAGACCTCTCGGTCCTATCTGCGCTGTGGGAGATGCAGGAGAAATCATCTAAGGAGATGTCAGTTTGGCGCTTTGGTGTGTTATTCATGTGGCCATCCAGGCCATATCCAGAGAGATTGTCCGGCCACAAAGAGTAATTTTGGAGGAGCCAAGTCGCAGGCGAATTCATCTGCACCACTACCTCAAAAGGGTGCAACTTCTGCCACCAGAAATCGTCGAAACCGATTGTATGCTTTGACTAACCGCAAGGAGGTAGAGGCCTCACCAGATATAGTCACTGGTATGTTGCAAATATTTTTTTGTGATGTGTATGTATTACTTGATCCCGGGTCTACCTTGTTTTATGTGACCCCATATGTGGCTGTTGGTTTTGGCTTTGAGCCTGAGGTGATTGCTGAACCTTTTTCGATTTCCACCCTAATAGGAGATTCTGTAGTGGCTAAGAGGGTGTATAGGAATTGTGTTGTGTCTATTTTTATCCTGGATACTGAGGCAAATCTCATAGAACTTGAGATGGTTGATTTTGATACCATCTTAGGGATGGACTGGCTCCATTCGTGCTATGCCTCCTTGAACTGTAGGACTCAAAGAGTCACCTTTTTTTTTCAAATGATTTAGTGATAGAATGGAAGGGGCATTCTCTAGCACCTAGAGGGCACTTCATATCTTATCTCAGGGCTCGTAAACATATTTCCAAAGGTTGATTAGATTCTAATGCCAAATGTCTCCCTCTTCAGTCTGTCCCCATACTGAATAAATTCTCAAAAGTCTTTCCAGATGATCTCCCAGGAATACCACCTGACAGGGAGAAAGATTTTGGTATTAATTTATTGCCAAATACTTGTTCTATTTATATTCTGCCATATAGGATGGCTCCTGCAGAGCTAAAAAAGTTGAAAGAATAGCTAGTAGATATTCTAGATAAAGGTTTTATCCACCCCAGTGTGTCTCCCTAGGGTGCACCTGTACTTTTTATTCGAAAGAAAGACAGTTCCCTTCGTATGTGGATAGATTACCACCAGTTGAATAAGGTGATGATTAAAAATAAATATCCCCTTCCTAGGAATGATGATCTTTTTGATCAACTTCAGGGTGCTAAATGTTTTTCAAAGATAGACCTTCATTCAGGATATCACAAGTTGAAAGTTAGAGAGTCAGATATTTCCAAAACAGCTTTCCAAACAAGATACGACCATTATGAATTCTTAGTCATGTCCTTCGAGTTGACTAATGCCCCTGCAGCTTTCATGGATCTAATGAATAGGGTTTTTCATCAATTTCTGGATCTATTTTTCATTGTATTCATTGATGACATTTTTGTATATTCTAAGAGCGAGGAGGACCATGCCAATCACCTCCAAATCATCCTTTAGACCCTTAAAGATCATAAGTTGTATGCAAAATTCTCCAAGTGTGAATTTTAGTGGAATACTATTACGTTCTTGGGGCATATTGTGTTTAGTGAAGGGATTAAGGTTGATCCCCAAAAGATTGAGGCAGTTAGAAAATGGTCCAGACCCACGACTCCAATCGACATTCGAAGCTTCTTAGGTTTGGCAGTTCATTACAGAAGATTCGTCGAGAGTTTTTATTCCATAGCTGCACCACTTACTAAGTTGACTCAGAAAAAGGTGAAGTTTTTGTGATCTGACTCTAGTGAGAATAGTTTTGAGAAGTTGAAAGACAAGTTAACTACTGCTCCTGTTCTGACTCTTCTAGAGGGTACCAAAGATTTTATTGTGTACTGTGATATATCCCGAGTGGGACTTAGGTATGTTCTTATGCAGCGCGGTAAGGTGGTGGCTTATGTATCTAGGTAGTTGAAGGTGCATGAGCGAAACTACCCTACTCATGACTTGGAATTAGCGGTTGTGGTCTTTGCACTTAAGATTTGGCGGCACTATTTTTATGGGGTGCATGTAGATATTTTCACTGACCACAAGAGTTTACAGTATGTTTTCTCGCATAAAGAATTGAATCTAAGGCAGAGAAGGTGGTTGAAACTTTTAAAAGACTATGACATGAGCCTGCACTATCACCCGAGTAAGGCAAATATTGTAGCTGACGCCATCAGCAGATTATCCATGGACAGTTTTTCTCATATTGAGGAAGGAAAGAGAGAGATGGTGAAGGATATTCACCGACTTGCAAATCTAGGGGTGCGGCTATTGGATTCCGAAGATGGGGGAATGGTTTTTTATGAGATAGCTAAATCTTTCCTTTGTATAGAAGTTAAAGAAAAGTAGGTTGAGGATCCTATCTTGATGCAAATCAAGAAAGATGTGGGTCAACAAAAAATGATGTCATTTGATATCGTTGGTAATGGTATTTTGAGATACAAGGGTAGGTTGTGTGTGCCAGATGTAGATGATCTGAGGAAGAGGATCCTTAAAGAAGCTCACACGTCACGCTATGTTGTTCACCCTAGCTCTACTAAGATGTATCGGGATTTGAAAACTATTTATTGATGGAATAATATGAAGCATGATGAGGCTAATTATGTTGCCAAGTGTTTGAATTGTCAACAAGTTAAAGTGGAACATTTGACGCCAGGTGGTTCTTCTCAAGAGATAGCTTTGCCTTTGTGAAAGTGGGAGATGATTATGATGGACTTTATTATAGGACTTCCAAGGTCCCGAAACAAGTACATTCCATTTGGCTGATTGTAGATAGGTTGACTAAGTCAGCTTGCTTTTTACCTGTCAGGACTAATTTTTTGGGAGAGAATTATGCCAAGCTGTTCATTGCAAAAATAGTCCGTTTGCATGGGGAACTTGTGTCCATCATATCTGACCAAAGTACATAGTTTTCTTCACAGTTTTGGAGATCATTTCAAAAGGGTTTAGGTACCCAGGTGAATTTGAGCACTGCTTTCCACCCTCAGATAGAAGGGCAAGCTGACTGCACCATCTAGACTCTGGAGGATATGTTGAAGGCCTTCGTGATTGATTTTAAAGGTAGTTGGGTAGAGGACTTTCCATTCATAGAGTTTGCATATAATAACAGTTTTTATTCCAGTGTTAAGATGGCACCATTTGACGCATTATATGGGAAAAGATGTAGGTCTCCAATAGGATGGTATGAAGTAGGTGAGATGAAGATTTTTGGGCCTAATATTGTTCATCAGGCAATGGAGGATGTGAAAGTCATTAGAGAATGAATTAAGACAGCTCAGAGTCTTCAGAAATCCTACGCCGATGTTAGGAGAAGAGATCTAGAGTTTGAGGTTGAAGATTGGGTGTTTCTAAAGGTTTCTCCCATGAAGGGAGTTATGCAATTTGGAAAGAAAGGTAAGCTGAGTCCTTGTTATATAGGACCATATCAGATTGTGAAAAGGATAGGTGAAGTTGCGTATGAGTTAGAATTGCCAGCTAGTTTAGGTTCTGTACGTCTGGTGTTTCATATATCTATGTTGAAGAAGTGTATTGGAGACCATTCTTTAGTGTTACCTGTCGAAGAAATCAAAGTGAAAGACTCTTTATTCTATGAAGAAGAGCCTGTAGAAATTTTGGATCGCCAAGTTAGAAGATTAAGGAAACAAAAGATAGCATCGGTTAAAGTATGGTGGAGAAACTAGAAAATTGAAGAAGCGACTTAGGAATTAGAAGTTGACAAGAGAGCTAGATACCCAAACCTTTTTAATCCAATGGATGACAAAATGAAAGGTACAACCCTTTCTTTATTCTTTCTATGCCTTAGTATGCTTGAAGTTATGCTTGTCTGTGTCCCCCGTGAATATTCCAGGATGAATGTTCCCAAGGTAGGGATATTGTAACGCCCCTAAACTTTCCCTAGATAAATTTTGTCCCTAAAGTGTCAAAATTTGGATTCTATAATGATTTACACTTATTTCCCTATGGAATTCCGTAGATTTCAACTTTTCATTACGTAGAAGACTGAATAAGATTTTCTTCGATATAAGATTCATCCAAAATGGACACTCGGTGAATAAGTTATGGCTATTTTATCTGTTAGTCATAAAACATCATCAGTTTGGTGTTTAGCGCGTCACGGAGATGGTTTAATTAGCAATTGTCAAATTCCAATGGGGTGTCACAGAGGATCCCAATTTTGTATTCGTCAATTTCCAGTGAGCCACCGCGATAGTAGCGCATCGCGGTAGCCCATAAAATCGAGCACCAATTCTATTTTTACTTTGTCGTATTAAGGGTAAAATGGTACTTCTCCAACCCCTTATCATCTCTAACACAAGTTTAATCCTAAGAACACCAAAGTAAGATTATTTTCATCAAAATCTCTTAAGAAACTCCATTAGGTTTTCAAACTAAAAATCCTCGTAACTCAAGATTCAACCATGAGTTTTTTAAGATAATTAGAGATTTGGAATCTCCAATCCGTAAGCTTCAAGAATCATTCATTATTCTTCAAAATAGAGGTACATGGGGTTTATCCTAAAAACTACATGGGATTGAAATTGTTAAAGCATGATTTAAAGGTTTTGATGCATGTATTTTATGGGGGTTTTGAAAACTATATTATTGATTATGCATTTCAAAAGTTTCTATGCTGCTATTGCTTTGGCCTTGTGGTCTTTTTCCCTAAATTGATTTACATATATATGTATATGTAAGAATTTTAGATTTAAGATTGTTGAGAGCATAAATTATGAACTTCCTCTCTTGTATTGAATTAAAGATTATGGTTTTGTGATTTGAAAGATGTTTTTGGAATATCCTGGCATT
Source organism: Capsicum chinense (assembly GCA_026120095.1). Classification (NCBI taxonomy): domain Eukaryota; kingdom Viridiplantae; phylum Streptophyta; class Magnoliopsida; order Solanales; family Solanaceae; genus Capsicum; species Capsicum chinense. The sequence goes on from JAPEIP010000010.1 coordinate 86,338,956, forward strand.
TGAACATGATTTAGAATTATTGAGAGGGTATTTCTTGATATCAATATGTTCTTGTGTGTATGAGAAAGAATTGTATGTGTGTACTTGAGGTTTGAAAAAAAAAAGATTCATCGAATTGAATTATGAAATGTTGGTCTCAAAATTTGTGTTTTGAATACAGAGATTTATGATAGACTAACAATGGCTTAGAGATGTGACTTGCAAGTCAATGGTATGATGATACCATATGTATTTATGCTATAACAGATTATGTTTTCAGAGCATGTTTTCAGAGTATGTTTTCAGAGACTGTATGTTTTAATAGAGTTTTAAAAAAGGGGTTAAAGAGGGTTAGGTGGTTACCCAAAGAAGGCATGAGTTCAAGTAACTCTTAGGTTGAAATCGTATTTGCTGATATGGGTAGATTATTATTATATGCTGGCGATGGCCGTGTGACATAGTAGATTCAGAGACTCCGACCCTTGTGGCACACTTGGGTTGGGGGCTTCACTGCCGAGTTAATGGCAGTTTCCATATAGCCTATGGAATTTTTCATAGTTGTAGGGTATACCACCTAGCGTAGAAGTAAAACAGATTTCTCAGAGCTGAGATGATTTTTACAGAGTCTTTAAAAATACCCATGTGAATTCTTACTACATGATATACTTACGAACTGTTTTAAATTACTCTCATATATGTTGATTTATAAATGATTATTTTGGATATGCTCTATGTACCAGTATATCTGTATTGACCCCCTCCCCTATCTCTTAGAGTTCTGAGACTCAGTCAGGGGTCCAGATAAGTGGTAGATAATTCAGATAGCTGATCAGATTATGCAGTTGTGAGCGTTCTCTATTCCAGAAGGTCTGTCTTCTCAGATTATTTCACTTATTTCAGTTTTGGTCTACAGGGGTCCTTGTCCTAGTTTCATATAGTTGTCATATTTCATGTAGTAGAGATTTAGAAGAATAAGTCAGATGTTATTTAGACGTATTTGATTTACAGTTTCCATACTTATGTTGAATTCAGATTTGACCATGTTTTTGTAGCAGATTATGTGTCCACATCCTCTTTATTATATGTATGTTGTGCATGATTACCTGATATAGAAGGGCATTCCGGACCTTCATGGTGCGGGATATTCGTCATGACCAGGCTCTAGTTCGGGTCGTGACAGTTAGTGAACATGCTCACTAATAAATTAGAATTTAAACTTCTGTTCACACTAGAGTCCATGCTTATTAACTACATTGGTAATTAATCCAGTGATTATCCTATGAATAAGCTATAGATTATGCCTTGGATTAGATATTGATCAAGCTAATGATAAGCTATCTATTATGCTAAAGTTAACCCATTAATTAGGTTTTTGATAAGTTATTGCCTATGTTTGATAGTACATAATAATTATGTTAGAGTTAATGCTAAATGATTATATTGGTGAATACGTTATGGACTATGCTAAAAGCATGCTTATTGATTATATTAGCGATTATGCTATTGACTATGCCAAAGATCGTGCTTATTTACTATAGTGGAAATCATGTTATTGGTTATGCTAGCATGCACGGTTTCAATTATAATTATTGATTGTGTTAATATATTATGTTCATTGTTATGCTATTAAGTATATTATTGATTATTCCATTGGCCATATTGATGATACAGATGCCCAGCAAGGCCGGAGGATGATTATGACTATGTATATGCCTGACAAAGCTATAGAATAATTATGATGATATATACCCGACAAGGCCACAAGATGATTATGATGATATATATATGTCTGCCAAGGCTAGAGAATAATTATAATGATATATACACCTAGCAAAATCGAAAGATGATTATGATGATATTTATAAAGACATTGTTGAATATCAAAACTGGTTCGAGTCCGACAATATGTATTATACTATAATGATATACTTATTATGATATGAAGACATTGGGGTGTGAGATTTGCAATCTAGCTAAGTTGAAAATGAGGAAATAGTTATAATGTAGTATGATATGAATAGACTCTAGTGATATGATGATATGTTGATAAATATTGGCTAGTTTATAAACATTGACTAGTTCACAAATGTTGATAGGTTGGTAAATAATGACTAGTTGACAAGTGATGATTACTTTTTATGTGAAGATTAGTTTATAAGTGATCTTTAGTTGATAAAGGATGATGTATTTATACATTAGGATTAGTGTTACAAGATGGTTAGTTGATAAGTGTTGACTAATAAAAAATGATGGACATAGACAATCGATGTTTATAGTGTGGCATGACTTGGATGATTTTTGCAATAGTATTATGAGAATTGAGAAATGACGGTGGGAGGTTATTCTATTATGTTGGTACCTTTCAGCATTATAGGGGGTTGCGATGGCTTATCTAAGTTTCCACATCTAATTGATGTGTGGGAGCTAGTTTTGTAGTTATGATTGCTTGTGTTGATGATTATTATTAAGCTATGCTATTATTCTAGTTTATTTACTTGGTTATGCTCAATGATGTTGGAGTTACTTCAGGTTTGTCTACACCTTGATTTAGTTATGTTGTCTTGAATTTTATCATATATATATCATGATTTAGCTTAGTCGGCCGATGATGTCTACTAAGTACCCGTGGTTTTAGTACTCATACTATGCTTTTGTACCTTTCTAGTGTAGAGCCGAGTACTAGTAGTCACTATTGATTGATGTTCATGTTGTCTTGATATTCGGAGATAGGGTGAACTCTTGGAGTTAAGAGTCAATTATTTCCTTCTATCTTTCTATGTTCAGTCTTTTGTTTTGACACAGATGTTATTAACAATTCTAGACACTTGGGTTGTATTATTATTACTAGATGTTCTTGTACTAGCTCTCCCAAGTCGTGGAATGGTATCTATGTTGACTATCTTTACCTATTTCAAATACTATGCTTATCTATAAGTTGTGCTATTATTTTTCCCCTATTTTTGATATTTTCCACCAAGTTAACCCATGGTGTTTAACTCCGAGTTGTGGTTTGGCATACCTACAGATGGGATAGAGTAGATGACATCATGACTTGTAAATCGAGCCTTGACAAATAATTAGACAGAAAGAAGTGATTTTCTTCTTAAAGAAAAAAATAAGGTTTTTCAACTTCCAGCTCCAAATCCAAATATTTCTTCAAGGTTTTAAACCTCAGGTATGTGGGTTTCACTAATGGACTCCTTTCACCCTTATGCCCAAAATCTAGTTTTAAATTATGAATTGCAGTTATGATTTCTATGATTCCCATGAGCTAGGGCTTTTATCTAAATAGAATTCCAAGCATAAATTTTGTTCTCCTTGATATATTTATATTCATGACAATATGTTCATGATTATTTATGATTTCTTATAGCTATATTATATCATTCACAATATTTTCATGTCCACTACTAGAAAACTGTCAATTACTTGAGGATGTTACCTAAGGAAAAATATCGCAAAAAATACATACGGATTTATCTGTGGAATTTTTAAATTCCACAACATTAGAATATATTACCTGCGAACTATATATTCCCAATAAATTCTTCAGGTAAATTTGGCGTCATATTGCGCAAATTTCGTACTTGCAACATTACCTAGGGAATGTATCGGCGGGTATTTTATCTCTTGTTAAATTCGCAGGTACATGAACAAATATATATATTTTTTAAATTCATAGAAAAATTCTCAGGTAATATATCCTACGGATTTATATAGAGATATTTGGTGAAAATTTATCAGACGGATTTTATTACATGGGGAATTATTTGGGGTTTATTTGCTGCAAATTTTGCTGGGGATTTATTCTTGGGAATTTACGTACGAAATTATTACTTGAGAAATTATTGAGGGATTGTGTTGCTACAAATTTAGCTAAAATTATTTCTTGGGAATTTACCTACGAACTTATTACTTGGGGAATTGTGTTGCTATAAATTTAGCTGAATTTATTTCTTTGGGATTTACGTATGATTTTTGTGACTTGAAAAATTTAAATAAGAAAAGTATAAACTTGAAAAATAAAAAACATAAAATAAAAATAAATTAGACATTAAATTGGTGGACACATATAATCAAGCAAAAGATGCTCAAGAAATTAAAATTAGTTTGTTGACATAGATGGTATCACAGATGTATTTGAGCTGAATAAACCTTAGCTTGACTCGTTATGTTATCACCAAAAAATTAAAGAGGTGAAATTTTGTTGGCCTAAGATAGTGGGAAGAACGACTCAGGGCTCAAATAGAGTGTGTTTTTCTATTGGTATCTATTGGTTAATTTAATTATAATTGTAAGGTATCAGACTGCGTACGACAATATAATATATCAATATAATGTACATTTAGGAGTCGTTTGGTGTGAGATATAAGGTATAATAATCACGAAATAAAATAAAAAATTATTTTATTTTACATTGAGTTGAAAGTATTAGGTAGTTTCAGAATTCTATATATGATGAGATTAGGGATAGGCATTCTGTTTATTTGATTTACTTGTTTAATATTGGTTCGGTTTTTTGATTTTCGGATTGACGAAAATGACAACCGTAATCAAACCAAAATAAATTCGATTTGATTCGATTTCTATAAATTCGATTAAGTTATTTAAAATTTTATTTCGTTTTTAGAGATTAAAGTATTGAGTCTTTCTTTGTCATGACCGAACATTTAAAATTGGTGATTTTTTTAGAAAAAATAATTTTTTTCAAACCTATTTTTCATTTCCAATTATAAATAACTCAACATGGATGAAATGAAATGAAATAACGGAAAAACATTT
>JAPEIP010000010.1:86346931-86358343 GCA_026120095.1 Capsicum chinense
AAAGGTATTTCTTTTTTCATTTTTTTTTTATTTTTGTTGGTTGATTTAATTGGTTTAATTTGTTTCCATTCAACAAAATCAAGCAATGGTGCTGGTAGTGGTCCACGTAGTCCTTTCCATGTTTTTGAGCTTGTCCTTTATTGGCTTCTTTTGATTTTTTTTTAGCTTTTTTATGAGTTTAGCAGATGAATAAGATGACAAGAAAGAAAGATTGAGAGGACACGAATTAATTCTATTGAGTATTGAATTTTTTGATATAATTTTTAATAAGTTTTGTGGGTTTATATTTTATTTTGAGTAGTGATGTTTGCTCGGCTGTGATCGAAAATGGAGATGACAAACACCTTTTAATTTCTACATTTCGATATTCAAAAATCATTTTTGGATTCTGATTTTTGAGAATAATGTTATCATTTGCTTTTGTTGGGAAAATGATGATGATGTAAAGTGTGGGGATTGGCAATAAACTTGGGGGTAGGGTGAGGACGATGATGAGCAGAGGGTAAGGTGAGGACGACGATGACGGGAAGGGTAGGGGTGAGGAAGGCGATGAAGATGGGAAGGGTGGGGTGAGGACGACAATGAAGGGTGTGTGGGGGGTTCTTTTATTTTTCTTTTTTAATTAAGAAATTATAATAATTAAAAATTATATTAATAATATAATTTAAATATAATTTTTTAATTTAAAAATAAGTAAAATATTATTTTTTCTACTATTCATGTGCCTTACACTCTCCTTGCCAAATCAACATTTTGTGTATAGTAGGTATCAATTTTAACACTTGAGGTGCCTGATAGGTACAAGCCTTAGTTTAGGGGTCTAAGTGAATTTTTTTTATAAGTTTGAGGTCCTATCGATGGGTTTGGCCTTATTATTATTATATTTATGCTCAATTTATTTCAAACTTATTATAGGTAATTTTTATATAATATTTTCTATGAGACATACATAATTTATTTGTAAGAATAACAATTTTTATAATACTTTTTAATTTACTATTACTATGAATTTATTATTATATTCAAATAACAGCCTATGTTAATTCAATTATCTTCTCAATTCTATTTAAATTCTAGCCAACCTTATATCTAATTGATGTCAATTTTTACCCTATTTTTGAATACAATTTGGTTTATTTTTAAACTAATTTTCAATTCCCTTTTAAATTTTAATCACCACCATCGATCTCATAAGACTGACGGATGAGATTAAATCTTGTTGTTCATATAAAAAACACCCAAATACCAAAACCCTAATCTAAATCTAAAAACCTTTAGCTGTATCTCTTCTATCTGGCTCTCTCCGGTAACCTTCATCATCGTCGCCATTGCCGGTGACAATCTTGCCAAGATGTCTGGACCATCACTACATGAAATAACCACCCTCATCATCTCCATCACTAGTGAAAAGCTGGCCAGGCTTTCCACACCGCAGCCACGTGAAATAGCCACCAAAAACTACCAAACAACCAACGAAATCTCCTACATTATGTATATATTTTATTTCTCCATTTTTATCATTCTTTTGCTTTTCATTTTTTCTGAGGTACTGATAACAGATGCTTGTACATATCCGTTATTATTTGTAACAATGATTATTCTGTTCTTCGATAACTGCTCTTGAATTGAAATTACCTTCTCCGTGCCATTGATAACAAAATATCCCTCGGGATCAAGGGGACATTCTCCAAGTTTTGCTAGTTGTTCTTCATCTTTTCCATACAGTAAACAAGAACAACTTCTTTGCATAATATACATTTGTCCAATGACAATATCATTCTCCTTTGATTCTGGTTTTTCCCCTTTCATTATTGTTGTGTATTCGACTGTAACATAAATAGGAGCGGCATAGGTAAGGTTACATAGCCGACATTTTTGTGGACATAGTTTCTCAATTACACTATCATAAATCATTGATGGTTCACCAATACGACATCCTATACCTAAGATAAATACTGGAGTTCCTTGATGATTCTATATACTCCTTCCATTTTATATGTTTCATTTTAGCAAATAAAGATAATTTTTACTTTTTTCTCATACTACCCTTGGTATTAAGTTCATGAAGTAGCAGTTTATCCGTATAAAACTCTTAACTGAACTCTTAACACTAAACAACAACTATAAGTTATTAACTACTACTTAGTATTTTGGTATTGCTTTGTCATAGTTTTTGTTCTTCTCTATAGTCTAGTGTAAGCTACAGTTATCTGGCTAATACCACTAAAGTTGCGGTGGAATTAGATGTTGACAAGAATATATGAGAGAGTAATCTCATTATGGTGACATAAATTAGTTTAGTATTTCATTTGAAATGTGAATTCATGACTTGAAAATGGTTAAGTTTAGTCACTTGAAATATGAATTAGAGAGTTGAAATGTGTACTAGTGACTTCAAAATGATCAAGTGCATTCACTTGAGAAGTGGATTAGTGAATTGAATGGTTTAGTGTAGTTAGTTGAAAGGTAAACTCGTGTTTTCAAATTAGTAAAGTGTAATCACTTGAAAATATGAATTCATGACTTGAAATTGGTTTAGTGTTGTCACTTGAAATGTGAATTCATGACTTGAAAATGGTTAAGTTTAGTCAAAATGTGAATCAGAGAGTTGAAAAAGGTCAGGTGTATTATTTTGAAATGTGTACCAGTGACTTCAAAATGATCAAGTGTAGTCACTTGAGAAGTGGATTAGCGACTTGAAAAGAGTTTCGTGTAGTTACTTGAAAGGAGATCTTGTGTTTTGACATTAGTAAAGTGTAATCACTTGAAAATGTGAATTCATGATTTGAAAATGGTTAGGTTTAGTCACTTAATATGTGAATTAGAGAGTTGAAAAGGTTAAGTGTAGTATTTTGAAAATTGGTAAGTATAGTGATTTGAAATGTCAATTAGCTTTTTGAAAATGTTTGAGTGTAGTGACTTGAAATGTGAATAAGTTATTTGAAAATTATTAAGTATAGTGACTTAAAAATGATTAAGTTTAGTTACTTGAAAATGTAAACTTGTGACTTGAAAACGGTTAGGTGTAGTTACTTGAAATTGTGAACTTGTGAGTTAAAAATGGTTAAGTGTAGTCACTTGAAATGTGTACTAATAACTTGAAAATAATAAAGCATAGATACATGAAAATGATTAAGTATAGTGACTTGAAATGTGAATTAGTTTATTGAAAATAGTTAAGTGTAGTGATTTGAAATGTGTACTAGTGACTTGAAAATGTTATAAGTGTAGTGACTTGCAATGTGAATTAGTTATTTGAAAATGGTTAGGTGTAGTGACTAGAAGTGTGTAGTAGTGACTTGAAAATAGTTAAGTATAGTTACTTGGAATGTGAATTAATTACTTGAAAATGGTTAAGTGTAGTCATTTGAAATTATGAATTTGTGACTTGAAACTGATTAAGTCCAGTTACTTGAAATGTATACTTGTGAGTTTAAAAAGGTTAAGTGTAGTGACCTGAAAAAGTATACTAGTCACTTTAAAATGGTTAAGTGTAGTCATTTGAAATTGTGAACTTGTGACATGAAAATTATTAAGTGTAGTTACTTGAAATGTATACTTGTGACTTTCAAATGGTTAAGTATAGTAACATAAAATTTGTACTTGTGACTAGAAAATGGTTAAGTGTAGTCACTTGAAATATAAACTAAGTTACTTGAAATTATGAACTTTTGAATAATTAAATATAGTGTCTTGAAATGTATATCCGTGACTTTAAAATGATTAAGTGTAGTGACTGAAAATGTGTACTAGTGACTTGAAAATAGTTAAGCGTAGTTACTTGGAAAAGGTTAAGTATAGTGACTTGAAATGTGTACTAGTGACTTGAAAATAGTTAAGTGTAGTTACTTGAAATGTGAATTAGTTACTTGAAAGTGGTTAAGCATAGTGACTTAAAGTGAATGATTAAGTGTAGTGACTTGAAAATGATTAATTATAGTTATTTGAAATGTTAAGTAGTTACTTGAAAATGGTTAAGTATAATTATTTGAAATGTGAAGTAGTTACTTGAAAATGGTTAAGTATAGTAACTTGAAATGTGAATTAATTATTTGAAAATGGTTTAGTGTAGTGACTTGTAATGTGAATTAGTTACTTGAAATGTGTACTAGTGACTTGAAAATGGTTAAGTGTAGTTACTTGAAAATGGTTAAGTATACTGACTTGAAATATCAATTAGCTATTTGAAAATTATTCAACTGTAGTGACTTGAAATGTGTACTGGTGACTTGAAATGTGAATAAGTTACTCGAAAATTATTAAGTGTAGCGACTTAAAAAGGATTAAATGTTGTTACTTGAAATTGTGAACTTGTGACTTGAAAATGGTTAAGTGTAGTTACTTAAAACTATGAAATTGTGACTTGAAAATGGTTAAGTATAGTCACTTGAATTATGTACTAATAACTTGAAAATACTAAAGTATAGAAACAAGATAAATTTGTTTGGTTATATGAAAAGATCTCTACTTTGAGAATTTCCCATTGAGTAAATCTCCTTGTATAATATATTGTAGTATACCTGACAATGTATAATCCATTGTAGTGTACCTTGTATAATCCACTTAAATGGGTATAGAGTTTTAACAATTAAGAAAAGAGTTTTCTTCACATTAAGTGTAAAATACATAATGAACCCTTCCTATTGTTCTCTTGTTTTTCTAATTTCATCCTCTGTTATCTTAATAGAATAAGTCATAATAATAGTCACAATAATCTTGAAAATTAACTTTGAGTTTATGATGCTTTATATGCTAATATATATATGTTTATATTTGTTGATTGTTATGATTTTATTTTATACTATAATGATATATAATTTATGCGAATAATATATTTTTAGCAATTTTTGTGACCTGAATTAACATATTCTTATACAAAATGAGTTTAAAAGAAAGAATCAATTAAAATTAGCTGCTTAAAGTGTATCAATTGTGGAAGGAGGATGAGAAAGGAATTGTACTTGTTGATGAAGCATGTATAGAAGAAATCATCTTCAAATAATGAACACCCATCTCAAGAAGACAACCAAGCTTATGAGGATGAAAGTGATGATGACTTTGACGACGTGAATGAAAGTGATTCTAATCTTGATAACATGGATGAAATGATTCTGACCCTAATGGTTGGTAGTTTTATTGTGGATTAAAGTTTGAAATATTTTATTTTGGGCCATTTAAGAATCATACCTTATTGACGTGGATGTTATGAATTATGTTTTTCTGTTAGCTGTAATGGCTTACATTAGATTTGTATTGAATGATGTTTTTGAGAATTATTGGAGGTTTTGAATAGATTTTTGACTAATTGTGAAATATTTCTAGTAATTTATGTGTGAATTATTTCTTGGAAATTTCCATGGGGATGTACATGCTAAATATTCATGAAAATTCTCCTGAGAAAATTTGTTCTTGAGGATTTTCTTGGATCATTTCATACAAATTTTCTTGCGAAATAGTTTCATTAATATCCACAAGAAATTTTCTTTTGTTAATTAGGAATTTTCACCTCTAAACTTCCTTCGGATTTACTTGAGAATCTTTGTGGGGAATAATTTGTGAATTTTTTTGTGGAAATCTGCAAGTAAATTATTTTTTATGAAATTTTACCAAATAATTCATTCAAAATTTTGATAGTTAATCACAAATAAATCCGAAAATAACGTACCTGTGAATTTATTTTCGCAACTAAATTACCTAGGAATTTTATAAATCTGCAGGTAATAATTACCTGCAAAGGTATTTTCTTCGGATTCTAATTGGTAAGAAAATCCGTAGGTAATCAAATTACTTGGGGATTTTACCATATTATTCCTATAAAAATCCCCAGGTAATAAGCATTTTTCTTGTTGTGTGTCCATGCCTGATTTACATGATATTACTTCAGATTTAAAGCATATGATCATGCTATTTATGATCTATCAGTTTTGAAGACTATTAAATATTATTTATCATGAATTTTTTGGATTTCATTCCATAGTAGTTGACATACCATATTTTCCCATGAAAAATAGTATTTTCACATATTTAGAATTATGAACCCTCGGTATGATGGTAAACTTATGATTTTGGACTTGTGCTATAAAATTTCACTTTTTGTCTTTCAAATATTAAATATTTATTATTAGTTTCATTCTTCAGGGATGACGGGTTATGAACAGCCGATGACCTAGGATATCATGCATTCTTAGTCAAACACCCAATCCTTCAATTTTCATGATTTAGAATACTTAGACACATAACATAAATTTAACTATCAGGACTTTAGTATTATTGAGATATTCGGTATATCAATTTATATTTTTCTGGGAGTAGTACTTAGCATCGAGCGAACGTTAGGATGGAGGATCACTTGTTTGTTAGGTTGAGATGTTTAGTAAAAGCCTCTAAGTTCCTTTGGTATTAGAGCAAAAGGTTCAAGTGTCCTAGAGTGTATATGAAGTCATGTCTAGTAGAGTCTTATGGAATGGTGTGGAGATGTCTGTACTTTTCTTTAAGAGGCTACAGTACATTCAAGAAATATTTTCATTGTTTCATATTTCAGATCATGCAGTAGAGATATTCTCAAAGAAACTCATACAAATTCTAGTATTACTCAATTCCTTCTGAATATGCCTTATTTTTGATGTAATAAGAATAATCAAGCTTAAATTCCTACTAATAAAGTTTCTCAGACAGTCCCAATAGATAGTTATGAGATTGCACTAGGGATTGAAAGGATCCTATTAGCTCCTTTAAGTTCCAAACTTTGAAAGAGTTCATTCTTGTTTATGAAATCCTGGACTAAGCCAAAGTCAAATGTGCCCTCAAATTTCTTCTCACAATTCTATGGCAACATGATCTAGAGTTAGAAGCATAAGCCTAGAAGTGTAGCAACTATAAAGTGGTGATAGTATTTTTCTAGAATTAGTAGATTATGTATCTATGGATCTAGAAAGGTCATGTGTAGATTGTATAATACCACTCTGAGAGAGATTTACCAGTTAAAGGGACTTAGAATATGTTAATGTTCTAGCCAGGATTTAGATTAGGCAATCACTTGAAAGATAGAGAATCTTGTTCAGGTTGAGTATGTTCATAATGTTTTGAGTGGGCTAGTGTTCCATGACTCCTATTTAATAGTAGTAAGTGGGTATTAGTGTGTGAGAAGTTTTGGGGATATCCATGTAAAGTGTTAATCTAAATTTTGAATTATGGATTATTAAGCTAAGAGAAAGAAAAGTTATGAATTCAAGAAGGAAAAGATGTTAACTTAGGGTATTGGGATCATTCGGAAGGTTCAAACTTAATAATAATTAAGGTTATTGTGATGAATATTGAGCATATAAGGAGTTAAGAGTTGTATCTCAGAAGGAAATACTAGCCATGGGTTTTACACTTTCTAGTATAGTCTTTCAGGAGGAGTTTAGTATTTATGTGTACTATTATATCCCAAACTCTACAGTAGAGTGATTACAATCAATTTTAGTGTTTTTTGTAGAGGTTCACAGACTTAGAATGATAGATTTAATCTAAGGGGAAGAAAATAGAACAAGGAACCGAGTCAAGTTTCTTAGATTCTAGTAGTGGAGCTACTTAGTTCTAGAAAAACACTAGGGGAGGAAGATACTAGACCCATTCTTTCTCGGTACAAATTTTTGTACTTCAGTCATTACGACACTCTACTTATGACTTATAATTCAACTTTATGATTACATCTCATATTCATGCACTTTATATAGAATCATGTCCACTCCTAATTCCAAGTACAAGGAGTAGCTGTTTACTTAGAAGTATGACTCATAATCCATTAATTTATGAATTCCAATCTCAAGTCATGCATCTTATGAATCATGTACTCATGTTTTACAATATGCTCTCAGATATCAGATATACTACTCAAATCATTATTCAGATATCCTACTCAAATCATTTTTCAAATTCTTACCTTCCTAATTTTATTAGAACACTGTCAAGAAGTATCAAAGGAATGCTTCAATTAAGTTATAAAACTCTCAGTATGAGTCAGTTCGTATAGACATCATTTCATTTTAGCGATCAGACAAACAAGCTCTCATAGTTTCTCATCTTTTTACCTAGTCTTACTATCCTAAGTTTCATGTATATGAATTTTCAATTAGGATATTTATTTTTGTTTATTCTATTTCTAAACAAAATTAAGTCCTTACTGCAAGTCTAAATTAGTCCCAACCATAATAGATAACCATATTTAGAAATTGATATCATGATAGTTATCCAACTTCTAAATTCATCCAGGTCGTACTAGTGAGTTCCCTAATTTTCAAACTAGTCAAAGTTTTAGTTGTAAATTCAGTCATCATGTCCATATTCATCTCTTAGAATTCTAGGTTAGGGATTACAACTTTTTTCCTATCTTTCAACCAAGTCATTCTTCATACAGGGGTGAATGACTCTAAGGGGAGATATTGTAACACCCCAAACATCAAAGAAAATATAAGAACCATGCCTCAAGTACATGAAAAATCGAAAGTAATATTTTGATTGTTTGATAAGATATTTATACATACACTAAGTCCACAAATAATTCCTAGCTTATTGAAAAGTCAAAATGCACCTTAGAGATTGAATTCTAGTCAATAATATTGCAAGATTCAACTTCAAATAAGCATAACTTTTATATTACAGAGATTTTGGGAGCACACTAAGCCCAAAATATAAATAACTGAAGTAGATTTCTAATGCCTCAAATTTTTCCTTAATCTGATATCGAGTAATATGTTATAGCCAATTTACTAAAGCACTATCAAAACTGCTAGTGATGATGACTCAAGCTATGACTCATAGCCAGGCCCTATGATTCATTAGGAGGACTCGTCGTCAGGGAAGTGGGGACCAAAATTTGGGTCCTTTGGCTATTACTTAGGCTACAACTCATAGCCAGACACTACGAGTCGTGGCCTAAGCCATCGAGCCTACTTCCATGAATTTTTTCGATAATTTTTGAGTGGTTGTTTAGTCTTTTCTCACCATTTAAACACCAAAACTACTTTGTTTAGGCTTTCCAAGGGATTAATCATTAAACTAAAAAAATCCATAAATCCCCCATTTCTCCAAAATTCATTCATCACTTAGAAAAAATTAGAGAGAATAAGACAATATTCCTCTCCAAGCAAGAAATAGGGGTTTTCAACTTCTGGCTTTATATCTAAATATTTCTTCTGGATTTTAAACCTCATGTATGTGGGTATTAAATAAGGGACTTCTTTTAACCTAATGCCCAAAACCTAGTTTTAAATTATGAATTTCAATTATAATTTCTATGATTCCCATGAACTATGGTGTTTACCCAAATAGAATTCCAAGTTTAAATTCACTTTTCCTTGATATATTTATATTCCTGAGCATATTTCCATAATTACTTATGATTTTTTATGACTATATTATAGTATTCATAATACTCTCATGACCATGCTTGATTTACATGATATTACTTCAGATTTAAAGTATATGATCAAGCTATGTATGATATACATATTTTCAAGACTATTAAGAATTCTTTATCATGATTTTGCAGATTTCTATCCAAATTAGTTGACATACCATTTTTTTATGAAAATTAGTTTTTTCACATATTTAGAATTCTGAACCCTCAGTATGTTGGTTAACTCATGATTCTAGACTTGTGCTATGAAATTTCCCTTTATCCCTTTTAATTATTAAATATTTATTATTAGTTGCATTCTTCAGAGATGGCGGGTTATGGACACACAATGACCAAGGATATCATGCATTCTCAGTCAAACAACCAGTTCTTTAATTTTCATGATTTAGAGACCTTTAGTTAGATGAACAATTTTCTTTTGTAGAATAGCCTATTTCCATTCTAGCCAAGGATGTTAGACTATTGCATTCTAGGGTTATTTTGGTAGTTAATGTCCAATAGATCCATTTACCTATACATGAGGCTACTTGAGAGGTAAAATTTGATATGCATAATATTTATCCCCAACGTTTTGCTAATTCAGGTATATCTATTACCTTTAGTTTGAGGATGAACTAGATTTATAGTGGTGGATGATGTAATGATTTGATTTTTAGTGCTTTTTTTGAAATATTTATTTCTATGTGATTTGACCCTTTTTTCCCCTCCATGTGGTTACTTTATGGTATTTCTGGGGTATGGAAATAATTGACACAGTTTCCAATGCATTTTGGTGTAATTTGGGTGAGTTTGCTGTTTTTGGTGGCTTAAAAAGCCTTATAGTTGACTTTGGTCAACATTCATTGATTTGTGCATCTAATAAAAAAATGGATCGAGCTAGTAGATCCCAAACACCGATTTTTGGTTGGTACCTTAGTTGGTGTGGTTTTACGACTTTTCTATCTCATTTGGACCCTCACTTTGGAATGTTTTGCAATTGGGTCTCGAGGATAAATTTTGTAAAAATGACATATTTTTTGAAAATTTGATATCACCATTGAGTTTGGAGCATCAAATTTAGTGGGGTAGCATTGTTTGTTTGTTTAATCGGGATTCTAGATGAATCCCAAGAGGTCTGCAGAGACTTAAAATTCTCTAAGTCTCCAACTGGTTCACTCACTTAAGTGATGCATTGGTTACTTAGGAGATTTGGCCTAACATCTAAAGTGTCAACTAAGCGACACTAAACTTGCTTAAGAAATTGCCACTTAAGTGATGGCCTGGTCGCTTAAGCAACACTGGTATGCTAGACGCCTATCGCTTAAACGAAAACAAAGTCTCTTATGCGATGAGGCGAGCTTCGCTTAATCCACTTCTAGTCACTTAAGTTATAGCCACCTAAGTGACCCAATGGTCTTTTAAACGATGCTTGGGTTACACCTCTTTAGAATTTTTTTTCATAATTATTGAGACTTAGAACTTGGGATTTATGTTTTTGGGCATTTTCATCCATTTTTAAGCTTAGGTATGCCTCAATCCCTATTTCAATTATTTCCTTTGAATTTTTATCATTTAAATCTTGTTTAAACATCAATACAAAAATGAAAAATGGATATTTTGGCCCTGAAGGCCTAAATTAATGATTCTACAATTTAAACCCTAATTAATAAACATTTTCACTTGGGTTTTTTTCCACGAGCTGCTTTAATTATTGAAAATATATTTCTGGACAAAAATTTCAATTTTACCCTTCTTTTTGTGAACCATTTTGGGATTTTGTTTTGACCTCGACCCTAAAATGGACAAGATGGGTATTATTGATATTCTTTTGATGCGTATATTCTATATTGTGTGTTTTAGTTGATTGCGTGTCCGTTCATGTGGTGTAAGCTCGAGTTAATGGCTTCTTTGTATTTATTTTTGGCAATTGAGATAGGTTATTAGGAATATAGAAAATTTTTATTCGATAGCTAGCACTCCTTATCCTAAGCCTTTAGGCGATCATCTCTTTCAGGCTAGCAGTGGTCCTAAGG
>JAPEIP010000010.1:86358443-86378302 GCA_026120095.1 Capsicum chinense
TTTTTTGAAATATTTATTTCTATGTGATTTGACCCTTTTTTCCCCTCCATGTGGTTACTTTATGGTATTTCTGGGGTATGGAAATAATTGACACAGTTTCCAATGCATTTTGGTGTAATTTGGGTGAGTTTGCTGTTTTTGGTGGCTTAAAAAGCCTTATAGTTGACTTTGGTCAACATTCATTGATTTGTGCATCTAATAAAAAAATGGATCGAGCTAGTAGATCCCAAACACCGATTTTTGGTTGGTACCTTAGTTGGTGTGGTTTTACGACTTTTCTATCTCATTTGGACCCTCACTTTGGAATGTTTTGCAATTGGGTCTCGAGGATAAATTTTGTAAAAATGACATATTTTTTGAAAATTTGATATCACCATTGAGTTTGGAGCATCAAATTTAGTGGGGTAGCATTGTTTGTTTGTTTAATCGGGATTCTAGATGAATCCCAAGAGGTCTGCAGAGACTTAAAATTCTCTAAGTCTCCAACTGGTTCACTCACTTAAGTGATGCATTGGTTACTTAGGAGATTTGGCCTAACATCTAAAGTGTCAACTAAGCGACACTAAACTTGCTTAAGAAATTGCCACTTAAGTGATGGCCTGGTCGCTTAAGCAACACTGGTATGCTAGACGCCTATCGCTTAAACGAAAACAAAGTCTCTTATGCGATGAGGCGAGCTTCGCTTAATCCACTTCTAGTCACTTAAGTTATAGCCACCTAAGTGACCCAATGGTCTTTTAAACGATGCTTGGGTTACACCTCTTTAGAATTTTTTTTCATAATTATTGAGACTTAGAACTTGGGATTTATGTTTTTGGGCATTTTCATCCATTTTTAAGCTTAGGTATGCCTCAATCCCTATTTCAATTATTTCCTTTGAATTTTTATCATTTAAATCTTGTTTAAACATCAATACAAAAATGAAAAATGGATATTTTGGCCCTGAAGGCCTAAATTAATGATTCTACAATTTAAACCCTAATTAATAAACATTTTCACTTGGGTTTTTTTCCACGAGCTGCTTTAATTATTGAAAATATATTTCTGGACAAAAATTTCAATTTTACCCTTCTTTTTGTGAACCATTTTGGGATTTTGTTTTGACCTCGACCCTAAAATGGACAAGATGGGTATTATTGATATTCTTTTGATGCGTATATTCTATATTGTGTGTTTTAGTTGATTGCGTGTCCGTTCATGTGGTGTAAGCTCGAGTTAATGGCTTCTTTGTATTTATTTTTGGCAATTGAGATAGGTTATGGCTTAACATCATTAAGGCTGAGATGATTAGCAAATATTGATATTAAATCATGTTTTAGGTATGGGAACCAATCATTAAAACAATGTTGTTAGTGTATTTTGCCTGTGTGGGAGCCTATATTATAGATATTTAGTGGTTTTGAGATATTATCTGTTACTTGTGATCGTGTGGGGTCTCATATGATGCTATTAGCTTGATATTTGAATAATTGGTTATTATCCTTGGTAGAAAATTTTCTAAATTGATAATTGTGTCATATCAAATATGGCATCTGTTACTCTATTGGTATATGGATTAGGTTGTACAATAAATGATTGGTCTATTGAGTGGATTTTGGCTCACCCTCTTGTATGTTGATTTAGAAATTCATATTTGATTGGTTACGAGCATTACATCGCCATATCATATTCATTTGTGAAACATTGGTACCATTATGGAAAAATTAGAAATACTGGAAACACTAGTCTATGAGATCATTATAGACCCTCTTCGAGAGATGTGATGGGGAGTAGTCATGGATATTATTATTCCTTAGTGGATTGTATTTGGATTGACGAACCCCTCATGGGCCCTGTCTAGGATCATAGCACGATTGGTGTATATAGAAGTTGTGTGACAACTTCATTCCTTACATCATCATTGTCATTACATCTTATACTTTATACACTTACTATTATTGTATGTCATTCTTGAATTATGTCTTATGTCATATACGTGTTTATGAAACATTGGTATCATTATGGAAATACTTAAAACACTGGCTTATGACATAATTATAGACACTCTACTGAGGGATGTGTCGAAGAGGAGTCATGGATATTTTTATTGGATATGTAATTGTATATGGGTTGTCGAACCCCCATGGTCCTACTTGATAGGATAGGTTGGTAGGTGTATATGGAGGTTGTCCTACGACCTCATGCCTCTTATCACATCATCATTATCATCATTATATTCTTTCCATTTTGTATGTAAATATTGTGCTTATTCGGTGTTATATTATTGTCTTAATGTGATATCTGTCTATTTTGTACATATATATTGTGCTTATTCTATGTGTTTTTATTGTCTTGATGTTATATTTGTCTATGTGTATGTCTTTTCATACTTATATGTGTGATATCTCTATACTTATACTTCCTTATCATATCCGTGTGTATATATTAATATTGTAGAACTATTAGTGGAGCCAATATGGGCTATCATTTGGGATAATTTTTGATAGCAGGTGACATGCCCATAGTGTGTATTTTGTATGTTTTATTTTCTAATTTTCTCAGTCGACCTATGATACCTTTTGAGTACAAGTGGAAAGTACTCAACCATATTGCACCATTTTAGTGCAGATCTAGGTACAAGTGTGCCTTATGATAGTTTATTCAGGCAGTACGTAGAGTCTATTCAAGGTAGCGTTAATCTATGCATCTAAAGTTGACCACTATCTTCACTTATATAGACTATGTCTTATTGCATTCATAGACAAAGTTTGTTCCCTTTTGGATTTCCTATGTATATTTTGACTTTGAGCTATATTAGTTGAATTTTACACAGTGACACCAAGTTTTGGGATATTATATGGTATCTTTTGCTATGTATATCTCATTTTTGATATATGTGTGTGATTCAACTCTATTCTTAAAGTCTTGCCTTGGGTTTTGGTAGTACCTTTCATTTCATATTTGTTTGGGTGATAGACTTACTTGTCAAGGCTTGCCGCTACATGTGCCATTATAACCCTTGGTTATTGGGTCGTGACAACATTCCTCCACATAATTGGGCCACAGGTAAGGAACTAAACTCCATTTATTGGATGAAGTATAAGAATAAAGATGTACTTGCTCGCATTCTTATGGGATTTGAAGGAAGTGATAAGATACTAAAATAAATGAAAACTGCTATATATTGTTTTGATGATGATTATCCGACAACAAGGGACCAGGTCCTTGGGTCTTCATGGAAATATATAGCTATCACATGGCTTGTACAGTTTGTCGTCTGGTGTGACAAACTACATAGGTGAAATGTGTACCAGTCAGGATACCTGGCCCAACTAGATTTCTACCCTAATCATTTCTCCACTATAAAAGAAAAAGAATGCCTCTCGATTCAGCAATTTTCACAATCCTGATTATACAAAAAGTGAAAGAGGTGAAAAGTCAATCAATACTACTCAAGTTCCATTCCTTGTATGATAAGTGAGAGTATGAGTTCTTGAGTCAAGTCTTGGATTGTAATAGAATTACTCAAGTTATTAGAGTAATGTTTTCTTTGTTTTATTGAAGAGTACCTAGGTAGAGTTACCTAAGTTCAATATTTTTTAGAGTTAATCAGTATTGAGGTATGTTCTTGGCATAGTTGTTAAGGTTAGCTTGTAGTAGAGTTATTACAAGCAGGTGAAGCCTAGAGTTATGTGTTTTCTTGGAAGAATTTCCAAGAGAGGCTTGTAGTAGAGCTATTATAAGAAGGTGGATCCTAGAGTTATGTTCAAATAAGATCTGTGATCAAGAGGTTAATTATAGTAGATTGTTGAAGTGCTTGTGAGGGCAAACCGTGGTTTTTCCTCGCTTGAGAAAAGAGGTTTCCTTATTAAATCCTTGTGTTTTTAAATTTCTACAAAGTTTTAGCTTTCTTACTGCTATTCAGTATTATTACTTGTGACTGACTTTAAGGGGTCTGGTCCCTCATAGTGTGGTGAAACCCCTAAGTTTCATCAACTGGTATCAAAGCGAGAACGCACTAAAAAGTTCACAACTAGAGTGATTTGATTATCATGGATTTTCCACCTAATCTCGAAGAAGGAGACATAACATGGATGATTGCCAAAAAAAGAGAGTTTTATGATGAAGAAGACCCTGATGTTTCCTATATAGCAAAAAAATTATTAGAGCTATGAAGAAAAGTGGTCAGTTTCAAGGAAAGGTAGTAGCAGCAAAAGGGTGGCAATGTTGAAGTTTGTCACAAATGTGGAAGTTCTGAGCACTTCATTAAGGACTGTCCATTACACAAAATGAATTATCAAGACTATCTCAAGACTGGTGGTAACAAAGGAAAGAATAGGGACCAGGTCCCTATAAAATATAGAAAAAGGCTTCAGCTAATTATGCAGTAAGGCTGGCTTTAGTAGTGTGGGATGAGTCCTCTAGTGAATCGGATGATGCTGAGAAGGCTGAAGATGTGTCCATGCTGGATGTGAAAGAATGCAAATTTACCTATGATTTCTTGGTTGCTTTCATAGAAAACACTAAAGATGAAAAAAAAGAGGTAGGAGGAGGGGAATGTAGTCAGAACTGGTTCATGGATAGTAGATCAAAGCATATAAAACGGAGGACTGGCTGCTTTATTTCTCTCAAGACATTCAAGGTGAAGGTGTCTCTTTTGGAAATGAAAAAAAAAAGGATATTTTCAATGTGTGGGAAAGATTGTAAAGTCATTTAATCAAGCAATAGAAAACGTATTCTATGTGAATGGACTTAAGTACAATCTTTTAACTATGTCTCAAATCTGTGACAAAGGCAATGAGGTCAAATTTTTAGCTGATGGATATACTATGTCAATCTTAAAATTTGGGAAAATTATTCTCAAAGACAAGAGAATAAAAATTATGTATGTGGCTGATTTGGAGTCTGTGGATGATGGGGAATTAACTAGCTTAAGTGTTCAAAGTCAAGATGCTGAATTATAGCATAGAAGGCTGGGACATATAAGTTTCTCTTTGCTGAACAAATTGATTTCAAGGGACCTGGTTCGTGGAATGCCAAAGATGAAATTTCTAGACAACAAAGTGTGTAATGCCTGTGTCAAGGGAAAACAAACCAGGTCTTCCTTTGAGCTAAAGAAGCAAGTGAGTATTTCTGGACCTCTAGAGATATTGCACATGGATCAATGTGGACCTGTTAAAGTCCAAGGTAGAGGAGGAAAGAAGTATGTGTTTGTGATTATGGATGACTTCTCAAGCTTCACCTGGGCAATGTTTTTGAGAACAAATGATGAAACTTATGGGTTTCTGGTTACCTTTGACAAGCAAATTCAAATGAAGCTGAATTGTAAGATTCCTCAATTCAGATTTGATTATGGAACTGTATTTGAAAACTCCCAAGTTATAGGATTTTGTGATTAAAATAGAATAGGTCTTAACATATCTACTTCAAGGACTCCTCAATAAAATGGAGTAGTCGAAACAAAGAACATAACCCTTATAGAGATTGTTAGGACCATGCTAATTGATAGTGGACTTCCAATGAATTTTTGAGCTAAAGTTATACAAAATACTTTCTATGTAACAAATAGGTGCTTGATTAGATCACTCTAAAATAAAACCTTATATGAGATTGTGTTCAATAGAAATCCTAAGCTTGACTACTTCAGACCTTTTGGGTGAAAATATTTTGTTGCAAACAATGGGAAAATGATCTAGGAAGGTTTGAATCCAAAAGTCATGAAGCAGTATTTGTGGTCTATTCCTCAACACGAAAAGCATACAAAGTTTTCAACAAAAGAACTTGATGTGTTGAAGAAAGTGTACATGTGGTCTTTGATGATTCAGGAAAGCTAATGAATCTAGGTGATGGTGAAGAATTAGAAATTAAAGAACTAATTTCTATTCAAAGGGAGGATATTGTTGAAGATTATGGTAAAGAGGTAAATGATATAGATGAGATTGATTAAAGTGATGGTGATCTTGGATCTTATTCACTGAACCCAGCTCCAGTTAACGAATAACCGAAAGGATCCAGTCAAACTTCTCAGGGACCTTGTCCCAGTGGAACTAATCTTAGAAGGTTAAACTAGAGACACAAATCTTCTTATTCACTTGAACATCTGACTACACCCTTAGAATCTAGACTTCAAACAATAGGTCAAGCCAGAAATTCCATGGCATTCTCAAAATTCCTATCCTAAATTAAACAAAAAAATATGAAAGAAGTTCTAAAAGATGCTGACAGGATCAATGCAATGAAGAAGGAGCTTTAGCAATTTAAAAGATGTAAGGTCTGGCACCTGGTCCCCAGACCTATTGACAGAACAATTATTGGGACTAAGTGGGTGTACAGAAACAAATAGGATGGACAAGGAACTATCCAAAAAATAAAGCAAGGCTGGTTGTTCAAGTGTATAACCAAGAAGAAGGAATTGATTATGATGAGACATATGCTCCTATTGCAAGGATAGAAGCTATTAGAATTCCCATTGCCTTAGCTACTCATATGAGATTCTAACTTTTCCAAATAGATGTCAAAAGTACTTTTATAAATAGAAACTTAATGGAAGAAGTCTATGGGTTGAAGTAAAACCTAGGGATTTGTATTAGAGACTTTCAATTTTTATTCTGGAAAATATCTTTAAAAGAGGGAAAATTAACAATAATCTCTTTTTAAAGTCAAGAGGTAGCAATTTACCAAAAAAGTAAAGTCTAGAGGTAGCAGCTTACTGATTGTTCGGAAATATGTTGATGATATTATCTTTGCATCTACTTTTGAATCTATATGTGAGGAGTTTGCAAAGCTAATGGGAAGTGAGTTTTAAATGAGCATGATAGGAGAATTGAGTTTTTTCGTAGGTTTTCAAATCAAGCAAACCTCTTAAGGGACAATGATTTGTCAGGAGAAGTACATCAAGGAGATATTAAAAGAATACAACATGAGAGATGCCAAGCTAATAAAAGTTGCAATTGGAACCAACTGTAAGATGGATAGTGACGAATTTGGTCCCTTAATTAATGAGACCATGTATAGAGGTATTATAGGATCCTCACTATATCTCACTACAAGAAGGCCAGATATTGTGTTTAGTGTGGGAATATGTTTAAGATTTTAGGCCTATCCTAAGGAGTGTCATTTGAAGGTTGCAAAAAGAATTCTCAATCACCTGAAAGGTATAGGGGACCTGGTCCTGTACTATCCTTCTGGTGATAGTTCTGATCAGGTAAGATATGCTGGTGCTGGTTATGCTGGATATCTGGTGGATAGAAAAGGTACCTCAGGAATGGCTCATTTTATGGGATCTTCCTTAATCTCCTGGGTTCTAAGATGTAAAATTCAATTGCTTTATCTACTGCTGAAGCTGAGTATTTGGTTGAAGCTTTTTGTTGTGCTCAATTGTTATGTATCAAACAACAATTAGAGGACATTGGATTATCTCAGACACTATCCCTTTGATGTGTGAAACACAAGTACCCTCGACATGTCCAAGAATACAGTATAGTATAAAATAACCAAGCACATTAATACAAGACATCACTTTTTAAGAGATAATATCAAGAAGGTAGCCATTTACATAATGTTTTGCAGGACTAAAGATTAGATAGCAAATATATTTACTAAGGCTTTTCACAAGGAACAGTTTGTGAAAAATTAAAAGAGGCTGGGGTTGATAAAAATAACCTGACCTATTAAATAAATCAGTTTTTCTCCTAAAAATGGCTATGATTAGGAGACAGGTATCCATGGTAAAGTATGAACTTATTACTATAACTCTGTATCATAACTTTGTAAGTATACACCCATGGAAACAACTTTAAAGGATAATAGTATAACATGTACAAAGTTA
Organism: Capsicum chinense; assembly: GCA_026120095.1. Classification (NCBI taxonomy): domain Eukaryota; kingdom Viridiplantae; phylum Streptophyta; class Magnoliopsida; order Solanales; family Solanaceae; genus Capsicum; species Capsicum chinense. The sequence goes on from JAPEIP010000010.1 coordinate 86,366,251, forward strand.
AGGATTCCCTTAAGAAAGAGAGGGACCTGGCCCCATCTCTCAGGTTATTTATCAATAATGTGCAATTTTTTGTTCTAACAGATAAAGCCGCATCCTCTCTCTTTTCCTGTTTCAGAAAATTACGTTATTATAAAAGAAAGTATGATTTACCCAAAAATTAAAATTGATCACATCCTATTCTATATAAAAACCTTCCTATGCTTACTTTTTCCTTTAAATCTGGCTATACTTACTCCTTTTCTTGTCAAAAATAAAAGTCTAGTCATAAATAGTTCTCCTATGAAAAAGACCTACAAATAGTTCCCTAATTTGTCTTTCAAAGGAAATTGAGCTTAGCATAAATAAAAGTCCTCTCTGAAATCCTCTTGAAAAACACCCTATCTCTTGCTATTCCAAACCCAAACCCCTTATTCACTTAAATTGTTGATGACGATTCATCCGTAAACCCTCAAAAATTTCCAGATAAAATATTGATGGATGATGCCTAGGTTGCTGAAAATCTCATGTTACTTTCAAATATCCTAGGAAAAAACATATTTGGCCCTAAGAAGTAAAATGTCAGCAAGATACCAAGAAATTTTGGAGAAAAGTCTTGAAGATTTACTAAGAAGCAGCAGACTCCTGAAGGACCTGGTCCTAAAAAAGGGAAAGTGGCTGAAAGGGAATCTCTAATTACTTATAATTGAATAAAAAATTAGGAATGAAGTAAGGTTATACCCAAGGAAGTTAGAAATAGGTTCATGATAAATCAAAAGGTGCCAACTGGGAGGATTTTTTATTCAAGTGTGTTAACAAAATTAGGTATGATGGAATTAGTTGAACCTGTTAAACCTCAAGGATGGCTCCATCTTATGGAAAGACCCATTCCTATATTTTGATAAGGTAGTCAGGGAATTATATTCTATATTGGACTTTTCTAAAGATAAACTAATCATGATTGCTGATGTTCAAGGAAAGAAACTGAATCTTGATGTTGCATTACTTGGGAGAATTTTGGATGTTCTTGTAAGTGGTATGAGGACTGTCTCAAAGAAACATCCCTCAATAAATTTTTTAGCAAATGCATCAAAGGTCAAAGGAAAATATATAGCTATAGTGAATAGGAAATCACTCAAGAGTGAGTTGCAATTAGTCTTTCATCTTGTTACCAAAGTAATTCTTCCCAGATCTAAAAAAAAAAGAACATTGCTTCAGCTACTGATTTGTATGTGATGAAGTGGCTTAGTAGTTTAGAGTTCATTAGTTTACCTACATTAATGATGGAACACATTTATATAGTTATTATTAGGAAAAATGTAAAATATGGGATGTCTTATGGATACCAGTTGAACAAAGTGTTTGATCATTTTAGTATTGTCTTCGAAAATGGAACCCATGGAACTGTGTCACAAATGTTTGGTATGAAAACATTGGTCAAAACTGAGTGTGTGAAGAAAAAATAATGTAACATCTCCCAAGTGAATCTCAAGAAGAAAGTAGAGGAGCTGAAGTTCATTACAACTACGAAGGATGAAGAGATTAGAAATTTGCAAATAATAATTCAGTATCTCACCGATAAGGATCCAACTATCTCAAAAAAGCTTAGAACTGAGAATGTTGAACTAAAGAAAATATTTTAAACTCTAAATGATGAGGTTATTATCTTGAATAAATAGTTAAGGACTCTAACAAAGGAATTGTTACACTGCCATGCTACAAAAAGTAGTAACATGGCTCTACTTCTCCAAACCCTCTTCCTAAGTCCTTCACTTGTTTAAATTTTATTGATTCTTATGGATTTTTCCTCTATAATATTTACACTTATCACTTAAATGATACTTTTCTTCGCATTTGAATGAATATCAATTTGTGTGTTTCATTTGTCTCTTCCTTAATTTTAAAAGTTGTTCTTCATGTTAGTGTTGCCTAGTGGCCATAAGTTATCTAACTTGTGCTTATTTTACTCATGGTATACTCTTGTCACTTTTCATTGATGCAAAAAGAGGGAATACTGAATTATATAGTGTGGAACAAGTAGGGACCAAGTGTCTGTGTTTTATGATGTATAAGGGACTAAGTACCAGGTGCATATGTATTAAATATTAGAAAAGCCTAATGGTATGATGGCATAGTGATAGAGGGAAGAATTTTTCTCAAGCATGATGGCATATCGATAGGGGAAAGCAAAGTGTAAAGTGATAGGGGAGCATTCACTGACAGTAATGGTAATAACTCCGACTAAACAAGGTGAATAAATTTGATGCTCCAATTTTATGGGTTGTCATCATAAAAAAGGAAAAAAATTGCTATATCGTATTTTTATGATGATCAACTAATAACAAGGGACCAGGTCCCTGGGTTTTTATGGAAATATATAGCTATCACAAGGCCTGCATAGTTTTGTCGTCTATTATAAAAAAGTGCACAGGTGAGATATATAGCAGTCAGGAGACTTGGCCCAATCATATTTCTACCCTAATCATTAATCTACTATAAAAGGAAAAGAAAGCCTCTAAATTTAAGAGTTTTCACAATCCTAATTATTCAAAAAGTAAAAGAGGTGAAAACTCAATTTTGCAACACTACTTAAGTTCCATTCTACGTATGATAAGAGGTGTGTTCTTTGCAGAGTTATCAGGGTAGGTTTATAGTAGAGTTATTACAAGTATGTGAAGCCTAGAGTTAGGTATGTTCTTGGCAGTGTTTCCATGGGAGGCTTGTAGTATAGTTTTTACATGTAGGTGGAGCCTAGAGTTAGGTTTAAATTTGATTTGTAATCAAAAAGTTAATTATAGTTGATTGTTGAAGTTCTTGTATGGTCAAGTCGTGGTTTTTCATCCCTTGAGTAAGGAGGTTTCCACATTAAATCCTTATATTTTTAAATTCCTACAATGTTTTAGATTTCTTACTTCTTTTCAGTGTTATTGCTTATGACTAACTTTAAGGGACATAGTCCCTCATAGTGTGGTACAACCCCTACATTTCATCAAAAAAAGATTTTTCGCAACTCAATCAAATTGTTGCTTTGCACTTGTCCTCTATTAAATAACTTGAATCCCAATTGGGTCATATCTCCACCCAACTGAATACAAGGACAAAAGAGGGCCTTCCCACTGATACAGTGTCAAACCCTAAAAATGATAGTCATGTTATGCAATTGTTACTAAGAGTGGAGAACCCTTAGAAATGATATTGTATTCTTGATGATGATCCAGTGATAATGGTGTTGGATAAAAAATGAGTGGAAATAAAAAGTAGCTTAATAAGACAAATCACAATGGCCCAAGGGAAAATGAGTCAGATATTGAGTAGCTAGGTGAAGTGGAAAAAATTCCAGAAGTGGTTGATGGTATTATTTCAAAGATGGATAAAAACCTAGTAGTTTCAAGGCCGCAAGTCAAAATCCCTCCTTCATTTCCATAAAGGATTAAGAAGAAAGAAGATGATTCAAAGTTCAAGAAGTTCCTCTAAAAGTTTAACAACTTATCAATAAATATTTCATTACTAGAGGCATTACAAGATATGACCATGTTGACTATATTCATGAATGACTTGGCGACAAACAAGTGATTCATGGATTTCGAATTGAAGTGTTGCATAATTGTAGTACGATCATGACTAGCCAAATGTTGTAAAGAAAGAGGACCGAGAGCATTTTCCATCTCATGCACTATCTAAGTGTACAAATTAAGAAAATCTTTATGTGATCCTGGGGAAAGTATTAATTTGATGACATTGGTCACATATCATAAGTTATAGTACGGTGCTCTCAAGCCAACTACAATGAGAATTTTGATGGATGATCATTCTATAAAGAGGCCCATAGGTCTATGGTATAATGTACTCATGAAAATGGATCATTTCATATTTTTGAATGATTTTGTGATCTTAGATTGCAAAATTTACCATGAGGTCTCAATTATTCTTGGTATGCCATTCTTTTGTTATCGACAGACTTTGGTTTATGTTGAGTGCGGTGACATAAAGTTTTAGGTCAATAATAGAGAGGTGTTATTTAACGTGTGCAAGTCTTTAAAGAAACCTATAGATTTACAGGTTGTCTCCGTGATTTATGTGAGAGATAATAAGGTGGTCATGCAATTGAAGTCAATTTTATTAGTGAGCCATTAGTGGGGGTGTTGTAAAACTATGGAATTAATAACATCGAGGAGTATGATGAAATTATGGCTTCTTTGAAAGGTATTGATTCTTAGACAAAGAATCCATGTTAGCTTAATCTATATTTGAAGAATTGGGAGATCCCCCCACTAAGCCCTCAATTATAGAGCTTCAAAACTTAAACTTAAACCTCTACTAACGCAGCTATGTTATGTATTCTTGGGTGTGGATAACACCTTACCTATTATCATTTCGGAAGATTTGATTCCATGGCAAGTTGAAGAATTGATGTCGGTGGTGAGAGTATACATTTGGGATATTTCTTAAAAATAGCCAATATTATTAGGATTTAACTTGGTATTTGCACCTATAAAATAAAGTTGCAACCTAATTTCAAATCGAGTGTTAAAAATCATGGGAGGTTAAATCCAACCATGAAAGAGGTTATGGAAAAAGAGATAATCAAGTGGTTAGATGTGTGTTTTGTGTATATAATCTTTAATAGCACATGAATAAGCCCTGGTTCATACATTTCAAAGAAAGGTGTTATCATAGTGGTACAAAATGATAACCATAATCTTGTTCTGGATTGTTCGGTCATGGGTTGGAAAGTGTGTATTAATGATAGGAAGTTGAATATGAGGATGCAGAAAGATCACTTCCCCATCGCCTTCATGGATCAAATTCCTAGTAACTACTGGGGAGAGGTGTGTATTTCTTCCTTGATAGATACTTGTGCTACAATCAAATTTCAATAGCCCCCAATATCAAGAAAAATCTACATTTACATGGCTTTATGGAACTTTTGCTTTCAAGTGCATGGACTTTGAGCTATGTAATGCACCTACTACTTTTCTACGGTGTATGATTTCTATTTTGTTGGACATGGTGGATGATTAAATATAGGTATTTATGGAAGAGTTCCCAATTGTTTGTGACATGTTTTTAGGGTTGCCACAAATATATGGAGAAGGAACTTGAAAGGTGTGTTGCAAACAATTTGGTCATGAATAGTGGAAATGCCACTTCACAGTGAATGAAGGGATCGTCCTTGGACACAAAATTTTATTCCAAGGAATTCAAGTTGATCATGCTAAAGTTGAGGTGATTTATAAATTTTCCCCTCCAATATCTATCAAAGATGTGAGAAGTTTTCTTATCCATGTGGGTACTTATAGGAGGTTCATTAAAGATTTATCCAAGATTTCTCATCCTATGTGAAAACTTTTTAAAGAGGAGGTAAAATTTGAGTTTAATGGAGAATGTGTGAGGGAACTCAATTGCCTCAAGAAAAAAATTATTTTGGCTCCCACTATTGAGACCTCCAGTTGGTCACAACCTTTTGAGATAATGTTTGATGCAAGTGGGTTTTCACTAGGTGATGTTCTTGGTCAAAGAATGGAGAAACTTCTTCATCATACCTACTATGCTAGTAAATCATTAAATGATGCACAAAGGAATCAGCTGTTATAGAGCAAGAATTACTAGTGTGGTCTATGGATTTGAAAAATTCTAGGCTTATTTGTTGGGCAAGAATGTTGTTGTGCATACTGATCATACCGCTATATTATATTTGATGGTGAAGAAAGTAGTCAAGCTAAGGTTGATAAGGTTGATCTTTCTTTTACAAGAATTTTATTTTGAAGTCAAAGATCAAACGGGATGTGACAATCAAGTGGTGGACCATGTCATGCATTGAATTGAATCATATATGGATAAAATAATTAGAGATCAATGATGAGTTTCTTGATTATCTTATGATGGCTAGTTTAGGTAAAATTATGTCCTGGATTTGCAAATTATAGAGTTTATGGAGCACTCCGCAATGACTTGAGCCATTCTCAAAAAAAGAAATTACTCTGTAATTTGAGAAGGTATTATTGGGATGAGCCCTATCTTTAAGGTAGTGTGAGGATGGCGTGATCCATCATTGTGTTTTGGAGGAAGAGATGAGGCCTATCCTTGAGGGATGTCATTGACCACCAGTTGGTGGATATTATCATGGTGTACATACAATATCAAAAGTTCTCCAAAGTGGTTCCTATTTGCAATTATATATCATGATTCACATGAGTTAGTGAAGGAGTTCAAGTAATGTCAAAGCCAATGATGGATCTCAAGGTGACATAAAATACCCTCGCAACCAAATATGGATGTGGAATTGTTTGATGTATGGGGTTAGACTTCATAGGACCATTCATTAGTTTGTATGGATGTTGTTACATATTTGTAGTGGTTGATTATGTTTCTATGTTGGTTGAAGCCATTCCCTTTCCAAACAATAAATCTAATAGTGTTACTCAATTGTTGAAGAGGTATATCCTTACCTAGTTTGGAACTTCTCATATTATCATGAGAGATAGGGGTTCTCATTTTTTTTACTAAACATTTTGGTCCTTGCTTACCAAAAATGGGGTCAAGGACACAATGTCTTCTCCCTACCATCCTCAAGTCAATGGGTTGGAAAAAATGTCTAATTGAGTGATAAAGGAGATTTTAACAAATACCTTGAATGCAAGAAGAATTGATTGGACCCGAAAACTAGATGATGTTTCATGGGCCTTAAGGGCAACATTTAAGACCCCTATTGGCATTCTCCCTATCATCTAGTGTTTGGAAAATCTTGTCATTTTCTTATCAAACTAGAACACAAGTCATTGAGGTCCTTGCCAAGGTTGAATGTTGATTAGAATAATGCGTCCAAGTTGAGAGTAGACCTACTTCATGAGATGGATGAGTTACGTTTGAGGGCCTACAAAAGTTATAATCTCTATAAGAAATGCTGAAGAGATGGCATAATGCCAAGATTCTTAAAAGAGGGTTAACGGTAGGTGATGATGTCCTACTTTTCAACCCGATAAATAATTTCATTCCGAATAAACTCAAAATAAGGTGGTTGGGTTCCTTCAAAGTGGTAAAATATTTCCCTAGTGGAGCACTCAAATTAGAAAATAGTAGGGGGTCCTAATTTACCATGAATTAGAAATGAGTTAGACATCACCATAGATTACACCGAAAGAATGATTTCTTGGAGACAATCCACCTCGATGATACTTGATGATTGAAAGACATTGTTGTGCCATGATGATTACTAAGGCTCTTCTTAGGAGGTGACCCATGAACTAGTAAGCCGGTACAAGAGCCTCTAGCAAAATAATAAGAGTACTAGTAGTATCAAATGTACAATTGCTTCAAACAAAAAAACCATGCAAAATAGAAGGAGAGAAAGTCATCTTTTGGTCCAACAGCTCATCCTATCTCCAAACTCCGTCCAACACTAGTATGAACATCAGCGACAGTAGCTAGTACATAGATCTGCAACAAAAAAGATGTAGATGTGTAGTATGAGTACCAATACAACAAACACTTAGTAGGCATCATCGGTCAACTAAGAGAAATCATAATAAAAGCATAATAAGATGTGAGATAGTAAACTAAAGCCAGAAAAAGGGCAAACCTCAAAAAATTCTTCATACACTAATAATAAATAATTGAGTAAATAATATAAAAAAGAATTTAACCAAATATAGCCTTATTGGGGACCCATAAACCCAGAAGACATAAAAAAAAGTAGATAATCCAACCATGCCCCCATAAGCCCGATGGATGCAATCAAGAAAGAAATATCAACAAAAATAACCCTAAAGTGTCTGAACCTCAAAACTATTATTGTGGATCCTCCCATGCGATAAAAGCAGCACTTGAACTAGTTCCTTAATACTTATAAGTAATTCATCAATTCCATACTCAAACCAGAAATAGTATCTTAAATGCCAGACTTGAACCAAAGATAGTAGCGCCATAACTGAGTAACCACTGCTAGACTTAAATCGGTTGTTAAGGTAAATCTAAAGTACAAGCTTAGTTAGAAATCAGAAAGTTACCTAAATCCATCCTAAGGCTCAAAAATATAGATAGGATGAAAAAATAAGGCCTCTTAGGTCTACAAGGAGCTAATTCTAGTATTGACCTAAAGAGGATCAACAAGGCCCGCTTTTAACCCCGATAGTCCATTCTAAGACAATTTCTACCCAAAGCTAGACTAAGGCTACAAATTTTTGTTATAAGGTCCTAAATGAGTATCATTAAGTCCCAAGGCAGAAATTCAGCCTAAGAAATAGATAGATTGGTCAAATTCACCTAAATACGGCTCACTAACCCGCTAAACAATCCAAATTTTAGTCAATATACAATTAACTTGTAATTTACTCACCCAAGACTTACATAATATCATAATAATGCATTGATAAATCTCAATATATGAAGAAAGTAAGCTTATCCTACCTATACATCGAGGAATGCCCAATAAAGTCCTCTAAATTGGATATTCTCCCTTTTAAGAAGCCTCTGCACGATGCCACACTATCAAAATTATGATCTACTCATTAATATGAGAATAATGATACCCATATTTCATTTTAATGATTTGGGTCCAAAATCAAGTCAGAATTCTAGGTAGGGTCCGCTTGTGGAATCAAAATATTGAAATCGCCAACATTTCCCTCTAGTATTAAGGATCATTTACCCTAAAAAATAAGAAAATTTTAAGCTCAAACGACACTAAAATCAACCCATCAAGAAACTAGGGATTTAACACTAAATCAGATATTTAAATCCAAAATTAGATGGAAACTTGCAAGGATTTTTAGGAGGAAATGACTTTCCTAAGTTTATCAACACCCCACAATGAACCAAGGGTCAATATCCTAATTTTTCTAAGCTCTCTAGGATTTAATGGCTTTTGGACATGAAAAAAATGAAAGAAAAATGGCTGAAAGGGAATTAGATGTCCAGCGGTTAACATTTAAGTGGCTATTTGACCACTTTAACGATCACTACTTAAGAGGCATATGGTCTCTTAAGCTACCCATGCCCAAGACTGACCTACGCTAGGACAGACATACATAACAAAAGGAACATCCACTAATGAGGTCAGTTTTTTGTTAAGAGGCTGGGTAGGGATCCAACTTGGTCACTTAATCAAGACCCTTGCATTTAAATGAGCATCGCTTACGAAACTAAAGGATCTCTTAAGCGGTTGCACCAACAAAAATTCAATTATTGGTATGTTTCTAATTGGACCCTCGAGATTTATTCGGAATCCCATGAATGCAAATGAACTATGCTATACTACCAAATTCAACATTATAGACTCAATTCAAAATTTCCACCTGGGATCATTTCGATGTAATGTGAGCCCCACAACTAAAGGGCACTTTTATCAAAATCTATCCAACAACCCAAAATGAGGCTGAAAGCCTTGGGACCCAAACTGAAGATCCCCTTAGCCTAAAATCGACGTTCTAGATCAAATGATTTTGTCAAAATTGGTATACAAGCTTGTTAGCCTAATGTTTACTCTTGGTATCCGATCCTTAATAGTAAAAACTTCAAAATAAGGAATTGACTCTAAGAACCAAACAAACAACCCGGTAATCAAACTGACAGCTCGAGCAAGTCATAAATAACTTGGGGAAGCTATACAAAATCTTTAAATGGTAAAGAAGTTCATAAATATGAAAATAACTTGGAGGGTCATTACAATATCCACTATTGAAATGACTTTTATCAATGAAAGTAAAGGGTTACGATTTACCTAAAGGCTAGAACAGGTGGGGGTATGATTAGTGGTGATTTTTCCACTTATTGATATCTCATTTCTTATGATTTATTATAGGTAATTGATAATATAAGGTTAATTACCCTTTGAAGTATCTAAATTTTAGCTATTTTTGGCTTTATAAAAAGTGCTAATGAAAAGAAGTAAAATGAAATCTGAAAAAAGAAAGAGACAAAAAAATCTCAGAATATGTCCTCAGGTATCAATAAAGCGGTCTGCAGTACACTTTAGCAGCCAATCTACACTCAAGAAAGGGTGTTTTATCTCTAGTTTGACTACTGTACTGGTTAGTCAAAATTGTTCAAGGGGCATTTTAGCACAAAAATTATAACTTTAGCAGTCTTCTCAGTCAAACTAAAAGACTATTTTTGTGGCCAATTTGACTTTTTTAGCCGATGGTCTGCTTTAGCAGACATTAATAAATTTCACAGCAAGTATGATAATTCATATATTTGGACCAAAATTCATAAAATACTCGATACCTATCCATTACAAGACATCTTTGGCATAATTTACAACCTTGAAGGCTAGGGTTTGTGACCCAGTACCCTTGGAATTAAAGAAACTTTGTATTGTTAATTTGTCAAACCTTTCTTCTTTTCCTTTCTTGGTTTAGACTTTTATGGTGTAGTTGAAATTTGATATTTGAGAATTTGTAGTTAGACATAATACAATGCTTATGTGTTGAATTTGGGCTTTGATTCTATGTTATTATTTTGTATTGACTGATTACTCTTGATTTAAGAATGGGTTTTGTTTATCTAAATCAACCTCACATTCAACGATTCCTATTATAGTCGATGTCAAAAGAGAAAATTTGAGTAGGTGTTGCCCATCTACCTCAATTAATGCTTGAAAAAACTAATTGAGGTTTGAAAAGATTGATTTAGCGCGACTTGGGTCGTATGACCTATCTTATAAAATTTGTTGCTAGAGATAGCGAAATCCTAGTGTCTCCTAAAGTTTGTTTTGTTATTCATGCTTCTAAGTTCGGTTTGAAAGTACAAGTGAGGACTAAACACCCAAAGGTCAAAAGATGTTAATGGGTGATTTGGAATCCAAGGCCAATTTACTAGATCCATGATTAAATTGTGAGAAACTATTTGAATATGATGTAGCATTGATAGAATTAATTATCCATGTCATATTCTTTGTGTTCCATCATTCTGATATCCATTGATCACTTGTTCATATTTTAAATTAATTTTATCCGTGTTCTACTTTTATTATTGAAACGCCCCAAAATACTTGTATCTTAAGTTTGAATTTAGAAAGTTACTTTCATTTTAAACAAGCTTGATTACCACTAACATTGTTCGATGTGGATAAAACCCCGACTCTTTATTGGGTAAAATATATTGACACATCTTCAACACCTATTAAATAGCGTAATTTGAGCATTATTAGGTTACTAGGCTTATATCTCTCTTTCAATCTCCCAAGTAGACTTCTCTAGTGGGCGGTGTCTCCAATAAACCTAGACCACTAGAATCTCTCTAGAGTACAACCACTTGAAATCCCTGGCTAATATGAGAACTTGATCCTCCACGAAGATCAACCTCTTATTCAATTGAACGGAGTCCCACCGAAGTGCATATGACTCATCAAAGATATAACATCACAACATTAAAACATAGAAAACTAGATGAACAACGGCAAAATCTAAGGACAGGGCCAGCTTATAATCTACCTCTACAATTATGTAAAGTATCTCAAGAGGCCCAATATATGTGGGGTTAAGGTTTTCCTTCTACTTGTACCTTATTACATACTTTATGGGGATACTAAAAGGAATACTTGATCGCCAACTCTAAACCTTAAGGCTTAAAGTCTACAATCTATATAAGCCTTCTTCCTACCCTGAGTTGCCCTCAAACTAATTTTAATCACTCTGACACTATCAAATGACTCCAAAAGTAGGTTAGTACCATAGATCCTAACCTCAACGGTCTCTAACACCATAGCAAAGATCGACAACTACTACCATATAATGCCTCAAATGGTACGATATTAATTTTCTAATGGTAGCTATTATTACAGGAAAACTTTGCCAATGCAAGGTGCTACTCCCACTGACCTCCAAATTCCATAACATAATCCCAAAGTATATCCTCGAGAACCTAAATAGTCTACTCTAACTACGCATCAATTAGAGGGTTAAAAGTTATTCTAAGATCCACTCGAGTACCCAATTCATTCAAGAAAATCCTCCAGAAGCTAGAAGTGAATACCGCACCTTTGTTTGAAATAATATGTATGGGTACTCCAGGAAAACTATCTAATGAACATAGATTTAAGACAACCTCTCAGTATTGAAGGACATCTGTATAGGAA
>JAPEIP010000010.1:86378402-86391144 GCA_026120095.1 Capsicum chinense
ACTAAACACCCAAAGGTCAAAAGATGTTAATGGGTGATTTGGAATCCAAGGCCAATTTACTAGATCCATGATTAAATTGTGAGAAACTATTTGAATATGATGTAGCATTGATAGAATTAATTATCCATGTCATATTCTTTGTGTTCCATCATTCTGATATCCATTGATCACTTGTTCATATTTTAAATTAATTTTATCCGTGTTCTACTTTTATTATTGAAACGCCCCAAAATACTTGTATCTTAAGTTTGAATTTAGAAAGTTACTTTCATTTTAAACAAGCTTGATTACCACTAACATTGTTCGATGTGGATAAAACCCCGACTCTTTATTGGGTAAAATATATTGACACATCTTCAACACCTATTAAATAGCGTAATTTGAGCATTATTAGGTTACTAGGCTTATATCTCTCTTTCAATCTCCCAAGTAGACTTCTCTAGTGGGCGGTGTCTCCAATAAACCTAGACCACTAGAATCTCTCTAGAGTACAACCACTTGAAATCCCTGGCTAATATGAGAACTTGATCCTCCACGAAGATCAACCTCTTATTCAATTGAACGGAGTCCCACCGAAGTGCATATGACTCATCAAAGATATAACATCACAACATTAAAACATAGAAAACTAGATGAACAACGGCAAAATCTAAGGACAGGGCCAGCTTATAATCTACCTCTACAATTATGTAAAGTATCTCAAGAGGCCCAATATATGTGGGGTTAAGGTTTTCCTTCTACTTGTACCTTATTACATACTTTATGGGGATACTAAAAGGAATACTTGATCGCCAACTCTAAACCTTAAGGCTTAAAGTCTACAATCTATATAAGCCTTCTTCCTACCCTGAGTTGCCCTCAAACTAATTTTAATCACTCTGACACTATCAAATGACTCCAAAAGTAGGTTAGTACCATAGATCCTAACCTCAACGGTCTCTAACACCATAGCAAAGATCGACAACTACTACCATATAATGCCTCAAATGGTACGATATTAATTTTCTAATGGTAGCTATTATTACAGGAAAACTTTGCCAATGCAAGGTGCTACTCCCACTGACCTCCAAATTCCATAACATAATCCCAAAGTATATCCTCGAGAACCTAAATAGTCTACTCTAACTACGCATCAATTAGAGGGTTAAAAGTTATTCTAAGATCCACTCGAGTACCCAATTCATTCAAGAAAATCCTCCAGAAGCTAGAAGTGAATACCGCACCTTTGTTTGAAATAATATGTATGGGTACTCCAGGAAAACTATCTAATGAACATAGATTTAAGACAACCTCTCAGTATTGAAGGACATCTGTATAGGAAGACAACGGTCCGATTTGTTCAACCAATCTACAATGACCTAAACATTGTCAGAACCATGGGAGGTGTGAGAAAACCCACTAATAAAGTCCACATGATTAGCTCGCACTTTTACTCGGGAGTGGGGGGGGTCTCTAAATAAGGTTCCAGCCCTCTGATGCTTGACTTTCACCTACTAACAACATACTCTTCAATCTACAAAGTCTGCTATATCTCTCTTTATTCTACTCCACTCATGGTGATATGAAACACCCTAGGTTTTGACCCTTAGAAAATTCCTCAGTTTTTGGCTTTCGGGCATCATACGACCTGGGGTATTTCTTATATGATGAGAGACAGTTTGGTTGGTCTTGTCCGTATGATGACCAATATGGGTTGCATGGTTTCTTTCCAAGGTACGATTGGAACCTACAAGTCATTTATTAGGGTACTAATGGTAAAGTGTCAATCATATGTTGCCCTAAGTTTAGTCTTGGTTATTCTATTCTGCCTAGGGTATGATTTCATAGTACTAATTATAAGGTTAGGCACGGTATAGCTTGGGTGGTCATTTGTTGGATAGTGTTGGGGTCCAAGGGGAGGCCTAAGGTACGTGATAAGGGTACCACTCGTACCCTAGGGTATGGTTGGGATGGGGTGGTTATACAATCCTGGAGAAATTTTAAGCAATTTATATTAGGGGTAATCTGGACATTTACCCTCTTAATCTATTATGACCCCACGACTTAAAACACCTTTTTGGGGCTTCATTAACCTATTTCCAATCAATCAAACTCTCTTAAACACTCTCAAATTCTCCCAAGACTCTTGGGTTAAGGAATTCTAGGGTTTCCTTTAAGGTGGTTAATTTTGGACAAACAAGGGTGATTCTCTCCGTATTTTTCATAATCTAGGCCAAGTTACTCCTCCCTCATTATTAGTTCCAACTAAAGGTATCTTTTATGAATTGTTTTTCATGGCATAAATGTTGTATGATTTTGGGTTTTTAAATACATATTGGGGGTTTTGTTTACAATGGTTGGTTATGGTTTTCCCATGTATTTACTTATGATTTTTATACTCTTATAGTGGTTTAAATATTTTGTTTCATGGTAATGGTTAATTGGTACATAGTTTTGGCTTTGGAAACACTATTCCCCCAGCTTGTTTGATAAAATATCTATCAGAATATTGTTGGTTAAATTGTTGGACTTTCATTAAACTATCCGTGGTATAACTTAGTAATGGAACCCTAAATGGTATAAATGGTTTATAATGGTTTAATGATAATTTCTTGGTAGTTATGGTTGGTCTAGTTGAAAGCATTGTGGGGTACAAGGGAATCCCCAAAGCAAACTTAATAAAAAATATCTTGTGGGGTACATGAGATTCCCCTAAGTCAACTTAATAATGTAATCTATGGGTACATGGGAAACCCTCCTTCATAAAAAGGTTGCTAAGGACATTTATTGAAATCTATAGTTGGTATGACAATATAACTACTCATAACCTTGGTTAATAATAAATGGAATGGTGGTTTGGTTTGTGGTAATGGTTGTAATTGGATAATAATGGCGGGGTGTGATAGCTAACTGTGAAGCTGTGAGTCCAATGGAAGGATACTAGAAACTCATGTTTTTCGATATGAGAATTGGTCATGGTGACCATATATGATACTTACGGGTTATAGGATGGTTAAGCTACACATACCCGGGTTAATGGTTTTAAAGGCATGCTAAACCTGGTCCTCTTTCCCAACATGGTTATGTGTATATATGTATTGTTGTTAATGTATATGGTAGGTTTAATTGGTTTTAAAGGTTTGCATTATTTTATCCTTATCCTCAGTGCATGCTAGCATTCACCCGCTAATGCATCTTTGAGTGCTGTATCCCCATGCGATGCAGGAACCGACTGTTATACTCCTCCTACATAGTGGTCGAATTCAGGATCAGCTGTTTGATTGAAGTGGTGAGCTTCCATATTATGAAAGTATCCATTTCATATCATAGATGTCTTTACGTACTCTGGTTATTTAATAAACATTGGTTTTGTCTATGGTTGGGGGTATGTCCCAATCGAATATTATTTTTCTTTTAGTTAGAGGCTTTGTGGGACTACTATGGGTTGGTATGGGCGGTGTCGGTAATGGTGTCAGCCTTAGTATTGGCATTGGTATTGGGTTTGATACCATTTGAATGTATTTATTATTGTTCCATCGTACTATGGTATAAACTCATACTTGGTAATTGTTTTTGGTTTTGGTATGTTTATTGGTTTGGTATTGGATAGTTGGACTTGCTTGGGTTGGTCACAGTTATAGACCTATCCATGATCTTGGAATTGTACAAAACGCTATCTTGTTATATGTTTAGAATTCATCCAACCCAGGGTACGTTTTTAAAGTTTGGTTTGGGTAATAGGGGTGGTCTCCGGTCCTGGTTGGACTTGGGATGCCCATTACGATAATGCCCCGATTCGGTTCATGTCGTGATGCCTCAAATCTCTATACATCTTTGTTGTCCTAAGGATAATAAAGTATCTAGAGTTTTGAGCCTTATGCAAAATTAACTGAATCAAGTATCCAACCCTTAAAACACAGTTGTGGCCATCATATCTCAGAATACCCTAAGAATCCAGGGTAACTCTGTAGGACTCACCCCTTAGAACTTAATCATAGATGCCCCAAAGTCTATTATTATCAAACTAATGGCTATGAATCTGCTCAAATAAAGTAGTCTAAGCCTAAACATAAGCAAGGATCCTATTGAAGTATATAATATCAAGTCAAACCATCAAGTTGTATAAGGAGTTGATGTCCCACACCAACCACCACTCAGATGCTAGAATAGAGGCCAAACTACCCATATTCACCGCCCTCTGGCTGAAGTCATTTGCTACGACATTGATCTTTCCCAGGCGGTATAAAATAGAGATATCATAATTATCCAGCAGCTAGATCCATCTGTGTTGTCTGAAATTAGGATCTATTTGAGTCATAAAATGTGGAAGTCGATGGTAATTAGTGTAGATCACAGAATGAATGCCATACAAGTAATGCCTCTAAATTATAAGTGTAAAAACTACCACTACCTACTCCAAATCATGAGTGGGGTTGTTGCACCCCTGAACCTTCAGCTACTCCAATGCATAAGAAAGATCATGACCCTGTTGCATTATAATATAACCCAAACCAGAACCAAAAACATCATAATATACACTAAACCCCTCGCCCTTAACAGGAAGAGTCAATGTAGGAGCTAAAGTGAAAAAGTCATTGAGCTTTTGAAAGATCAACTCTCACTTCTTAGACCACTGGAAAAAAACCTTCTTCCTAGTTACTCTAGTCGTTGGTGTTGCAATAGTAGCAAAACCCTCAACAAACTACCTATAGTAACCTACCAAACAAATAAAGCTATAAACCTCAATCCGAGATGTAGGTCTGGCCCAATCACAAATAGCCTCAATCTTTGCTGGATCCATCATAATTCTATCCTTAAATACCACATGTCCTAATAATATACCAAACTCATGCCAAAATTCACACTTCGAGTATTTGGAAAAAGCTTATGATCTATCAAAGTTTGGAGCACAATACTCAAATACTACTCACGTTCCTCCCTACTCCTCAAATACTCATGAATGTCATCGATGAGCACAATCATGATAAAGTTCAAATATGGCTTGCATATGCAGCTTATCAAATCTATGAATGCAACTGGGTCATTGGTCAACTCAAATAACATCACCAAGAACTCATAATAGCCATTGTAAGTCCTGAAGGATGTCCTCTACCAGAATCCTCAATTGATTGTAACTGGATCTTAGGTAAATCATAGAGAACACTGCTACTCCAGAAAGCTTGTCAAATAGGTCATCAATATGAGTCATAGAATACATGTTCTTCATTGTCAACTTATTCAACTGCCTATAGTCGATGCACATACACATAGAACTATTAACTTTGTTCATGAACAAGATAATAGCACCCCAAGTCGACACGCTCGGTGTAATAAAACCCTTACCCAAAAAATCCCAAAGTTTAAAATTTAGTTCCTTAAGCTTGGAAGGAACCATATAGTAAAGTGCCATAAAATAGGTTTGGTTACCAGCTAAAGATCAATAATATACTCAATACCACACTCAAGAGGAAGGCCAGATAGATTAGTAGAAAAGACATTAGAAAAAATATGGACTGTAAATATAGAATCAAGTGAAGAACTCTCACTAACATTACAAATATAAGTGAGATGAGACTAACTACCCCTTTATATAAGTCTCCTAGTTCGAACATAAGAATTGATCGCCATCAGTGGGAAGCTAATAGGACCTTGCCACACAACTGGTGGTATACCATGTATGGTTAAGGTAACAGTCTTGGAAAAATAATCCAATACCGCATGATAAGGGGATAACCAGTCCATGCCCAAAATAACATCACAATCCATCAAATCTAACATAAAGATCAGCCTGTGTACCAAACTCTAAAATTGTCATAACACATAATCTATAAACCCGATCCACTTTTAATGAATCACCCACATGAGTAAATCCACGTAATGGCACCAATAAAGACCCCTAAGACAACTCTAACTATGGTTCATAATAAGTAGACATATAAGAGTAAGTGTATCCCAGATCAAATAAATTAATAGCTAACTGATGGAACACTTAGATCATACCTATTATAACAACATCCAAAAACTCTACCTCTACTCTACCAATTACAGCATATAAATGACCTCACTCAAAACTTGGTCGGGTACTTAACTAACATTTCATCATACCTTCCCGAAGACCTCCTCAAGAACCCTAGGGACCACCTCAATGACCCTATAAACCACCTATAGCTAGGTACAGCTCTGCCCTAATCAGTGGAACACTTTGTGTAGTAGGTAAAATTGTCCCATGCCAGGGACACTGTAACGCCCCAAATTTGGTACCCAAAATGCTATACGGTGTTCATAACCACGAAGGACCATAAGCTAAGTCATGACTGATATTGGTAACTAAGCACTAAATAATACATTATAATTATGCAGAATATAAGCGAAAAGGCCATAAGGTTCAAAACTGAACTAATACTGAATATAAAACAATGTCTGTAGTGGGGTATGACAATACCCAAAACTGAAATAAATGGTCTGAACACATGCGGTAGTCTTAAAGCCTCTAAACTGTCTAAAAACTATGGAGTTTATGGGATATGTTCCCAACTAACTTCGAACTACTAAAATAATAAAGTAATAATAATCATGCTATCCACAAATGATGAGGACTCACTGCTAGTCTGGCTGCTGAACGTATGATCTACTAAGGATGCTCGAGAGCTATAGTATAAAACACCATAGCACAAATATGTCAGTACGTTAAATATACTAGTATGTAAGTGAGATAGGCTAAATGCAAGGGTTTATATGCATGAACAATAATAACTGATTGTATAACATGAATGTGAGAATACATGCATGAATAAGCAACTATAACTGAGATCATGATAACGCTAACTCATAATTTCTGATAACGTGTATTTACTGATATTCGAGTACTGATTCTGGGATACTAAATGAATGAGTCTTTTAAGTACTAAGGAACTGATGTCATATTACAGATAAAGGGATAACTATTTTTGACAGTTTTGATTATATAGAACTTATCTGACTGACTGTATCTGACAGTCCTGGATTTCTATAGAACTGAACTTAGTTCTATTACTGAAACTGGATCTGAAACTGAGACTATGGGACGTAATCATCTAATAGACATGCCCCAAAACTAAACTGGTGGGGTCTAACCTGTAACCCATACTGGAATGGTTTTAGTACTATGCCACGGGTAAAGACAAGCTGTGAGTATACCCTCTCTAACAGGGAGCTCTTCCGTCATCCCCTCCTAGTAGGAAACTTAAATAAGATGTATAAATCCCTAAACACGTACGGTGCATCTCAACCTATGCTGGCTACGTAGTTATGGAACACAAGGATTTCTTCTAAGGATCATACCTTCTACTGAATAACAGGTGAGTCCCCATCCTTAGGTTTACTTGGTGCTGAATCCTACTCCCAAATGAATAGACACTGAGCTGATTAACTGAACTGAACTAATACTAATGGTATTGTTTAGTAGAGCTAAATGAAGTTTACTGAGTTTCGTTGATTGATGGAATGCTACTGTGATCTAAGGACTAACAGAGAGTACTAAAGTTACCAATATTTCTAGGAATACTGTGGTTACCGAGATTACTAAGTACCGATGTTACTGATACCACTGAGATTACTGAGTAGGACTAGATTGATACTGAATTTACTAAGTTTTCCTGAGTCATAAGATAGGCTAAATTCTAAGGATCATGGATTGACTGAGAGTATCGTGAAAATATGACATTGGCTCTAGGCACATAACTAATTATCGGGTACAAGTACCCCTAGAACTTGATAGCATAAAACTGATAGGACATGATATTTTTGAACCTATGACCAATATAAACAATTCATAATACATTAATTTAAGGATTTCATGAAGCACATGGTTATCATAGCCTTGTACATGAATGGAATTGCATATGAACATGTCATACTTTCATCAACCTAATCTCATGGACATTCCCTCAACCATTCAAAATACACACAATATCATAAAAATCATTCTTAGTCATAGGGTAAAGTATACACTTATCACTTGGGTTACAATTAAGCTATAATGCATAATTTCTATTCTCTTAGGTATTTTATCAAACACCCAGGATGCATTACTTAGGTAATAGGTATGACTATCAAATTAATACAACAAAACTCCATATTTCAACTCAATTTAACATGTTTCAGACCACGTACTACCATAGGTTCATGAATAACACATAAAGATTCCAATGGGAATCATACAACAACAATCACATGAACATAATCAAACCACAAAAAAATATTTACAATAAAAGATTTAAAACTTGATTCTTGGGCTTCATAGATGAAAGGAATTCATGAATGAACACTGAGCATACCTTAGTTCTTGATTCTACGAAGATTAATGGAGAGATTCTTGAATTTGAGTCTTGGATTTGATCCCCAATTGAAAACCCTAGTTTGTTCTTGAGAGAAACAATATATTTTGGGTGAATTATGGCTGAATCATGTGTTATTGGGTATATATAGGGGTGAGAAATTGACACTTTTAACCCTTGAACGAGTATTTTAATTCTTTGAAAATTTCTCGATCTGGACCCCTGGAGCGATGCGGTGCTATCGCGTCGTGTCACTGAAATATGATAACTCTGAATTTGAGCCTTGGAGTGATGCACCATAATTGTGAAGGCTCACTTGATTTTGACGATTGCCATTTTGGCTGGCTCCACTGTGCGTTGATGGCTCAGGTGGTATATTATCTTACCAAAATGGCTTTAACTGTTCGCCTGTATGTCGGATTTGGGAAAATTTGGTATCGATGGCTATATTATTCAATTTCCCACATGATAAAAAGTGTAAATCTTGAAAATATCACATGTATAAAAGTGAATTCATTTTTGAAACAAGTCTTTAACATTTCTAGGATGATTTTAAGCTAGGTAGAAGTACGGGGTATTACTGACACTCTCTAGAATAATAGTCAAAGGCCCCACAATCATAGAAAGATGTAGGATCTACACTCATCCTACAAAATTTGACTGACCCACTATAGCCACCTCAACTAGAAAACCTAGAATATGCACCTCTTAAAGACTTACTGCTACTCTACCTAGGATGATCACTATAGCTAGTTGACATCTATTAGTAATATAATGTATAGAAAGCCCACTAGACTAACCCTGATATTGATAATACTAGCGAGGTAGGGGGGGGTACCTACTTTAATAACCTCTACCTCTGAATCATAAGTCACTCTGACTCCCGCTGAAACTACCTTAGTAATAAGGCCTCTTATTGCTACTGCCTTGGCCCTCAAGATGCATATTCTCTATACTTTAAGAATAATTAGAGACCTCAATAAAATACCTACCAGCAGCAACCAAGATTTGAGTAGCCATGCAAAGCAGAAGTGTCAATCCAAGAATAAATACCAAATCTGCTGATATTTGGTCGGTGAGATAGCTGTTTTAGTTATGGCCAACCTCTAGAATCATGAATCATACTCTAAAATAGTCATAGATCACTGCCCCAAACTAGAGACTGATGCCTCAGATGCTCACATAGGTTATGGGGCATATATATCTCCAAGAAGACCTTAAGGAATTGAGTCTATTCCAAAGAGGGACATCCAAATGAACTAGAATCAAGATATTCTCTCTACCAATGTCTAGCTATTAAGTTCATCTAAAAGGTGTTGCAATAAACTCCATGATCCTCAACTAGGCCCAAATTATGGAG
The DNA here is from genome assembly GCA_026120095.1 of Capsicum chinense. Classification (NCBI taxonomy): domain Eukaryota; kingdom Viridiplantae; phylum Streptophyta; class Magnoliopsida; order Solanales; family Solanaceae; genus Capsicum; species Capsicum chinense. The sequence goes on from JAPEIP010000010.1 coordinate 86,388,057, forward strand.
CCTATCCTCGCAAGCAGTCAACAACTCAAAAGCATCTTTATTTGAAGCCTCAGAAAACCTAGATAGAGTCAAACACAAAAATCTACCCAATATCTTGAATCCTCAACAAACATTGCATACTTGGAGGATAGCAATTAGGCAACTACTGATGCTGAAGGGACCTCAACTCTGGGAGCCAAAGCTACAGATTGTTCCTATGCATACATACAACTGTAATCCATAGATTGAGCACCATTAGATGGTTGTACGCCACCTAATCCTAGCAACTAGACCAAAATATCTCTAAGTAGTGATGAATAAATAAACCCCAATGGAGCTTGGATTACCACTACACCAGTAATAGAAGGAATGGAGGAATCTTTGGCGCAAGAGCAGAAATAAGGTCTAGTGAAGGCTCCCTATTCGAAAGCCTAGGTAGGACTACAACTCTCTCCTGTTAACAACTTATAAGTTGGCCATGACTCATTGAAAAGCCCTAGATATAGACTCGGGGTCCTCGTCTTGAAAATTCCTAGATATAGACTCGGGGTCCTCGTCTCTAGCAGTCATTATTTACGTCTTGAAAATTTGTAAGAATATTAAACAAGGTGAATTTCAGAAACTAATAGAGACCCATAACATGAAATAAATGATGAAAGTAAGGATATCCTAAGAACATCCTATAGCCTCCTGAAGATAAGAAACAAACATGATCATTCTGATCCATGGAACTCTACTAGAAATTTGCTTTTGTACCAATAATACCAATGAACCTAGGCTCAGATACCAATTTTCACTGCCCAAGTTCACCAGTCAAGATGGTACCTACTTTAACCCACTAATAGGTAAGCCAAGTCACATCTTAAGATGACAAGTAATGGGATAGTTGGTGGAAGTAGAATAAATACCAAAATTACGAAAATAATTAAATTACAACCAATAAAATATAAGAATAATAGCACAACTAGAGATAAATAAAGAAAAGAGAAAGTATCCCATGACCTAGTTAGGACAATACTAGAGCCTCTAGCAAAAGGGTGAGAGTAATAATTGTATCAAATATACAATAGAATTAAACATAAAGACTATTTAAAAATAGAAGGAGAGAAATTGAGCTCTGTCTCTGAAGGATCACCCTATCTCTGAACTCTAACTAGCACTAGTACGAATGTCAACAACACTAGTTAGTACTCAAATCTACATCAGAAAAAGATGCAGAAGTTTAATATGAGTACCAAACCAATGGTTACTCATTAGGAATCATTATTCGGCTGAGCTAAATTATAATAAAAGCATAATAGGATGTTAGATAGCAAACTAAAGTTAGAAAAAAGGAAAACCTAGAGTAATGCTCCAAATACTGAGAATAAATAATTGAGTAAATGATATCAAAAAGAATTTAACTAACTATAGACTAACTTGGGCCCTATAAGGCTAGAAGGCATAAATAAAAGTAGATAATCTAACCGAGCCTCCATAAGCCTGATGGATGCAATGAAGAAAGAAATATCCACATTAATAATCCTAAAGTATCAAAACCTCTAAATAATAATTTATATCCCCCCATACCATAAACACCAAAACCGAACCAGTTTCTTAATCATCATAAGTAACCTATGATTTTCAAACTCAAACCAAAAATAGTATCCTAAGGTCCTACTTAAACTGAAGATACTAATAACATAACTATGTAACCATTATTGAATTCAAACTGATCATTAAAGTAAATTGATAGTATAAGTCTATTCAAAATTAGGAAAGTTACCAAAACCTATAGTAAGGATTAAGAATATAAATGGGATGATGGAAGAAAGCCTTTTAGATCTACAAGGAGCTAATTATAATATTGACCTAAAAAGGGTCGGTGGGGCCTGCTACTAACCCTGAAAGTCTATTCTAAGGCAATTTCTACCCAAATATAGACTAAGGTTCATAAGTCCCACTATAAGGTCCTAAATGAGTCTCATGAATTCCTAAGGTAGCAACTCGACCGAAGGAACAAATAGATAAGCTAAATTGGCCTATATATGGCTCATTAACTGGCTAAATAATCCAAATTTTGCTATGTATACAATCAAATTGTAATTTCCCAACTCAAGACTACTATAATATAATATCAATTCCTTGATAGAGCTTAATTTATCTGAATAGTATGACTATCCTACCTGGACATCGATGAATGCCCAATAAAGTCTACTAAATTGGAAATTTTCCCTTCCAAGAAACCTCTGCATGATATAATGCTATAAAAATAGTGGTCTACACATTAATACAAGAATAATGATATGCATATTTCATTTTAATACTTTGAGTAAAAAATTGAGATAAAATCTCAGATGGGGTCTGCTTGTGCAATTAAAATTTTGAAATTGTCAACATGTCCTTCTAGGGTCAAGGATCATTTATCCTTATGAATGAGTACATTTTGAGCTCAAACAATACCATGACAGATCTATATAGAAACTATGGAACTAAGACAAAATTAGAGAAATAAATCAAGAATTAGTCAGAAACATACAAGGATTATGATGAAGAAATGGCTTTCTCAAGATCATCGATACCCTAAAATTACCCAAGGATTAATCTCCTAAATTTTCTAAGCTCTCTAGGGTTTAATGGTTTTTAGACATGAAGAAAATGAGAGAAAAATGGTGAAGGGGAGTTAAATGTCTAGTGGTTGTCGCTCAAGTGGCCATTTGACGGCTTAGGCGATCACTAATTAAGCATCCTATGTTTTCTTAAGTGACACATTACCCAGACTGACCTTTGCTAAAGCGGACTATATGTTGCTTAAGCAATATCTACTAAAGTGGTTAAGTCTCTGCTAAATCAACTGGGCGAAGAACTGACTAGGCTGTTAAAGTGACCTCCTCTTTTACTTAAGTGACCACTACTTAAGTGACCAAAAATCCTCTTAAGTAGCTACACCAGTTGTGTCCATGCCCCAGCTACAACTTGGCTTTTGCCATGTTTCTAATCAGACCCTCGATATTCGTTAAGAATCCCATGAACACAAATAAACTATGCTACCCTATCAAATTCATCATTCTAGACTCAATGATTCCATTAAAATTTCAATCCATAGTTATTTAAATGAAATATGGGCCCT
>JAPEIP010000010.1:86391244-86406888 GCA_026120095.1 Capsicum chinense
TAATATGAGTACCAAACCAATGGTTACTCATTAGGAATCATTATTCGGCTGAGCTAAATTATAATAAAAGCATAATAGGATGTTAGATAGCAAACTAAAGTTAGAAAAAAGGAAAACCTAGAGTAATGCTCCAAATACTGAGAATAAATAATTGAGTAAATGATATCAAAAAGAATTTAACTAACTATAGACTAACTTGGGCCCTATAAGGCTAGAAGGCATAAATAAAAGTAGATAATCTAACCGAGCCTCCATAAGCCTGATGGATGCAATGAAGAAAGAAATATCCACATTAATAATCCTAAAGTATCAAAACCTCTAAATAATAATTTATATCCCCCCATACCATAAACACCAAAACCGAACCAGTTTCTTAATCATCATAAGTAACCTATGATTTTCAAACTCAAACCAAAAATAGTATCCTAAGGTCCTACTTAAACTGAAGATACTAATAACATAACTATGTAACCATTATTGAATTCAAACTGATCATTAAAGTAAATTGATAGTATAAGTCTATTCAAAATTAGGAAAGTTACCAAAACCTATAGTAAGGATTAAGAATATAAATGGGATGATGGAAGAAAGCCTTTTAGATCTACAAGGAGCTAATTATAATATTGACCTAAAAAGGGTCGGTGGGGCCTGCTACTAACCCTGAAAGTCTATTCTAAGGCAATTTCTACCCAAATATAGACTAAGGTTCATAAGTCCCACTATAAGGTCCTAAATGAGTCTCATGAATTCCTAAGGTAGCAACTCGACCGAAGGAACAAATAGATAAGCTAAATTGGCCTATATATGGCTCATTAACTGGCTAAATAATCCAAATTTTGCTATGTATACAATCAAATTGTAATTTCCCAACTCAAGACTACTATAATATAATATCAATTCCTTGATAGAGCTTAATTTATCTGAATAGTATGACTATCCTACCTGGACATCGATGAATGCCCAATAAAGTCTACTAAATTGGAAATTTTCCCTTCCAAGAAACCTCTGCATGATATAATGCTATAAAAATAGTGGTCTACACATTAATACAAGAATAATGATATGCATATTTCATTTTAATACTTTGAGTAAAAAATTGAGATAAAATCTCAGATGGGGTCTGCTTGTGCAATTAAAATTTTGAAATTGTCAACATGTCCTTCTAGGGTCAAGGATCATTTATCCTTATGAATGAGTACATTTTGAGCTCAAACAATACCATGACAGATCTATATAGAAACTATGGAACTAAGACAAAATTAGAGAAATAAATCAAGAATTAGTCAGAAACATACAAGGATTATGATGAAGAAATGGCTTTCTCAAGATCATCGATACCCTAAAATTACCCAAGGATTAATCTCCTAAATTTTCTAAGCTCTCTAGGGTTTAATGGTTTTTAGACATGAAGAAAATGAGAGAAAAATGGTGAAGGGGAGTTAAATGTCTAGTGGTTGTCGCTCAAGTGGCCATTTGACGGCTTAGGCGATCACTAATTAAGCATCCTATGTTTTCTTAAGTGACACATTACCCAGACTGACCTTTGCTAAAGCGGACTATATGTTGCTTAAGCAATATCTACTAAAGTGGTTAAGTCTCTGCTAAATCAACTGGGCGAAGAACTGACTAGGCTGTTAAAGTGACCTCCTCTTTTACTTAAGTGACCACTACTTAAGTGACCAAAAATCCTCTTAAGTAGCTACACCAGTTGTGTCCATGCCCCAGCTACAACTTGGCTTTTGCCATGTTTCTAATCAGACCCTCGATATTCGTTAAGAATCCCATGAACACAAATAAACTATGCTACCCTATCAAATTCATCATTCTAGACTCAATGATTCCATTAAAATTTCAATCCATAGTTATTTAAATGAAATATGGGCCCTATACCCAATGTCCTCTTTTATCAAAATCCACCTAATTTCTCTAAATGAGTGAAAAATCCTTTGGAATTGAACCAAAGGGTCCCTTAGCCTAGAATTGAAGTTTTAGAGCTGATATGATCATTGGAATTGGAATACATAGTTATTAACCTAATGTTTATTCTCAATAGCCAATCTTTAATAGAAAAATGTCAAAATAAGGAATTGGCTCTAAAAACAGAAGGAATTACTCGGTAACCAAACTGTTAGCTTCAGTAAGTCATAAATGACTTAAGGTAACTACCAAAAATCTCTAGATGGTGGAAAAGTGCAAAAATGTATAAAATAAGCTCGAGGGTCATTAAAAGGGGTTTTCAAACCCTATATAAACTATTAAAATTGATGATGGTAAGTAAAAATCAATGTATCCCAATGTGTTTGGTGACGTAAAATCCATCCCCAATTTGCTTCGCCGAAATGAGAACCTAAGGTCCAATGAACTATTATATTTGGCGATTGAACTCCACATCAACACATTTCCAATGTAGTCTATGATAGAAAAATAATGTCGATTTGGTCGGGATTTTAAAGTGATATTTGAATTTCTTAACCTTTCACTTTCCATTTTATTTTTACCTTTAGTATTTATTCAAAATCTTTGCACTTCTCCACTTTCTTCTTTTAATTTATTCTCTCACTTCAACAAGCGTTGCACTTGCACAATCATAATCATATTTATTCTCCAAACTTCAGCATCACCAATACATAATAACTTTGGTTGTGAAATCCTTTTCTTCATCATTACATCTCTTACAATCTATAAAGGTTAGAAATAGTTTTTCTCATTCAATTAAGTGTTGCATGAAGTGTTCAATTCTATATTGGTAATATCATTCATTAATTTTATAATTTGGGCTTTAAATAATGGATAAAATTGTTGGGTTTGTTCTTAATTGATTGATTTTGCCTAATGATAGATTGGGTGACATCTTTCTTAAGGGAAATATTATAGTATTATTTTGTACATAATAAGACTTGGGGAATTCTGAGTACCCAGGGATGAAAATCTTAAAGCTCACTATTAAAGGCCATTAAATCATGAATTAAAGGTTTGGGACGATGGCCAATTAGCGATGGTTTGATAATCTCAATGATATATTAAACTATGTGGCACATCACCGAAGTGATTTCTTTATTGCCAAAAGTTACCAAAAGGTCAACTAATCAAGGTATGAACTAGAAATGTTATAAAGCCTTAGGGATTTGGTCCTTCAAAATTTCTTAAAATTCTATACTTACTACCCTGGTTATGATTGGACCCTATAAGTCATAGGGCATCCTGATGAGTCACAACCAATTTGAAAGTTTGTGGATTGATGTTACTCTGAGTACCAGTGGCTCTCAGAGTGTCCACTATAAGTCCCAATTTGGGTTCTATTTTGACTGCGATAGGACCCTATAAGTTGTAGGGTCCCATTGTGAGGGGTGCCATTGAGATGTAAGGATAACAATGTTGTTTGCCTTGGTGGTAATTCCTTGGTTTTTACTCGTGGTGATGAGTCGTAAGGAGTGGCTAAGCTTTAGGGGTTGACCTATAGTCAAAGGCGGCACTTTTTCAACTTTTATATTAAGGGAATCCTAGACATTTACCCTCTTACAAAAATTGAAACTCGTGTTTTATAATATCATTACGGTGTCATTATCACTCAAAAAAAAAATAAAGTAACTTCTTAAACACTCCAAAAATATCTCTAAATTCCCTTCAGCAAGTCAAGTTAGGGTTTCATTAAGTTGGTCATATAAAGGATGAAGGTCAATTTCTCTCCAAATTTCTTGGTGTTTACGACATATTACTCTTCCCTCATTTTTAATTTCTTAAAAGCATGTGTTTTAAAGTATTGTTCATGAGATGTTTATGTTGGTTTTAAAACAAAGATTGGGGGTTTTGAATTTTTATTGTTGAACAATGATTTATTATGGTTTATATGTGATTTATCATGCTTTAAATACGGTGTTGAATTTTTTGGTGCATGGGTATGGTGAATGTATTAGGGAATTATGATTTTCCAAAACTTGTGACTTTTGAACTAGTTATAACCCTGTCCCTATAGTGTGAAATTAGTTTTGTGTTATGTGAAATAAGAGAATTTGTAAAATTGAACTTGTCTTGAACTATTGCATGATATGAAGAGGTATTTGAAACACAATGATAAGATTTAATAAGCAAACAGAGTCTGTGTGCCCCATCTTGTACTAATGAACAAAAAGAGTTATCCCCAAGTTAATGAAAAGTTGATTTAGCATGTTGTTGTTACCTTGCAAGTGTAGTTGGTATGACGATACCAACAATGTATGCCTTTTTGTGAAATGTGGTTTATGAATGTATTTGTGTGATAAATTATTTAACTGGGATCTAATTCGGGTTGTGTAGCTAGTTCGTGAAAGTAGAGGTTTAGGTGACCGACACAGGAAACTGTGTTTGTTGATGAAAGGGTCAAAGTGACCAGTGAGATTAGAGTCCTCTTAATTATTATTTCATGATAAGAGGGATCAAGTCCCCCCTAAATTATTACATGATCAGGTGCTTAAGTCACCTTAGCATATGGTTGGGAGGTTCGAGTCCCCCGTGCATATATATAAGATTATTCTCCAATTTGTGTAGCTAAACACACTGGACCTAACCAGTGGTGAGATCTAGGACCAAATAGCTTGTGGGAACATGTTATAATGGTTGACCTACACAATCTAGGCTAAGTATTAAAATATATGTTAAGCCTTGCTCCCTAACCTGACATGTGATACATATATATATGTGTGTTTGTTTATGCATTTGATTATGTGCATTAGTATTGGAATGATTTTGAATTGTTGACTATTTCATTATCCTTATCCCCAAGTTACATACTAGCATTCACCTCACTAACTATCATCAAATGATGCATCCCCATGTGACACAGGAATTGGTCACACTTTTACTCTTTATTCTCAGTGATTAACAATTGGGACCAACGCATGAGTTGACATTGAAGTAGTGAGCTTCCATACATTGGAAGTCTATATTTTATGTTTTTTTCTTTTATATCTTAGACTATCTAGACTTGTTTTATCTATAGTCGGGGGTATATCCTGATATTTTATTGGCATTCAATTTTGGTTCATTGCTTAAAAGTCTTTGTCTAGACTAATATGGTTATTTGGCAGTGCCAGTCGGCCATTTTGCTAGTTGTCAGTGGTAGGTTATGGTCATGCATTAGAATTTTCTTAAGATGCTGAACACTATATTATTATATATTTAGAATTCATCCGACCTTAGAATGTGGTGTGTTTGGTTTTTTTAGGTACAAAGGGTGATCTCCGATCTATGTGGGACATAAGGTAACCGTCACTGCTAGGCCCTTGTCACGGTCATGACAAAGATGGTATTAGAGTCTAGGTTTGGTATCATTTGGTGTCCAACAAAGTTGTGTCAAGTAGTGTCTCATTTATGGGTATGCAGCATACTGTAGTTTTAAGGGAGATTCTACAAGGAATTTAGGAATATTTTCCTTTCTTGTTGTTCTATTTTGGGCTATAGAGTCCAAGGACTTGAATCGTCTCTAATTTTCATATGTTAGCTTTTCAGATCATGCCTCCAAGAAAATTTGATGTTTGTGACAACTCTTCTATTCCTTCTGAGGACAATATGGATGAAGCTCGTCCAACTCTAGGATTTTAGACCAGATCTAGGGTCACTGCTTCTGATTGCCCGGGAGGAGCTCCATCGGTTCCCCCTATTCCTCCCCAGGCATTTCAATCGAATGTGCTAAATGCTGAGTTTTTCTTATAAATTTGTTTGATTACCCAGTTTGTGGCTTCCCTAACGAAATATAACGCTTCTGTTGCTCCATTCTCTGAGGCCATTAGAGTTTACCAATTCATGAGGCTGAGTCCTCCTATTTTCACTAGTTTTAAAGTTGAGCAATATCCTTAAAAGATTATTGATAAGATAAAAAAGATCTTTTTTATATTGAGACTAGTTTCACTAGTTTTAAAGCTGAGGAATATCCGTAAAACATTATTGATAAGATAAAAAAGATCTTTTTTATACTGAGCCCCCATCTTTACTAGGTTCTGTAACTAACTAAGTATTGCTGACCGTGATATTACTAAAACTATTCCGTAACTAATGTTGCTCTAGGTAAACAGCTAGACTTTTGGGTATTGAATACCCCCAAGACTCGATATCAGGTAAAACATAACATATTCTTGAAAAGCACAAAAATGTCCAAATGTTCATAATTCATTCATAGGGACATTTTATCAAACACTTGTAGGGAATAAGCTTGTACATATGCTAACATGTATTGATTTCACCATATAATTCACATGGACATTCTATCAAACACTTAGGGAGAACAACTTAATGCATATTATCATGGACAACATATAAATATTGTAACTACAACACCCAAACTTGCTAATTCAAGGGTTATGACACAGGAATCACTCAATTCAATATACATGCTATTTCAATTTCATGGAACTTACAATTAAATCATTGATGGAAACCCATATAACATCATGAAATGAATACAATCCAATTTAAGCATGAAAATCATGAATTAATAAGCTTGTAGTTTTAAAAAGGGATTCTTGGACTCTATGGGTGAAAGGAACCCATAGATGAACATCTAGAATACCTGAGAAATTAATTCTTAAAGATTCTTGATGGAGTTCATGAGACTTGTTCTTGATTTCTTGAAGCTAGGGTTTGCTATTAGGGAGAGAATGCTCTTGATTTTTGGGAAAAATTGAATAATAATGACTTAATAACATTTTTATGGATTTAATCCCGCTTCTGGACTGGTTAACTTCATGGAAATAGACCAATACGTCCTTGGAATAACTTCAAAATTCATCACTAAATATCCCAATTTTGGGCTTCATCGTGATGCATTGGAATCGTGGTGAGCCACTAGAAATTAAATGATATTGTTCAAAAAGGGACGAACATGAAATGGACCCTTGGCACGATGTGGAAGCATCGTAGAGTATCATTGGATTTTGATAATTCTAAAAATGGGCCTTGGCGCGATGCGCCATTATCGCGGAGCTTCACTAGAAAATGCCAATCGGGAACTGGAAATGCTCCACGATGTGGGCTTATCGCATTGGCTCACTGGAAACTACAATTACCATTTGGCTTGTCTCCGAAACATGGTGATGTGCTAGTTGGCACAGTAATTTACAAAATATGCTATAACTGTTCACCCGGGTATCGAATTTGGGCGAATTATATATCGTTGGAAAGCTGACTGAATTTCCTACGCAATGGAAGGATCTAAACACAAAAATCTTGAGTATTTTAAAAATTTTATATCAGATTACTCATGAACAGAGAGCTAAACATATCTAGGGAAATACGGGGTATTATAATGTTCCCCCCTTGGGAACATTCATCCTCGAATGAGACTTATTAAGCTGAAGACTATTGATAGAATGAGTTTATATATGAAAAACATGCACATCTGAAGCATGGAATACATGACTGAAACTACTAATAAGTTGAGTTTTCTTACTGAACATGCATATCTGATGCATGAGTACATGGCTGAACTGATTCATGAATGCATGACTGTCATGAAGGTGCTATGCAATGGTAATAAATACTAAATTTGTAACTATAACTGAACATGGAATTGAGTAAAGTTAAGGAAGACAGTTACCTCAAGCTTAATTTGAGTTTGCAAAGAAGAGGTGAGGATACTTGGTCCATCTATCAGCTTCTGCTTCCCAAGTAGCTCCCTCAATGGAATAATTCCAGCAAAGAACTTTGACCAAGGGAACTTCTTTTTTCCTTAGACTGCGAATTTGATGATCGAGGATTTGGATTGGAACCTCTTTGAAAGAGACATTCTTCTGAATATCTCTGCCCTCTAAGGGAACTAAGACTACAGGGTTCCTACTGCATTTCTTTATCAAGGAGATGTGGACCATTGGGTGTACTGAAGCTAGATCTGAAGGCAACTCAAGCTTGAAAGCTACCTTTTTGAAATGGCGAAAAATTTTGGTAGGACCGACATATTTGGGACTGAGCTTCCCCTTATTTCCAAACCTATTCACTCCCTTCATGGGAGATATTTTCAAGTACACAAAATGACCGATCTCAAAATTAAGATCTTGCCTCCTCACATCCGTATATGATTTATGTTGGCTTTGGGCTATCTTAAGCCTTTCCCTAATCAACTGAACCTTCTATAAGAAATCAAACACTATGTCAGGACCTACTACTGTGGCCTATACTAACCCAAACCAACCAATTAGATATCTACATCTCCTACCATAAAGAGAATCAAGAGGAGCAATCTGAGTACTGGAATAATAGCTGCTATTATATACGAATTTGATAAAAGGAAAGTGGTCATCCAAAATACCTTTAAAATCAATACCGTAGGCTCTTAACATATCTTCAAGAGTATGAATTGTCCTATTTGTTTTACTATCTTTCTGAGAGAGGAAGGCTATACTGAGGTGAACTTAGGTTCCAAGACCCTTTTGGAATGCTTTCTGGTAGTGAAAGGTAAACTGAGTACCTCTATCTGAGATAATAGATACTGGGACTCCGTGTAACCTAACCAACTCTCTGATATAGACTTTAGCAGTCTTCATCTGAATAGGAAGTATGATCTGGAAATAAATAAATGGAATTTGTCATCTTATATACAATAACCCAAATTGAATCATGTTGATGAGAGTACGAGGCAAACTAGTCATAAAATCCATGTTCACTTCTTCCCATTTTCATATGGGAATATTGAAATCCTATATGGACATACTAGTCTTATGGTGATCAATGTTAAACAGCGAAACTTGGAGCACTTAGCTACAAACTCTGTAATATCCCTCTTTATCCCACTTCACCAATAGGTCTCTCAGAAATTGTGGTACGTCTTAGTGGCCCCAGATGAATAGAGTAATGCGCACCATGTGCTTTTGCAATAATTCTTTGCCTCAAGTCATCTACGCCTGACACACATAGCTGACCTTAGCAATGCAACACACTATATTCCTCTTGGGAGAAAATCTCTACTTTCTAGTATCTGACTGACTCTTTCAGCTTAACTAGACTGGGATCTCTGTCCTGCTTTTCCCTCACCTCAGAAACCAGAGATGATTCTGAACTATTTTGAACCAACACACTACCATCTACCAAATAACCTAAGAAGACACCAAGTTGCGCAAGCTGATGAACTTCTTGGACTAACTTCTTTTTACCATTCTCAACATGAATAACACCACCCGTAGACTATCTACTGAGTGCATTTGCCACTACATTGGCCTTGACCAGATAATACAGAATACTCATGTCATAATCTTAAATAATTGTAACCACCTTCTATGATGAAGACTCAAATATTTTTAAGAGAAAACATACAATAAGCTTTTATGATCTGTAAAGACATCTACATGCACCCTATATAAGTAACGCCTCAAAATCTTTAAGGCAAACACCACAGCTGCTAGTTCAAGATCCTGGGTGGGGTAATTCTTTTTATGGGTCTTAAGCTGCCTAGAAGTATAGGCTATGACCTTACCTCTCTATATTAGGACACAACCCAAACCTACTCTGGATGCATCACAATACACAACAAACCTATCTGAACTATCTGGTCATGCTAAAACTAGGGATGAGGTGATTCGAGTCTTCAACTCCTGAAAACTCTCCTTGCAATAATCTGACCATTAAAACTTGACTTTCTTCTGAGTCAATCTAGACATAGGGGATACAATAGATGAAAACCCTTTAACAAACTGATGGTAATAGCCAGATAAACCCAAGGATCTCCTGATATCTAACGGAAAAATAGGTCTAGGCCAGTTCTCACCACCTCGGTCTTTTGGAGATCAACTCTAATACCATCACCGGAAATGATATGACCAAGGAATGCTACTGGCCTTAGCGAAAACTTCCACTTATTGAATTTATAGAACAACTGATGAGTTTTAAGAGTCTGAAGTATGATTCTGAGTTAATTTGCCTGATAATTTTTGGTACGAGAGTAGACAAAGATGTTATTTATGAAGACTATGAAAAATATGTCCATTTACTACTTGAACACTCAGTTCATCAAGTCCATGAAAGCTACAGGGGAATTTGTGAGACCAAAGGACATGACTAGAACTTTGAAGTGACCATACCAAGTTTGAAAAGGTTTTTTTTAAATGTCACATTCTCTGACCTTGAGTTGATGATATCCTGATTTGAGTTCTGTCTTAGAAAAGTAGCTGGCACTCTAAAGTTGGTCAAACAAGACATCGATTCTAGAAAGTGGATAATTATTCTTGGCTGTGACTTATTCAACTAACAGTAGTCAATACTTAATCTGAGAGAACTGTATTTCTTATACACGAATCGAACTGGTGTGCCCAATGGAAAAGTATTGGGTCAGATAAACCCCTTGTCTAAAAGGTCCTTTAACTATTCTTTTAACTCTCTAAGTTTAGCTGGAGCCATTCTGTATGGCAGAATAAATATGGGCTGAGTATCTAGAAGAAGGTTTCCCTCACGGGAGGAACTCTGGGAAACGTCTGAATGTGGAGTTGATGGGACAAACCCCCAACTAATTCTGACTACTCAACCATTGAAGCTACTAAAATACTAAAACAAAAGCATATCCTAGATAGATGAGGACTCACTACTAAATTAGCTGTTGTGAACTTAATCTGTCTAAGAATGGCTGGGAATCTGAATGTCCGAACCTATAATATGAGAGATCATAGCACAAAGAAAGAGTATGCGTTAGTACGTGGAATATACTGTTATGTTAGATTAACTAAGGCTGAATTCAAGGGTTCATAAGCATGAACAGTAACTGACTGAATAATATAGAGTAACTGAATAAGAAAAGATGGCAAACTAAAATTACTGTATAATACTTAGTATGCAATACTGTGCATATACATGTTTACTGTATCTGAGCTTTTACAAAAGCTGAGTACTTATTTTTGATACTAAATAATTGATATCTAAGATTATTGATAACTAAATTACTGATACTAAGTGACTGTATTTGACTGTCCTGAGTTTGTAGAACTGAACTGAGTTCTATACTGAGACTAAAAATGAGACTATGGGAGATAATCATCTTATCATCATGCCCTTCTATGAACTGATTGGAGTGCTACCTGTAAACCCAGTTTGAAAGGTGTTAGTATCATTCCATAAGTACAGACAAGCTAAAGAGTCACTCTCATCTGGAAGGTTCCCTGAATAAGAACAATAATACCCTCAACTGGCAGGTAAATATCATATCAACCCTACCTGGTAAGTTGATATCTCAACCTACACAAGCTACGTAGTTTTGGAATGAAAGGACTTCTTTTAAGGATCACAGTCTTTACTGGCAGGTGAGCTCCCATCCTTGGGTTCACTCGATGCTGAATCCTACTCCCAACTGAATAGACACTGAACTAATTACTAGACTGAGCTGTATAGGACTAATACTAAGTTTCACTAAGTTCTGTAACAAACTAAGTACTATTAAACATGACATTACTGAGACTATTTTTTAACTACTGTAGCTCTAGGTAAACAGCTAGGTTTTTGGTTATTGAATACCGCCAAGACTCGTTAGCATTGAAAGTAAAGAACGAAATAATCTTGAAAAGCACAATAATGTCCACTTGTTCATAATTCATTCATAGGGATATTTTATCAAACACTTTTAGGACATAAGCTTGTAAATATGCTAGCATGTATTGATTTCACCATTTAATTTACATGGACATTCTATCAAACACTTGGGGAGCACAACTTAATGCATATAATCTTTAACAACATATAAACATTGTAACTACAACATGAAAACCTGCTAATTCAAGGGTTATGACAAGGGAATCACACAATTCAATATTCATGCTATTTTAATTTCTTGGAACTTACAATTACATCATGGATGGAATCCCATATAACATCATGAACATGAATACAATCCAATTTAAGCATATAAATCTTGAATCAATAAGACTGTAGTTTTATAAAGGGATTCTTGGACTCTATGGGTGAAACAAACCCATAGATGAACACCTAACATACTTGAGAAATTAATTCTTAAAGATTCTTGATGGAGTTCTTGAGACTTGTTCTTGATTTCTTGAAGATAGGGTTTGTTATTAGAGAGAGAATGATCTTGATTTTGGGGAAAATTGAATAATAATGACTTAATAACATTTTTATGGATTAAATCTTGCTTCTGGACAAATTAACTTCTTGGAAAAAGACCAAAACATCCCTAGAATAACTTTAAAAATCGTCACTAAAAATCCTAATTTTGGGCTTTACTACGACGAATTGGCATCGCAGTGAGCCACTGGAAATTGAATGATACTATTAAATAATGGAGGAATGTGAAATAGACCCTTGGTGTGACATGACACCATCACGGAGTCTCACTAGATTTTGACAATTCTAAAAATGGGCCTTGGCGTGACATGCCTTTATCGCGGAGCTTAACTGGAAAATTCCAATTGGGAATTGGCACTACTCCATGATGCAATCTTATTGTGTTGGCTCACTGGAAATTGACAATTTCCATTTGTTTTGTCTCTGCAATGCGATGATGTTCAAGTTGACAAACTGCTTTAAAAAATATGTTATAACTCTTCACCCGGGTATCAGATTTGCGCAAATTTTATATCATTAGAAAGTTGACTGAATTTCCTACGCAATGGAAGGATCAAAATTTTAAAATCCTAAGCATTCAAAAAATTTATGATTACTCATGTACTAAGTGATAAATAGAGCTACGAAAATACGTGGTATTATAATATCTTCTTTTTGGGAACATTCATCCTTGAGTGAGACTGTTTAAGTTGAGGACTATTGATAGACCGAGTATATATATACTAAACATGCACAACTATATCATGGAATACATGATTGAAACTACTGATAAGATGAGTTTTCTTACTGAACATGCATATCTGATGCATGAGTACATGGTTGAACTGATTCATGAATGCATGACTGTCATGAAGGTGCTATGCAATGGTAATAAATATTAAATTTGTAATTATAACTAAACATGAAACTGAGTAAAGTTAAGGAAGACAGTTACCTCAAGCGTAATTTGAGTTTGCAGAGAAGAGGTGAGGATACTTGGTCCACATATCTACTTCTGCTTCCCAAGTAGCTCCCTCAATGTACTGATTATTCCAAAGAACTTTGACCAAGGGATCTTCTTTGTCCCTTATTCTGTGAATTTGACGATTGAGGATTTGGACTTGAAACTCATCGAAAGAGAGATAATTTTGACTATCTATTCCCTCTAACTGTAAATTTATAATTGTAACTGAACATGGAACTGAGTAAAGTTAAGGAAAATAGTTATCTCATACTAAATTTGAGTTTGTGGAGAAGAGGTAAGGATACTTGGATCGTATATCAGCTTCTACTTCCCAAGTAGCTTCCTCTATGGATTGATTATTCCAAAGAACTTTGACCAAGGGATCTTTTTTGTCCCTTATTCTGTGAATTTGATGATTGAGGATTTGGATTTGAAGCTCTTCGAAAGAGCGATAATTTTGAATATCTATGCCCTCTAAGGGAACTTTATTGCAGTGTTTTCAATACACTTCTTTAGCAAGGAGACGTGGAACATTGAGTGGACTGAAGCTAGATCTGAAGGCTACTCAAGCTTGTAAGCTACCTTTCCAAAATGACTGACAATTCATTAAGGACCAAAATATCATGGACTGAGCTTCCTCTTCTTGATGAACCACTTCACTCCCATCACGAGAGATATTTTTAAGTACAAAAAATCACCGATTTCAGACTCAAGATATTTTCTCATCACATCTACATACGATTTCTGTCGGCTCGGTGCTGTCTTAAGCCTTTCCTTAATCAATTGAACCTTTTATAAGGCATCAAACACTAAGTCAGGCCCTACTTCTATGGTCTTTCCCACCTAGAACCAACCAATTAAATATCTATATCTCCTACTATAAAGAGCCTCAAATGGAGCCATCTGAGTACTGGAATGATAACTACTATTATATATGAATTCTATCAAAGAAAAATGGTCATCCTAACTACCTTTAAAATCAACAACACAGGCTCTTAATATATCTTCTAGAGTTTGAATAGTCCTTTCTGCTATACTATCTGTATGAGGGTGGAAGGCTGTACTGAAGTGAACTTGGGTACCAAGACCCTTTTGGAATGCTTTCCAAAAGTGAGAGGTAAACTAGGAACCTCTATCTGAGATAATAGATACTGGGACTCTGTGCAACCTAACCAACTCTCAGATATAGTGTTTAGCATAGTCCTCGGTTGAATAGGAAGTATGAACTGGCAAGAAATGAGTGGATTTTATCATCCTGTCTATGATAACCCAAATCAAATCATGTTGATGATGAGTACGAGGTAAACCCGTCAAAAAAACCATATTCACTTTTTTCTATTTCCATATGGGAATGCTGAACTTCTGCATGGACCCACTAGGCTGCTGGTGCTCAATCTTAACCTGCGGACACATAGAGCACTTAGCTACAAACTCTTTAACATCCCTCTTCATACCACTCCACCAATAGATCTCCCACAAATCACGGTGCAACTTAGTGGCACCTAGATGAATAGAGTAACGCGCACTATGCGCTTCTCCAAGAATTTGCTACCTCAACTCATCTACACCTGGGACACATAGCCGACCTTGGTAACGCAACACACTATCTTTTCTTTGGAGAAAACCTCTATGTTCTGATCTCTGATTGACTTTTTTAGATTAAATAGACTCAGATCTCTGTCCTATTTTTCGTTTACCTTGGAAACCAGAGATAATTCTGAACTATTCTGCACCCACACACTACCCTCTGCTGAATCAACTAAATGGACACCTAGTTAGGCAAGATAAAAAACTTCTTAAACTAACTACTTCTTACCATTCTCAATATGAGCAATACTACCTATAGACAATCTACTGAGAGCATCTACCACTATATTAGCCTTACCCAAATAATACAGAACATTCATGTCATAATCTGTGAAAAACTCTAACCACCTTCTTTGATGCAAATTCAAATTTTTCTTACGGAACACATACTACAATCTTTTATGATCTGTGAACACATCTATATGTATCCTATACAAGTAATGCCTATAATTATTTGAGTCAAACACTACAACTACTAAATCAAGATTATGTTTTGGGTAATTCTTCTTATGGGGCTTAAGCTGTCTAGAGGCATGTGCTTTGACCTTAGCTTTCTACATTAGGACATAACCCAAGCCTACTATGGATGTATCACGGTACACAACAAACCCATCTAAACTATCTGGTAATGCTATAATTGGGGTTGAGGTGAGTCGAGTCTTCAACTCCTGAAAACTCTTCTCACAAGATTATGACCATTTAAAATTGACTTTTTTCTGAGTTAATGTGGACGTAGAGGATGCAATAGATTAAAAACCTTCAACAAACCAACAATAATAGCTGGCTAAACTAAGGTAACTCCTGATATCTGATGGAGAAATGGGTCTAGGCCAGTTTATCACCACCTCAGTCTTTTGAGGATCAACTAGAATACCATCAACGGAAATGATATGACCAAGGAATACAATTGACCTTAGCAAAAATTTGCACTTATTAAATTTAATGAACAACTGATGAATTCTGAGAGTCTAAAGTATGATTCTGAGGTGATCTGTGTGATCATTTTTGATATGGGAGTAGATCAGGACGTCATCTATGAAAACTATAAAAAACATGCCCAAGTACTATTTGAACACTCAGTTTATAAAGT
>JAPEIP010000010.1:86425685-86442366 GCA_026120095.1 Capsicum chinense
TTTAACTTGTATCTATCATTTCTAATTAATTTGATCACCACTCACGTTATTCCTTGTGGATTCAACCCCAACTCCAAAGTTGGGTAAATATATTGAAGGTGACCTTCTTTCCCTTAAATTGGTGTCTTAGTTAAGCATTATCAATTGCCTATAACTACTTTGATCAACTTACTATCCATATCCCCGTTCCTTCATTCATAAGCCAGCTTAAAGGTTGGTGGGATACCCATCTTAGTGAGGAAGATAAATAGAATATCTTCCAAAGTATCTGAGTTGACTTCTTAGGAGAACCAATTCTTAATGTTGGAGAAACCATTCCTGATTCTACATATACTTTAATTTACATTATTACCAAAAATTTCATAGGAAGTTCCGGTATTTTTAAAGAAAGATCCTCTGAAATTCTTATAAATCTTAAGTGCAAAATGCTTCCTGATTTTAGGTGGTATATAGATTATTTTCTCATAAGGATCAATGAAATACCCGATGGAAATCTCCCATATTGGAAAGAAAAATTCCTAGATGGATTGCCTAAGGCTCTTTGAGACCTATTCAAAGAGAAACCAAGCTATGATGATGAGCTTGGTAGCAAAGAATCCTCGGTAGCTTCCCAACAATCAAACTTATATAAGGTAGAAGAAGCCAACTTAAAAAAAATAAGCATATAGTCAAGAGAAGAATCAATTCAAAACACTTATAATGAATGTAGTTCATTTCGAGATGAAGATGCTTTGGAGGAGACTAACCCAAACTTAGGTGTTGGACCTCATTCAACCCACTTTTCAACATTATCCTTATAGGATATGATGCAGATCCATACCTCCGAACAAATTATTTATTGTATAGAGAAGAAGTCTGACTATTTTATTTTGGAGTTTGACATTCTAAAGGAGCACATGGAACCCCATTCTCCAAAGGCAGAGATGCATAATTTTTGATGAACACTCTTTTAAAAATAAAGCCAATATGAATGATGGATATAAGGTTATGTAAAAGTTTCAAGTCTTCAAAATGGCGAGATTGAGGCTTGCTCGCCATTCCCTCACATATTCCAAGATGGATATTGGAAAATTTAAATCTTCTATCCCTCTGTAGATAATTTCATAATAAGTGAAAGCTGGGATGGAGATTCAAACTTTCTAAGTGGAAATAAAATAGGAGGAGTGGAGGCGTCATGCTATGATATCAAAACTAAGTGCTCGATGGGAGGCAACTCATCATGCCACAAAAAAAGGCCCATATCCTTTTTATTTATGCAATATAAAGTAGATTTATCTTCTTGTATTTGTTCATACATAGTCCATAAAAAGTTATTGATAGGAGAAATTTTTATTATAATTGAAAAAGAAAGTTGGGAAATGGCCTGTAGGACTGAATAACTTAGTGTACAAGCCTATATTTTGGCCTCATTTACCGCGATAACAATTGCAGATGCCCTGAGTCTATGATCATAGAACAATGATCGCGATCACGGTCACACTAGTTTAAATGACCACCCAACTTCCACCTTTCCCATGCAATTCATTCTCAAATTCTCTCAAAATTCCCCTATATTGTGGCATCGTGTAGAGAATCCAAGATTTTATTTCAAGCCCTTTGCACCATTTATCTAGTATGAAGTCTAGAACTTTATTACATTTATTGCCATTTTATACCTGGGAAATATAGTTTAGAAAATAGGCATAACTTCATGTTAATGATGCCAAAACTCTATTTGTTTGTGTTTATAGTTGTGGTTAGCAGTTCTAGGGTATCTATATGTTATTTGAGGAAGTTTAGAGTACCTATATTTTATCCTAAAATTGTTGGAACTAACGTGTAAATTATATGTTCTACCAACGCTCGAATGAGTTCAATGTGAATTCCTTCAAGTATGGGGCTGAGATTATATTATCTAAGTTTGTTTTATCTGATCATGATGTGTAGTTGTCTAGTTGGAAGACAAGGATGGTGTTAAATTCTCATATTTTGAGCAATGGTAGAACTGTTAGTTGTGGTCTCAGGTATCGCGATCATGGTCTTGACAACGATTGTGGTAGCGCGAATGTGGTTAGAGCTCCGTGATTTCTATGACTGAGAATAGTTGTCTGCAGATATCCAAATGTCTGCCCATCCATTATGCACCCAGAATATCAGATAGTATTGTAACATAAGCTTTTCCAGTTAATCTAGCATAAATTTTACCTTGAAAATACTAATGGTGGTCAAAAGTACATTTCATACATGCACTCAGATACAAAATGGGAGACTCAGACAATACCAAATTCAAGCCTTTGGAAATCCAGGAGAACAATGAACTTCCAAAGACCAAGCTACCCCTAGAAAGGAGTATATCTATAGATAGGGTCCCAAAAAAGTTCCAGAATTCATCGACACACTTGTGGGTATTAGGGAACTTGCTCTAGCGTTACCACAGAGGCCGGGGGGGTCCTCCACTACTGGCCACTCATATGTATCGCAGTTTGACTATGAAATATATCAATAGAAGTAAAGAAGGAAGGCTTCTAAGGTTGCCAAATTAAAAAGAGCATAGTTATCTTTGGCAATATCTCGCAGGAACCTCAGTGAATCACAAGAAGATAAGGTGAAGAGAGAAAATAAAATAGGAAAATTCTTCACCAACTTGTGGAAAGGAGTAAAGGGAATCTTAAAGGTGTTCAAATCTAAGGAGCGCCTAACTTCACCAAGAGGCAAAAATGATAATGAAGCTCCCTCCGAGTGGCCTACTACAGATAACAGTGGAGAAAATGCAAGGTATATCGAAGATGATGAAGTTGATCAAGGAAGCACCTTTTACTCTTATCTTGTTAATGGTTGGGGCTATCCTTTCCCTATATTTGTGCTATTTTGATGTATTTGGGGTAGTGTTTTGGTAATATTTTGGGATGTTATTTTGATATTATTTTTACTTTGTATTGAGATTCTATATTTTTAGTTACCCTGATGATGGCCCCATTTTATGGATTATCATATTTTTTTTCTATTTTTATCTTTTCTTTTTTACTTTGGCTTTTATTTTGATCTTGATAATACATAACAAGATTTTCCTCGTGATAGATTGAGTAACGACATTCTTAAGGGTAAAGCATTGTGTTTGGATTTTGAGATATAGGTGCAGGGGAATTCTAAATACCCGTGGCATAAGTGTCAAGAATGCAAGGGAAGTTTGAGTACCTATGGCATTGTATGTTGTAAAGTCAGGGTCACTGTGTACGCCATTGGCAAAGTCTACCCATTTTGTGCCTAAATGTGAGACAAAGGCTTTGGTTGCATCCATAGTTTAGCAAATTGTGTGAGTGGAAAATGCTAAATAAACAACTTTCTCCATCCAAAATTTTTCTAAAATCAAGGGCATAGCTTGAGCAACTTTGTAACAAAACTTCTTCTCTGACACCATAAGCTTTTGACTTGTACATAATGCTAGATACTCCAATTTTGTCTCTCATAGGAATGGCAATTAAGCCTCCTTGGAATCTTTTTCCATGCTATGTGAAGTGAGATTTTGGTATTCATCCTTTGTATACTTGTGTCATCAAGAACTTGACCTGTTAGTCTTTCAAAGTTATTTATATTGTATGTGATTAGGGAAATGGCCTTAGGCTATCCTTATGATTTGAGAAGCCATCTTATCCTAGAAAGCCTAACCATGCAAAATTCAATCCCTAGTTACCCACTTTTAGCCTTTGAACCATTCTTTGGAAAATTCATTACTAGATAAGTCCCATTCTTTTTATCCCTTTTTTGAACCTTACCCTCCTTGAAATTGAAAAGGCAACTTAAGGCTTAAAACCTAAGTCAAGGGTGGTGAAGTTGATGGAAGGAAGTTTAAATCCATTCATTGTTAGAGAAATTCCTATTGTGCCTAAGTGATGAAAACAAATGTTTAGAAAAAAAGGATCCAACAAAGGAATAATTGCACGTAAGTTGCAAGAAAAAGAGTTAAAAGAAAAGTGGTGAACAAAGGAAGCAAATTGTATTCATGAGAAAAGAGAGAAAACAAAAAGAGTGGCCAATAGTCAAAAAGGAAGATTGAAATGTGTGATGTTGACATTCAAGGAAGTTAGTAGCCATGTTTTTCCCAAAAAATATCCTATCCGAACCCAAACCTACATCTCAAACTTCAAAAGTCATTTGAGATCTCTAACTACTTACTTTCTTTGAAGTGGCAATTGAAAATAGGGGCAAGCCTATGGTATAACACTTGCTGCATTGAAATTTCTTTTGTGAGAGAGAGAGTTGGTGCACTTAAAATTCCTTGTGGCATATTTTGTAGCTCGATGTGAGGAATTTTCTTTCTTGTGAGGAAAACATGTGAAACAAGTTGAGGCAGGTTATTTTGTCACCTTTCGACAATAAGGAGAATGAAGTATAGCTTAGTTGTGGTCAGAAAAGATTCACTTCTTGAGGATTGGTTTTTGTTTCTTGGTCTCTCTTTGAAGTCCTATGTTTCCTTGATTTTAGTACTTTATAAGGAGGGGTGTAGAGAAGTTAGCACAACCCATATGCAATGAGTTATTTGTGGTTGCGATTAAAGTTGAGGTCATTGTGATGTTTAAGGCATAAAGGAAGGGATTAAATGATTGTGTCTCATGATAAGAAGTGTTTCTTAAGGACAAGTAAACGCTTTAAGTTGGGGGTGTTGATGAGTGGTGAGTTTACCACTCAATCGCACTTATTATTGGTTTACATTACCTTGTTATGGATGAATAACTGAGACATAATTGCGATTAAAAGCACTAATATCCACTTCTTATAGGCATAGAGTTAAAGGGTTGGAAATATATGGATTGAAGCTCAAAATGATGAAAAATGGAGCAATAAAGTGCTGATCCAAATTTGACAAATATGACTCAAACCCTCTCATTATTAAAAGAAATCCATTTTCCCTATTCTTAGGTTTATTTTCATGTAGTTGATAGCCTCCATTGTTGGAGAAGAAAATATTGTATAAATTTTGGGTGAAGAATACATTGGAGTCTTTCTAAGTGGAATATTTTCTCACTTCCATTGTTGATATTATGGGTGAGCCAAGTTTGAAGTAATTTGCTCAAATCTTCAACAATTTATTATAATGGAGATTATGGGTATACCTATGCTTATTTATCTTATGTGTAGCTAAATCTCCCTCTTGGGGTTAGGTGTGAAGAGCGGTTAAAGTGTGTATGGGTTGTTATTGTTAGCATCCATTTGGTAGTTCAAGTTTATGGGTTTTTTCATTGCTATGCTCTTTTGGTTGGGATTTGATGGGTCAAAGCCCCAAATTCTCACATGGGTTTGATGAGTGAAAGCTCCAAGCTATAGAAAGTTCAAGGCCATCTTCGAAAGAAGGGTTTTGGCTGAAATTTATGAATCCATATCATCCTTGAACGAGGGATGTGGACACCAAAGCAATGATAGACAATTATGCGTATAGTTTTCTAAATTTGGGGCTGTCTATATCCGGTTCATCCTTTGAAACCATATCACATCCTAGATCTTATGAAATAGGATGAATTGGGATGGTATTTTGTAAATACATAATTATCTTGAATTTATTTACCATTTCTTTATTTTCCAATCACCTGGAAGGGATAAAAGAAAGGTCATGTTGTTTCTTCAACAATTTCTGATCTCTAGTGGACCTCTCAGTACAATTCGAACTCAGATTTCACTATTTTTGACATAAGGGTGAACATGAGGTTAACTATGCCATGGGTATCATCCTAGAAATAGGGATGCCTAGATTGAGGTTGTGGTTAATAATTGTTGAACACACCTATTAGATATTTGAAAGAATCAATGGGTGAAAGTTTGGTGTTTTGTTGAAAGACTAGCATCAAAATCTATAACCAAGCCTACCCATATTTGACTTACTAAATCAATGTTGATGACTAACTCCTACAGGTCACTCCTTTAGTAATGCATAATTATAAGATCCGTGCTTGATTGGTAAAACTCTAATTATTCATAGAACCGAATTTATACTAGAAAAACCCAAAAAGAAATATTATATAGGAACTTATCTCCCCCATTTTATCTTTTTGTTCTATTTGTTTGAATTTAACTTGTATCTATCATTTCGAATTAATTTGATCGCCACTCACATTGTCCTCGTGGATTCGACCCCGACTTCAAAGTTGGGTAAATATATTGAAGGTGACCTCCTTGCACTTAAATTGGCATATAAGTTGAGCATTAACAACTTTTTATAACTGCTCCGATCAACTTACTACCAATATCCTCGTTGCTGGATTCACAGGCCAGCTTAAAGGGTGGTAGGGTACCCATCTTAGTGAGGAAGATAAATAGAATATCTTCCAAATTATCCGAGTTGACTCCTTAGGAGAACCAATTCTTAAGGATGGATAAACCATTCCCGATTCTACAAATACTTTAATTTACATTTTTATCAAAACTTTCATAGGAAGTCCAGGTATTATTTTAAGAAAGATCCTATGAAATAGTTTTAAGTGCAAAGAACTTTCTGATTTTAGGTGTTATAAATATTCTTTTCACATGAGGATCTATGAAATACCTGATGGAAATATCCCATATTGAAAAGAAAAATTCCTAGATAGATTGCCTAAGGCTCTTTGAGACCTAGTCAAAAAAGATCTCTAAAACTAATACTCAGACGATATTATTCCCTTATGAGAAAATCACTTGTGGTCAGCTCACAGCTTATATCCAGGAAGTTTCCCAAAAAATCTGTCAACAAGATAAGATACGACAGTAACTATCTAAAGATAGGGCACAAACCCAATGATATTTAGGTAGTTTCTGTGAACAATTCGGCCTACCCCCTGTAGGAAGAAAGCTTATAGAAAACCATCCTCAAAAAGGGAAGTTTCTACTACTAAGCCTGATTTTTTCAAAAAATCAAAATCTTCTCATCCCAAACAGAGTTCAACAACAAAACAGACACTTCCTGGCCCAATAATGGCAAAGGTTATAGCTTTGGAAAACCTGGTCATATTTCCAAATATTGTAAATTATCTAAAAAAGTTAGAAATGTTAACCTTGATGATTCTGCTCTTAGCCAAATCCAATACCTCTTATTAGAAGAGAGTGGAGATTTTGATAGTGCTAATGATGAATTTGAACAAGAGTTTAACCAAATAAAAAATTATGACTTGGAGTCCTCCCACTCTGACCAAGAAGAAGAGCCTAAGATCAATGTTCTAAAAGGAACAAAATCTACTCCTAGAAATAATTAGAAATTTGTAGGATTTTAATCATAAGAAATATTATCTAGACTAATTTAAAAGAACTCTAGATAAGGCATCTACATCTTCGTCTAGTATATCTTCTCATCCCTAGATTTCAAATACTTACAACATCACTAACGTCCTGAATAGGTTCCCATATAGTAATCCTAGGGATGTAACTATCCAAGATCTCCAATCTGAAATAGTTCTCCTTAAAGAAGAAGTTAGGGAGATAAAAGCTAGACAAGACTTACACTGACTTGTCGTGCAATAATTTTCTGCAAAGGCTGAACAATTTCAGCTAATAGACGTCACTAATCCAGTGGATCAAGAAGTAGAACATGGAGATTTTCTTGTTCAATATATTACAAAAATATCCATTAGGAGATGGTATACTCGAATAACCTTAATCATCAACAAGTCATTTATCCTAGATATCCTGGCCTTGTTTAATACTAGTGTTGATCTCAATTGCGTCCAAGAAGGGCTTATCTCTACAAAATACTTTGAATAAACTAAGGTAGCCCTTAGAGATAAAAATGGTAGTAGATTAGGAGTTAGTTACAAACTTTCCAATGTCAAAATTCGAAATTCTCTAGGAAATTCACTTTTGTCATCTTTTACCTCTTTTGTCCTAGTAAAGGATATAAATCAGTCCAATAATACTAGGAACTCCATTCATTGAATCTCTCATACCTTTTAGGGTCACTCATATAGAAATAACTATTGAAGACAAAAATTTGTTTCTTCCATTTGACAAGCCTCCTATCTGAAAAGTTTTGTCCTTTTTTAAAAACAAGGAGGCCAAATAAATTTCCTCAAAGAAGAAATAGTATTTTGAAGGATGCAACAATAGCTTCGAGAATCTTTCCTTCAATCTAACATTAAGGCCTTAGAAACAAAAACTAAAAAAAATCTTTGTGTTGATTTACCCACAGCATTCTAGAATCGTGAAAAGCACATGGTCGGGCTTTCTTACAAACCTGAATTTGATAAAAAAAACTATCCCCACCAAAACCTGACCAATTTAAATGAATCAATAAATGCCAATCAACTGTCAAATAGAAATCAATGATCTTCATCAAAAATAAATTATCTCTCCAAGTAAATCCCCCTGGAGTTTTATTATTTTTTATCTCAATAAAACTTATCAAATCGAATGAGGATTCCCTCGTTTATTCATTAACTCTAAGCCTCTAAATGGCGCCCTTTGATAGATTATGTATCCTATTCCAAACAATAAATATTTACTCCAACGGCTTTATGCTGCTACAATCTTTACAAAATTTGATGTAAAATTAGGATTCTGGAAAATCCAAGTTGATCTAAGAGATCGATATAAAATCGCTTTTATAGTTCCATTTTGGAAATATGAATGGAACGTGATGCCCTATGTCCTAAAAGTTGCCTATTCAAAATTTTAGAAAATAATGAATGACATTTTTAATCCTTTTTCAAAATTCATAATAGTCTATATTGATAATTTCTTAGTATTTTGCACTAGCATTGACCAATATTTTAAACACTTACGAGTTTTCTTCACTGTCATCAGATAAAATGGTTGAGTTTTGTCCAAAACTAAGTATAGTCTTTTCTAGGTCGATATTAGATTTATCGGGAAAAATATTTTTCATTGTACTATTACCACTATCCAACGATCCATCCAATTTGCTGATAAATTTCCAAACTAGATCTTTGTTAAAAGTCAACTCCAAATGTTTTTAGGATATGTCAATTATATAGCAACTTTTATCCCTGAACTTAACAATTTGTTAAAAATCCTCCATGACAGATTGAAAAAGCCACCTCTTCCATGGACTAACATCCGTACCAATGTAGATAAGGAAATCAGGTTGAAGGCAAAAGACCTCCCTTACCTGTCCCTCCTTGATCCTTCTACATTTAAAATAGTTAAAACAGATGCATCAGACATAGGTTATAGTGGTATTTTAAAACAAAAGAAAAATGATAAGGAGTTTATTGTTGCATTTGCATCTAAGCATTGGAATAAAGCTCAACAAAACTATCCAACTGTCAAAAAGGAAATTTTGGCAATTGTGTAATGCGTTTCTAAATTCTAGGTTGATTTACTAAATCAAAATTTTATACTAAGGATAGATTATAAATCTACAAAATTTATTTTATAAAAAGATGTGCAAAACCTAGCCTCTAAGCACATATTTGCTAGGTGGCAACCTATTTTATCTATTTTTTATTTTCATATTGTATATATCAAAAGGAGATCCAACTCTATCCCAGACTTTCTAACTAGGGAATTCTTATAGGGAAGATAAAATTCCCATGAAAAAAAAAGAAAAAACTATTCCACATATTTTAGCTCTTCCATCCCCAGAAGAGAGCACCCAAAGATTTATTACCCCACAGTAAAATACTATGGTTCCATCTAAGCAACTTTTAACAAAAGAGGCTGAAGAAGATCAACATAGATATCAAATGGCAAATGATTATGCCATGCGAGGAATACCTTAATCTTTTATGATGCAAACAAGTCCAATTCTAATATCAATTTCCAATCCCAAGAAATAGGATGATTTAATTGAAAAAGAAGAAGAAGAAGAAGAAGAAGAAGAAGAGGCTCAGTTAGACCAAAGATTGTCTGTCCCATGTATAGAGGATAATTTTAAAAAATGGGTCTTACTCATGAGTTTTAAAGATCCGACGACCATGACAGGTGCCAACAAAAAAGATTATCTAAGAGATTTTCAGATCTTCCTTAAAATGTTTTCTTTAAAATCAGAGGCCTCAAGCCACGCATCATCTTCTCGTTTTGTGGTTGCTAAAAGCACCATGAAAATACACTGGAGGTATAATACCCTGTCAATTTTTCCTTTAATTTTCCAAAAAATAATTCAAATATTTATCCTATACTGAGTATAAGAATTTCCTCAGTTATAGCATAATAAATTTCCTCCAGTAAATGATCCTCCTCGAATGATCTATCTTATTTCAAAGATGATAGTGTTTTTCCATTAATCCAAATTAAACTTGAATATTGGCACTCCAACCCCTAGTGGGTGGTTTAGCAGATACTTTGCCCTTTAATAAATTTTATCCAAAAAACTCCTGCCTACACCTAAATTTTTTATGAATTTATCGTCACAGATACGAACTATAATTTATTCAAACCTCACAATGACAAACAAACCCAATCTTATGTTTCTCATAGTTTGGATTAACAATATAATCTTACCCAAGGAATAGGGTATACATCCAGAAAAATATCAAAAGATTACAGAAGCTTTTGATCCCCAATATTATAACTATTTTTATTATCAAAGAGCGTGGATGAATGCATTCACCTTCCAAAATAAAACTTGCAAATATTCTTAGTTTTTCCTCAGGGTAAAGCAACTGACTTTGGAATTTCCAAAGTAGTTCCTGCTCAAATAGTGGCCGACTTATGGTCACAAGTTTTATATCCTTTCTCCCCCAGTTCAAGAAGTATATGAATATATATATATATATATGTATTAGATTATGTGCGTTAGTTTTGGAATGATTTTTAACTATTGATTATGTCATTATGTTATCCTTATCCTTGAGTTACATGCTAGCATTCACCCAGCAAAACGTCTTTAAATGCTATATCACCACACGATACAGGAATTTGTCATACTTCTACTCTTCATGATTAGTGATTAGGATTCAAGATCAGTTCGTGAGTTTACATTGAAGTGGTGAGCTTTTATACATTGGAAGTCTACATTAAATGTTTTGTTCTTTTATGTTTCAGGCTGTCTAGACTTGTTTTGGCTATATTTGGGGGCCTGTATCGACATTTTATTGGTTTTCAGATTTGGTTCATTATTTAGAAAGATTTGATTGGACTACTGTGGTTATCTGGCAGTGTCAAGCCATGCATCATCTTCTCATTCTATGGTTCCTAAAAGCACCATGAAAATACAGTGGAGGTAGAATACCCCATCAATTTTTCCTTTAATTTTCCAAAAAATAAGTCAAATATTTATCCTATACTGAGTATAAGAATTTCCTCACCTATAGCACTATAAATTTCCTCCAGTAAAGGTCCTCCTCGAATGATCCATCTTATTTCAAAGATGATAGTATTTTACCATTAATCAAAATTGAACTTGAATATTGACACTCCAACCCCTAGGGGGTGGCTAATCATATACTTAGCCCTTCAACAAATTTTATCCAAAAAACTCCCACCTACACCCAAAAGTTTTATAAATTTATCCTCACAGATACCAACTACTATTTATTCAAACCTCACAATGAAAAACAAACCCCATCTTATGTTTCTCATAGTTTGGATTAACAAGATAATCTTTCCCAAGAAATAGGGTATATATCCAATAAAATATCAATAGAGTACTAAAGTTTTTGATCCCTAATATTATAATTATTTTGACTACCAAAGAGAGTGGATGAATGCATTTACCTTCCAAAACAAAACTTTCAAACATTCTTGGTTTTTCCTCGGGGTAAAGCAACTGGCTTCAGAATTTCCAAAGCAGTTCCTTCTCTAATAGTGGCCGACTTATGGTCATAAGTTTGAGATCCTTTCTCCCCCAATTCAAGAAATATATGAATATATTTATATATATGCATTTGATTATATGATTTAGTTTTGGAATGATTTTGAACTATTAATTATATCATTATGTTATCATTATCCTTGATTTACATGCTAACGTTCACCTCGCTAACCGTCTTTAAATTCTGAATTGCCACACGATACAGGAATTTTTCATACTTCTACTCTTCATGATTAGTGATTAGGATTTAAGTTCGGTTCATGAGTTGACATTAAAGTGGTGAGTTTCCATACATCAAAAGTCTATATTTAATGTTTTGTTCTTTTATCTATCAGGCTGTCTAGTTCTGTTTTGGCTATATTTAGGGGCATGTATCAATATTTTATTAGTTTTTAGTTTTGGTTCATTGTTTAGAAGGCTTTGATAGGACTACTGTGGTTATTAGGCGGTGTACGTCGATCGTTTGGCCAGTCGTCGATAGTTGGTTATGGACATAATTAAAATTTCCTTAAGGTATTTCATGGTATCTTGTTATATGCTTGGAATTCATCAAACCTTGGGAAGTGGTGTGTTAGTTTTGGTTAGTTATAGGGGGTGATCTCTGGTAGACATGTGACCTGAGGTAACTGTCACAGCCAGGCCATGGTTCGGGTCATGACTGATACCTTCAAAATTTGGTGATGATCGAGAAGTATCATTTAATCTTTTTGCTTACTATCGATCTCCCACTTTTCTTCACCAATTGGTACCCTAAATTTTTTGTGAGATTTAATGAAGGACATTTGTAGTGCTGATTTGATTGTGATGCATTGAATTACTTGGCGATGCATCAAATTATTTAGCCACGCAAGTCTTGATATTTTACTTTTTTTATTTTTCTAATATTGGCCAAGCCTATTGCTACTCTTATGTGTAGATATGCCTCATAGAAAGTGTACATCTAAGAAACAAGCCAAGTTACCTCCTCCCACCTTAGGATTTGCTAAGGATATCATAATTTGATAGGGAAAAAGGCTAAAAATAGTTCACTAAATAGAAAATACATGATACAAGCAAATCTGAGGCCCCGATTATTAAAGAAGAAAGATCAGATCATGTCCCCAATACCGAGAAGGGCAATCTTGATTCCTCAAATAAAAGGAATAGTACACCCATACTTGTGTCTCTCCGCAGTCTTGAAGTAGCTTCTATAAAGAGAATGAGTATTGAGTAGCCTTCTACCATGGCAGTAGTACTTTATGCATCCTTCCGGGCCGATCATGTTTTGAATCATATTAAAGTACTACATCAATGCACTATCATTTTAAAGCAATCTTTGAGCTTCCATGGCTTAGATGGAAAGCACACTCAGGTTCTTTCAGCACTTTAGTATCATGACTTTCTTACTGAACATCATAAAAAAATTTATTGAGAATTATGTTAAAGATTTCTATTATTCTTATGAGAAATTATTATAGGAAAGTAAAAAAGAGGGTTCCTTAAGAGATAAAAGACATTGTGAGGTTGAGAGGGGTTGATGTTGCTTGTGATGCAAATGTAATAAATGGTGTATTGCATTGTTAAAAGATTAATGAACACTATTTCTGTAATGACCCATCAGATCATTTTCTATATATCCACTTATTTACACCACTACAGCCTTTCTATAGCTTTCACAAGTAATTATGACTTTTTAAAGATAACAGTTTAGTTACCAGACAATTTGTTTATTTTTTAGAGCCAATTTTCTATTTTGTAATCTTTGCTGGTTCTAAATGGCCACTAGGTGAAATCTTTAGTTAAAATACCTCATATGTAAAATTCTAAATGCACCAGTAGCTCTAGAATATCGATTTTAGTCTAGGTGGACCTTTATTTCGGGTCCTGGTGCATCGTGGAAACATGGCACAATAAATGATTAAAATAAACAATTTATTCTTGGACTTAGGTTATTCTGAGGGATACGATGTGTTTGTTGCTTAAGTGCAGGGAATTTAGGAAGAAAATAAATTGGAATTGAAAATTAAAGAAAATTCTCTAAATATATTTAAGTCTGATCAGCTTATGAGTCTGCATACAAGTTGCCAAGTCATCATACGATTCATAGCCTCACTCATGAACAAAATAGTAGAAAAAGTAAAGTTGAAGAAGATAAGCGAAGAATAATCACAGCTCGTAAGGAGTCATTACGAGTCTTGAGGGGGCAGTTGTAAAGAGAGCAGAAGCCAAAGCTAGAATTCATAGTAGAAGACATTGAAGACCATGAGTTGTATGATCTGATGATGACTCATATGAGAAAGCTGTAAAGAGACCATTGTCTAAAGCCCTAAAAGTCTAAGGTTCAAGTAATAACAAGTGAATACCATGAGTTGTAAGGACTGACTATGACTCATTTTGAATCATATGGACAACAAAAGCTAGAAGCCCTAAATACCTATCATCGTACAACTTGTAAGGAGACTTTACGAATAGACTACATGAGTCATAACGAGTACCGACTTACTTTTCCCTATTCCTTTTTTATTAGGATTTATTTATTGTTTTGAGATACTATAAATACCTTAGGGTTATTTCTTTTTTTAGTTACTCACTTTTACACCACCATTCATACTTTTAGTCATTGAGATTTTGTTCTTAAGATTTTGGATTTTTATTCAATTTAAGACTTTGGATTTTTTCTCTTTCAGTATTTTGCAACTAATTACAAGTGTTCATTATTGATTCTCATGGATTATTGCATAAAAATGAGCAGAAAATTTCCTTGACTAGGGTTGTTAGAACCATAACAGATTATCTACGTAATGGAAGTTGGAGATTCATCTATTCGACTATCGTTGCATGTATTCCAATATTCTTTATAGTTATTAAACCCAAGATGTTGCAGAGGCTTAGGTATTTCCTGTATTCTAGAACGTCCTCACAAGGGAGTTCAAGATTAGGAAAAGGAGATTACACTAGTAATTTAAGGCTACCAACCCTTATCTAATAAACTCGAGACTCAAAAGGTGAGAGTTTTACTAAGGTTAAATACAAGGGACATCAAGTTAACACTCGGAGACTCACAAGGTAAAGGGTGAAGTCCATACATATATTCACTAGATAAATGATAGTACATAGCTTGTCAACTTTGTATGCAAAGAACGAGGGTAGGTGGATTGAGTATAAGAATCTTATGTAGTTGAAAAGCCAGGGGAACACACTCCTTGTGTTTGTCTTCTATTGTTTACACACTCAAACATTCAAGTTCTATTACTTGTTATTTATGACTTCAAATTCCCCTAATTTAATGTAATACCCCAAGACTCTAACCAATATTTCAACCATAAATCAAGCTCATGAGAAGTAAATTATAGTGCTTTGGTTGTGTTTTGATTAAGGGTGATGTGTATTAAGGCCTCAAAGATGTCCTAGCGATTAGGTGAATTAAAACATTCCTTACTGGTTGAATTCTTGGGAAGGATATTGCCGTATTAAACTTTAATTAAGCATATCTCTCATTATACTATGAATTATTGAGATTATGAAGAACCAGAAGATAGATAATTGAATTATATTTCTAACGATACCAATTTCACCCAAATTAGGTCTCGGAGCCAAGAGTTATGTCTACTTTACTCCAGAATGTCAGGATGAAAAACTGAGTGATGATATTTTGTGATAAGCTATCACAAGTGTGACGACTTATCACCAATGTCCTCAGCATTAGGTAGATTTCAACCCACAGTGATGAAATTTTGTGATAAGTTGTCACAAGTGTTACGACTTATCACCAATGTCGTCAACCTTAAGCAGAAAATCATAAAATCCACCCTTTTGTGAAGACATTTCGTGATGACTTACCATAAGTCTGACGACTTACCATAAGTCTGATGACTTTTCACGAATGTTGCTAGCTATTTTTTTAAGAAGTTAAAGGACATTTTTATAAGGGTATTTTGGTATTTTCCCATCTTTTGGAGGCCCCTATATATATGAGAATTCACATCTAAACCCTAATTTCTTCATTCTCTCTTCCAAGTCGCTTAAGAAATATATCTAGGATTTTTATTTAAGAAGATTATTTTTCTATTCCCAAGTTATGACTTGATATTTAATATTGTGAATTTCATATTTCTACCATAAGTTGATATTTAAAGTGCTTTCAAGATATGTATCAAGTTTTAAGCTTCTTTTTTACAAACTGGATTATTAAGTTTATTGATTCAAGAGATTGAGTTGTTACAATGAGTCTTGATATTTCCTTAAAGTTATTGATGTTGTCTTGATTTAATGAATTGATACATTTTGATATTGAGAAGGATTGATTTGATTTAAGTCGAGTTAGGAATCCACAAATTGATTATGATTTGATAAATAAGAAAAAGATTTGATTTAGTCTTCATGGTGGACCCTTTTGATGCTTGTGGTGGATTTTCTAATGCGTTCAGAGCTTGTGTTTGGGAGTATTATTTTGCACCAAGTGGGAAATATGGTATTTCCCAAAAACTAGGTGCCACCGTAGGATTGATATTGATAATTATGGGCCAAAGGCCGAGTATGAGATAGTGATCACTAAATTTAGGTTGTACTCCCTGGCAAGAGTACGATGCTCCAGCCAATGTGGGGTTCTCTCCTCAAAAGGGCAAAACATTGGACTCAATGTAGCTCACATGGTTTATGTCAGTTATAAGAACCTTCCATGTCCATAAGAGTTGAATTTCTTGAATTACCGAGTCACTCCAAGTCTTAAGTTGAAGAGTTGAGTTATTTATGAATATTTATGAGGTTTTTTTCATATGATTTATTTACTATGAGATCATGAAAAGTATGTTATAATCTAACTCAAGCCAAGTGAGCCATCATTGTACATATTCATATTTTTATGAATTTGATGATGATTTTGCAATGTTACATCCACCCCCACATACTCAGTACATTCCAAAGTGCTGACCCACATATTTTTCTATGGGCTATATTTTCTCATAATGTAGGTTTAGGTACTCAGCCGCAGCC